>ML784499.1:813925-902805 GCA_009831015.1 Picea engelmannii
TCTCTTTGACAGATAATCCTAATTATGTTTGTAAGCTGAAGAAGGCCTTATATGGACTAAAACAAGCACCATGAGCTTGGTATTATAGACTGGACAAATTTCTACAAGAAAAAGGGTTCAAGAAAGGTATTGTTGACAATAACTTTTACATTAAGTCTGAAGGTGATAATTTACTAGTTGTTTTGGTTTATGTAGATGATATTATTTTTGGTTGTACTAATGAATCATCTGTCCAGTGGTTTGTTAATTCTATGCAAACAAAATTTCAAATGTCCATGATAGGAGAATTGTCATACTTTCTTGGCCTACAAGTAAAACAAAGCTCTGAAGGAATTTTTATTTCTCAAGAAAAATATTTGAAAGAAATGTTGAAGAAATTTCAGATGGAAGATTCCTCTACAGTTAGCACACCTATGGTGGTTGGATGAAAGCTGAGTAAAGATGATATCTCACCTGATGTTGATCAAAGGACATATCTCTCCATGATAGGAAGTGTTCTGTACATCACAACTTATCGTCCTGATATAATGCAAGCTATTGGAATGGTAGGCCGTTTTCAGTCTGCTCCTAAACAAAGTCATTTGGTAGCTGTCAAAAGGATATTTAAATACTTGAAGGGAATAATGACTTATGGTCTGTGGTATCCTAGAAATTAGAATTTCTAGTTAACTTCTTATTCAGATGCAGACTGGGCAAACTGTGTTGATGAGAGAAAAAGCACCAGTGGAGGAGCATTCTTTCTGGGTGACTCATTAGTTCCATGGATTAGTAAAAATAAAGGATCCATTTCATTATCCACTACATAGGTAGAATACATTGTTGCTTCTACTTACAACACACAAATTTTATGGATGATACAAACTCTTGCAGATTTGAAGATAAATTACATTGATCCCATTCCAATTCATTGTGATAACACCAGTGCCATTAGTGTCTCCAAGAATCCTGTTCTTCATTCCAAGACTAAGCATATTCCAATCAAGTACCATTTTCTTAAAGAAAAAGTTACAATATCTTGTGTCTAATCTGTTCACCTGGTCAGGGGGAGTACTTATTGAATATCTGGTATATTTCCAAGATGCTTATAGTCGACAAGGGGAGTATGCTTTGCAACAGATCAGGGGAAGAATGTTTCTTCTTTGACATTGATGTCAAAGGGGGAGAAAAGAGTTCGGGAGAGGATATCTGAATGCAATGCATGTGGGTGCTTGTGTTGCCATCAATGCCAAAGGGGGAGATTGTTGGCAAATTTTTAACAGACAACGAATGGAAAATATTTAACAGACAGGGAATGCTTGTCATTGATGGAAAGCACAACAGTGAATATGGCATGAGTACAGGAATTTTGTGATCGACAGACAAACAGAAGATAAGTTCAGGAAGGTCGAATGATCGAAGGCGAATGATCAAAGACAACGCAACATTGATTAAGTGATCGAAGACATGTAAAGTTTGAGAATAATCTCTGATCATTGGATTTCATTCAAAATTCTTGATGGCCGTCATATCTCAAGAAGAGCACACTAAAGAGGAGGATAGATCTCAGACGTCAGATCCAAGCGCAGGACCCGACCATTGTTGGATCAAGGAGAACCTGCACACCTTTTAAAGTATAACAAGGAGAAAAGGGGCTCACAAAATCTCGAAAGAAGGAGGACCGTCCATCATCAGGAAGGACATGTGGGGAAATATCACAAGTTCGCTGACTGGAGAGTCAAAGGAATGGGGTTCCTTAACTTCTCGAAATCACAATAAAATCCGAGCCGTCAAATTAAGGTTGCATGTGGACCGTTGATTCTAGTCCTTGTCGGAGTTTCGGGGATCGAGATTTGGACATGTCAAAGATTATTGACAACAAGAATCCTGATATCGCAATATGAAAAATCACGATGAAATATGAGCCGTCATATTAAGGTTGAATCTGGACCGTTGATTCCAGTCCTTGTCAGAGTTTCGGGGATCAAGAGTTAGACATGTCAAATATTACTGACAACAGGAATCCCGATATCATGATATGCAAAATCGCGATGAAATCTGAGCTGTCAGATTAAGGTTGAATATGGACCGTTGATTCCAGTCCTTGTCTAAGTTTCAAGGATCGAGAGTTGGACATGTCAAATATTATTGACATTAGGAATCCTGATTTTGCGATATGCGAAATTGTGACTCAATCGCAGCCATTGAATCAAGATCAGATATAGACTGGTGATCTAACTCCATATCGAAGTTTCACAGATCACAACATGGAGAGGCAAGAAAACAATGCAAGAATGTCGATTTCGCGATATGCGAAATTGCGATTTAATCGCAGCTGTTGAATCAAGCTCAGATCTGGACCGTTGATCTAACTCCATATCGGAGTTTCACGAATCGCGACATGGAGAGGAAAAGAACCCAATGCAACAAGAATGATGAAATCATGAAATCACGATTCAATCATAGCCATTGAATCAAGACCACATCTGGACCATCGAATCACAGGACATGTGGCAAGTGATCAAAATTTCGTTGATTTGGGGTCAACGGAGCATAGTTTTGAAATTCACGAAATAAGAAATCGCGAAAGAACTTTTTGCATAGGTGCTTGGTTATGACCATAGTCATATTGGGGAAGGAGCTAGTGCAGAAAAGTTATGTATCGGAACTTCGGAGATCGGAAAATGAAGTATCGAGACACTCAGCACAGGATTGTCGAAATACCGAACCCCGATTTAAAGGAAATGAATTCAAGATCTCATGAAGCCAATCCAACGATGCAGGTGAATTTGAAAAAACGATCGGAGGGTTATTGTTCTCTCTCATAGTTAACTCCTCAGTTACAAATATGTTAGCAAAATAGACTCATGATGGTGAATCAATTGGCGTTTCAGTTGTTTTGGACAGTTGTCTTTCTTGTGCCTAAGGAGATGCGAAGTGGAACCACCGTGGGTGTGGGTATAAAATAAAATGAGACAGACAGCATGAGGTTGGTTGTTTGGTATGGAAAATGAATGGAACTATAAGAAAGGAAAAATAAGAGGATGTGCGGTGTGAGATGGAGAAGATGCACAATGTGAGAAGAAACTCAGTGAAGAGTAAAAGATGATGAAGAGAAGTTGGAGAAGAGAAGAATGAGAGAACAAGTTGATGCAAAGCATACCCTCTAAACAAACAGAGGAAGAGAAGAATAGAAGAATAGTTTGTAGAAGACCAGATTTACAGAACAAAGAAAGATTGGTATGAATTGATTTATCTGTGTAGTTGACTATTTATTTATTTATTAACATTCTAGGGAGGTTGGGAGGTGCTCGGGAGGACTGTTGTCCTCAAAGGTTCAAGTGAGAACTTGAACACGGGAAGTTGTAGCTTCCATCTGGTTGCATCCAGAGAAACCAAGGTGGCAGGGTGGTGCAAGGGAGAACAAGTGTTCTTTGTTATACAGGTTGGAGCCTGTGTAACTAGAAGTTGGTGCTGGAACATTCAAGAAGTTGGTGCTTCCATCCAGTTGGTGTTGGAATATTCAGGGAGTTGGTGCTTCCTTCTAGTGGGTGCTAGAGAAACCAGAGAGTTGGTTCTCTCAAACAAGTTGCAGCTTGTAAAATAGAGGTATCATCCTCACATTGAGTTGGTGCTCAATTAAAGATGATGTACAGAACCTAAAAGACTGCCTATCATTTTGAAGAAGAAGAGGTTTTCTCCCTTTATGGGTTTCCTCATGAAAATATGTCTCTGTGTATACCTTATGTGTGACTGGTGCTTTTTACTTTTACTCTCCATATGTTGTGTAATGTTGATGATCACTTGAAGAAAGATTAAGAATATTTTAATAGAGTTAAAATTGTTTAAGCTCAAAGATAACTGATTCACCCCCCCCTCTCAGTTGTATTAGTAATTCCAACACAACCCACTTCATAGGACTCAAGCAGTAATTAAGGTTTATCCTTAGGAGCATTATGGTGTAAATAATGTGGCATTATGCCCATGATTTCCACAGGAAGAATGAAAATGTGTGAGGTCTGAACAACTCAAACACCCTCAAAATCTAGTTGAAGGGTGTGTTTTCGACCCCTTGGTCAAAATTTATCGCATAAAATTATTAAGGGTCGCAGGCCACAACCATGAGAACAAAGAAAAACACTTAGAGCAGTCCAATATGGATTCAAATAAAGTGAGCGAGTAAGTTCAATTTTCAGCGAAGGAGATTCCATTTGAAGTTTAGATTTGCAGCCCTCAGGTGATAAAGATAATAAATTTGCATGAATTTTAACGTCAAACAAAGGTCTAAAGTTGCAGGGTCAATCCTAGCCATTGGCATGAGAAGGGCACTTGGTGAATGATCAACATTTTGTGGTTTCAGAACTTGGGAAGTGCAGAGGCAAGGGTTGTTAGAACTCACAAATTTCAAACTCACGAAATGATCTGGACCATTCAATTCATAAGGAAACGTGGTGCAAGATCAAAATTTTGGGGTTTCAGAACTCGGGAAGTGCAAAGGAAAGAGTTGTTAGGACTTGCAAAGTCTAAACGGGAGAAATGATTTGGATCATTCAATTTAGAAGGGAACGTGGCAACAGATAAGCGAAATCGTGATTTTTCAAGTTGAAGGTTTCAGCATGGAGCAAGGCGCAAGTTCCGAAAACGCAAAACCATGAAGCACCCAAGAGTTTGGCCTGTGATCACAGCCCAAGGCCACATAGGAGGTGGGCCCAAGTAAAAACGTAAGAACCCAACACATGATTTGTGACTTGGGTTTTCAAGGAAGCAATCGCGGCTGTCGGATGCGTAGCAGATCCGATCGTGTTGGTCCTTGACCAAGTTTTGAGGATTCTTGGTCATGTTTGACCTATTTTTGGGACTTAGACATGCTGTCAAAGGCAGAGCAAAGGATGAAGTGGAGATTGCAGTATCTAGGGCCCTTTTTTGGATTTGGGATTATGTAATGGGTATGGGAATGTTGGCCCATGGGTTTACCCATGATTAGGCCTATTTTGTATGTATAAATATATTCTAAGGAGATGTAGTGAACACACATATAGAGATATGAATGGATAAGTGCTAGAGTTGGATCTGTGTGATCAAGAGTTGTAAGTGATTTGTGCATACTGTGTGAGACTTGCAGAGCTAACTACAAGTCATTGCAGGAAATTGAGGATGGTTCTGTGCTTAGATCTACTCGAGTAAGGAGAATATAGCAAGTTGTGCATATCTCTTGTCCTCTGCAGAGTAGGGTTTTTGAGGCTCTGTGAAGGTAACTGATTGAAGAATCTAATAAAGAAGAGAATATTTGGTGAACTTAGCCTATTATAACCTTAAATTTCACCACACATGCTTACCTGTTATCAAGCCAACTCATATCCCTTCATTGCCAAAACATCTGCTAAAAAACCTCTTTGAAAATCCTCTTGGGTCAAGGTACACGCGCCCTAACCCACTACTGCACGCGTTGGAATGCTGGCAGGCCTACTACAACCCGTGTTTACCTAACAAAGAACAAAAATAGGAAAGTTGTTGATGATACAAAAAGATATGGGTCAGTTAAATGAAACTCCCGGCCATGCATGGCCGAGAGTTCGTCCAAAACCCTAGCTCCTTCTAGCCTATAAAAGAAGGGGTAGGGGTACTATTTGGAGGAGGAAAAATATAGCGAAGAAACTCTACCCATTTGCCAAATCCATTTGTCCCAACCCTTTAGCCTTTCCTCGAGCCTAAGGAGAATTAACGCAAAGCAGTTGGAGGACAAAAGAAGAGGAGGAGCCCAGGATCAGGATCAAGGAGCGGTGGTCGGTCTCGACTTTGATTGTAAGTTGATTCATTTTTTAAAATAATAAAAGAATACTTTTCCCGTCCCAATTCATGATTTATCTATGATTTGTGTAATTTATGCTTAATTTCTAACCCTCAAGTAGAAAAGTAGCATGCATGCGTAGTGTTTTGTCTTGATTGCAGGTTAACTTTGGAAGGAGCAGTGCAAGTAAAAGGGCAAAGCGCAATGGAGGATCTACACCAAACATCAATAAAAAGGTTAGTAGTCCCTTTCCATGCATGTGTCTTGAAAGAAGGGTTTAAGTTTTGGGTGGTAGGTTAAAAGGTCATTTCTTTACGGTCAAAATCTGCATGCAAGTCTGACCCTAGTTTTCTAGTCCGTAGGGTATTTTTTCCAACAACAGAATTGGCGACCATACTGGGGAAGATACTCTTTAGGGTTTCTGGATTTAGTTGAGGCTTTTGGGTAGTTTAAAGGATTAGATTTTTTGTTTCTTTGTTTGTCTGTTTTCTGTTAGGTCAGAACTAGCAGGGAACCTGGTTCTTTATACCAGTTTTTCCTTGACTATTGCTTGATGATAATTATCGGGACACACAGAGGTACACATGGACTGCAGAAGGCCTGCATGCGTGTAACCCGCGCCCTAACCTTCTACAGCGTGCATGTGAACACTAGCTGTAGAGGTTTCAGTAGTGTGTAGGAGTCGGAGAGCTTAAGAGGCAGTCCCCCTCTTCCCTGTCAGAATTATACATTCTTAGGGGGATTTTTGGATCCTGTCTGAGTCTTGCTAGTTCACAGTCTTGTCTCAGTTTTCTTTATTGCATTTTTTATTTTTTGCAATTATTTTTCTTTTATGTTAAAGAAGAATCATCTAAGCCTCTAAGAGACCCTGGTTGTCAATACCAAAGGCCTCTTCTAGGTCTGGGCTGCCTCTGTTTAGTTTTGTCTTAGAGTTTATACATACACGCGGCCTATACAAGTGCAGCTCGCGGGTACCCGTGCTCTATTGTAGGTCAGCACGTGTGTTGTTTCAGTGACAGTAGCGGGCTTGACAGGTTGCTTTTTAATCAGGGTGGGGTAGTCATCCCTTCCTGTGGTGAGAAGTGTTCCTCTCAGGGGTTTGAGTCTAGGGTTGCACAGTCAATACGTTAGGGCCTCTTACCCTTATCCTGTGTTTTCTTAGTTGATAGTTGATAGAAAAGATAAAAAAGAAAAATTGTGTTTTATGGTTTTTAGACAAGCGTAAGAATCGGTGCTTTATTGATTACCATTGTGTGTCTTTGCCTTGGTTCTTTGCGATCTGCGCTTTAAACCAGAATTTTATTTTATTTTCTTGGTTTTGTGCTTGTCGACATTTTCCCTTTGTTGCTTCATTTAGCACTTAAATAAAAAAAAATACATATCTCTTTCTCATTTTCTTCTTTGTTTGAAGATTGTGTTTCTGCATCAATAGCTTGGGAGAAGTCTTTTTGTTGATAAGTTTTTTTTTTGCAATGCATTTAGAGAATAAGTATCTCGTAGTCGAGCGAAAATTCCTTTATGTTTGCTGCATGAAATCTTAGCAAAATTGAAAAGAAAAAGAAGTCTTTCTTTGTGAAAAGTTGTTGATTTTTGCGTTTAGTAAAAGTCTTTTGTTTCCATCATTTTTCATTCGTCTTCACTTTGAGTCTTTACACATCATCATTTTCACCTTCATATCCCGTGACGTAAAAAATCCCATAAAAGCAATGCTAATTTAAAATCTATTAGACTTTTTGTTTGTAGGGTTCACAAACTAGTTCAGGACTAGGGCCTTGGATTAGGTTGGAGAGGAAACTCTCCAAGGCCACTCAAAACCAAACATTGGAGTTTGTGATAGGGAGTGTAGAAGTCCAGTTTCATGGAATTTATCTGGGACCCCCCTCTAACACAGGGGATAAACACGAGGTCGCGTAAGGAAAGGTAGTGGAGATAACCCCTCCAAAGTCGGACCAAGCGTAGTGGAGAACACATATCGAGGATTTGTTTTGGGATTCCGTCGTTTGCATTTGGCATGGGGCTTCATGGGTCTCGAATTTGTTCGAGGTCCTTAGTTTTCTTCCAGACCATTTTCTCTTGATACCCTTGACAGGTTTCGGGATTGATACCCTGCTCATTGTGGTCTACCCGACTATCGACTGTACCCGCCTGGTGACTATTCACGTGCTGGAAAACTAGTTGCCAATATTTTTAGACACATACACAAGTGACTACGGGGGTATACCGTGGTACCTAGGACAGACAGTGGGCCATTCTTTGTAGATTATACTCGGAGGGTGCTTTCGTTTTCAAGTTTCACTTGCACCGATAAGTTGCTCTAGTGTTGGTTGTTGTAACTATTCTTCAAAATAGTTAGTGATTGCTTGTCTTATCTCTTAGGGGATTATTTTTTAGTGTGTGTTACTGTTTGATCGTGTAGAATACCTTAGTGTGTCTTGGATCTTCTCACACATTGGAGGATCCCGAGCTCCACCGGTCACGAAGGCTCCTGGGCCTGCCGCCGGTTATACTGGACCCACCCCCGCCACCATTGAGGTGGAAGCTAGACCACAAGGGTATTTCGAAGCAACCGGGTTACAAACCATTGTGCCTGAACAACTCCCAGAGGAATCAATCGCCAATATTGGCTCAGTTGAAACCCCAACCACTGATACTTGGCCATCGGTCATTGTACCAATCCAATTTTACGAATGCCTATCAGTGCCTCACACAGTTATGGAACCAAACGTTGTTACTTCCTCTGGGAATTCTTCCATTTCCACCACTGTTGCTACCACAGGAGAAGCATCTCCTAACTTGCCGTCATCGGTCCGAGTCACTACGATCTCGGCCGCAACTACATCACACAGTGGACCAACCCCATCTATCATGGTAGCCACAACTCCCTTCACACCTAGTGCGACAGGCCCTCCGTTCTCATACGGTATCCCTAGTTCGGGTACAAGTCCTGCACTCACTTACTCCACTTTATAGACTTTGGGTCTGGGGGCAGGGAGCTCTAACACTCCTCTGCAAGGTCAACTTGGGGGCATTCCTGTCCCTTTTAATGCTTTTCCTTATGTTGGAGGTCATATCTCTCCTTCGTCCCCTTCGCTTGGTGGTTTTCATCAGCCGTCCGTCGGGCAGCCTGCACACACGAGTTCGTTTGGAGCCGGGATTCAAGGAACACTTGCGCAAACTCTGCCAGTAGGTTCATCACCGTTTGTTTGGAACAGGACGTTTGGTAACAACACTTTCGCATCCACTGCTTTCCCATCTAGGGGCACTCCCATCTTTGGACAGTCTACTATGGCGTAGGGTACTATTCCTGCGCCGGGGGCACATATAGAAGGACCTTGGAACTCAGGCAAGGATCCGTTCCCTCCTCTAGAATGTCGTTCTAGGGTAATTCTTTCCATAGTCAATGGAACCCTGGACAGACTTCTATGCCTCTCCCGTCAGGACCGGCATGGGGTAATCCTTCCCAAAGTCCTTCAAACGTGTTGCATGCCCAACATCCTATGTCCTTTATGGGGAATCAGCCAATGATGTCTCCATAGATGCAAAATCCTTACGCTGGTCAGGGCCATGGTTTCTACCAGAATCCGGGCCAGCAGCCAAACTTTTCCTGGCAACCTGGTGCCAGCCAAACTCCAGGACCCTTTTTCCCAGGCTATCAGCAACAACCCAAACTACCATTCCTGGTGACATTACACTTGCCATATTTGACAAGGTTGTTAAATGATCCTATTTGTCACGATCCACATTGGCCTCCTATGCCAATGAAGTTGCCTTCAAACATTCCAAAGTTCGAGGCCAAGCCTAACGAAGATCCAGGTGATCACGTGACTACCTTCCATCTTTGGTGTTCATCTAACTCATTGAAAGATGACTCCGTCCAGTTGCGATTGTTTCAACACACTCTTATCGGGAGTGTCGTGAAATAGTACATCGATCTTGATCGCTCAAGATATTCTTCTTTTGACGAACTGGCGATGGCCTTCCTTAACCATTTCCAGTTACCTGTGAGATACGACGCGGGCACAGAGCTGCTTGCCAATTTCGAACAGACAACAGTGGACCATATCTCTGATCATATCCAAGAGTGGAGACGCCGAAAGAGTCTAATCAAAGTACCAGTTCCACCAGCATTGTTGCTTGACTGGTTCCTTAAGTCTTTAGTCCCTCAATTATCTAAAGACGTCGTGACTTCAGGAGTTTTCTCCGAAGAAGATGCCATCATGAGGGCTCAACAGTTTGAGCTCATCTATTCTCGGTCTGGTTTATTATACAACATCCTATCGGATGCACCACGATCGATACTAGATAAAACTAGACAGAGAGTCAGACCACATGCCGATGATATCGTTGGTTCAACACAAACCAATCCTACTAAGCAATTGATAAAGCAATTGCAACAGTTATCTATACAACACTCAGTGGCCAGCTAGACTACTGCTTTGGCTGCTCCTCCTACCCAAACGTCAGAAGTACACTCCGTGCAGACGACTAACCCAACAACCACCCAACAGCTTGAAGGGAAGAAAAAACAACGAAAGAAGGGTAAGGGGGACAAAAAACCCACTTATAATGCCAGCGAGGACTCCACGAAAAAATGGAAGGCGAGGTATCCATGCAACTTGTGTGCAGAAGACCACCCGACCCATCTATTTCCTCGACTTGCAGAGGCCCAAAATTTTGTCACACAGCAAGAACAAGCCGTGTTGACTAATCCCTTTCAGCATGGGAAAAATTTAACTCAAGCCTCTACAAGTGCCGAGGGGGGCAGCCAAGAAACCTTCCCTCCCCCAAACAATTCCTCACTCGTGAACGTATATATGGTTAGGGGTGATGCTTTAATAACGACTAGAGTGCACGACTATAGTAAACCAAGCGCCTCTAAGAAGGGTAAAGAAGCTGAGATCCCATCTCTTCCTCTACAGATCGAGAAGACTTTGGGTGAAACAATGACATGCATTCCAAAGGGTGCATTTAAGAAAGCTTCTCACAACCCAAACGCAAGTGCTGCCTAGAATTACTCTATGGTGGAAGATTTATCACAAACCCCTTGTGTGATGTCCGCTTTGGAGGTCCTCCAAAGCTGCCCTGCTCAGAGGAAAGCCTTGTTGACTGCTTTAGGCTCTACTGAGACTTGTAACCCAGGTACCATCATGTTAGATACGAACGACTTAAAACCTCGTCTGCCTTACCACGTTGCGTTTCAGATAGTAGTGGCTCACCCCACAAAAAATTTTACACGGAATATCTTCCGCACGGTGTTCGATGAGGGCGATTTGACTTGCGTTATGTCATTAGCATGTTGGAAGGCCATTGGTCAGCCCACTTTGTCTCCATCACCTACTCTCCTCACTACGTTCTACGGTCACTCTTTTCAACCACATGGCATCGTTCCTTCTTTCCTTGTGCAGTTAGGAGGGAAGATCGTGTGCGTTGAAGTAGAGGTAGTCGATGCTCCCCTCAACTATAAGTTATAACCTCTTGTTAGATCGGAGTTGGACTTATGCTATGCAAGATGTGGTTGCTACAATTTTTCGAGTCTTGTTGTTTCCACACGAGGGTCGGATAGTGACCATTGATCAATTGTCCTTCTCTAGATCTGACCCAACTTTGGGGGCATCCACGGTTCCCATGATTGATAATCCTCAACTCGGTGTCATTAACGTAGGAGTTGGTTTGTGCCCATCCTTGATGGGTACCTTTGATTACCCACCTCCTAATAATGATGTCAAGTTCATATCGAATCACCACAAGTCTGAGATTTTTCACGTTTCGTCGTTCCACATGACTTACTTTGAGGATCCATGGATTCTTCCTTCCCCATCAGCCACGATGGATGAGACAGGGCACTCCAGCATGTCCGTGCCCTTGCCAGTCATTGAAGTAGCATACTCTTTAGTCCAACAAGCTTCAACTAACCCTGATCTGACTCCTGCACAAGGGTTGGATCCACTTCCAGAGCCTATATAGGCTCAGGGTTCTCTTGCTACCACCGATTCATTAGACTTAGTCTTGCCTTCTGACGAAGCAGTGATCGAAGCAATGACTAGTCTAGACAAACCTTGGGATGATCTTCATCACAAATCATATTTCCTCCCAGAGTTACACCAAATTGAGGCAGGAGAATTCACTATCACCATGATGGGAGATTAGTCGTGTCCTATTAACCTCTTATATACACAGGAAATTTATGTTGAAGGGAATATGGTGACTATCACTACAACCATACCTATTAACATCTCTCGAAACCCTGGCATCATGGAGAATGTCTTCGTCGGAGCGTATTGCTCCCCCGAAGAGATTTAGATTTACATGGATCTTTTCAAAGAATTCCGCGACATTTTTGCCTGGTCTTATGAGGAAATGCCAGGGATCGATCCAAAAATAGTTGAACATGAAATCACAACGTATCCTGATGCTAAGCCTGTTCGAAAAAAAATTCGTCCAGTTAATCCTAAGAAAGTAGCAGCCATCAAGAGTAAGGTTGAGAAATTGCTCAAGGCAGGGTTCATTTATCCTATTCATTTGACTCAATGGGTGTCAAACTCCGTGTCGGTCGATAAAAAACAAGGAACGATTCGTGTATGTACCGATTTCTGGGATTTGAACAAGGCATGTCCAAAAGATAATTATCCAACCCCATTCATCGACCAAGTCATTGATGAATGTTCCGGTTGTGAAGCCTTTTCGTTCATGGATGGTTTTTTGGGCTATAATCAAATCCAAATCAAACCTGAGGACCAACACAAAATGACATTCATTTGTCTGTGGGGTACATTCGCCTATCGTAAGATGCCTTTTGGCCTCAAGAATGCTGGAGCCACTTTCCAGTGGGCCATTTATTTTTCATTTCATGACCTCAAACATATAGTCGAGGCCTATCTAGATGATTTAGCATCACGCTCTCACAAGCGAAAGGATCATCCTATGCACCTCAGACTAATCTTCGAATGCTGTCACCACTTCAGGATTCGCTTGAATCCCAACACGTGCAGCTTTTGCGTCACGTCAAGACGTTTGTTAGGTTTCATTGTCTCAATAACAAGGATCATGGTGGATCCTCTTAAGGTGGAGGCAATAATCCAGTTGCCCCCCCAACGCACAATCTTACAACTTCAAAGTCTTCAAGGCAAGGTGAACTTCTTACGATGCTTCATTGCCAACTATGCCGAAATCACCAAGGGATTTATGCGTTTACTTAAGAAAGATGTTCCCTTTTTGGGGGACGAGGCCGCTCAACGCTCTTTCTACGCATTAAAACACGCCCTCACAACTACGCCTCTACTACGGGCACCTAATTATAACAAGGATTTCCTATTATATTTGGCTGCTGTAGAGTCAACTATAGGCATGGTTTTAGTTTAGGAAGATGATTCATTTTCAGAATACATGATCTATTACCTGAGCCGAGGCCTCGTAGGACCAGAAATTAATTATTCCCATCTAAAAAAACTTGCGTTGGTAGCAGTTCATGCTGTTCAATGGTTCCGTCACTATGTTCTGTTTTGCAAGACCACCGTTGTTGCTGTCGTGAATCCATTCCAGTACATCTTGACATGACGATTTATCGGTGGAAAAATCAGTAGATGGATGGTCATCCTCCAAGAATTTGACTTAGACTTCATTTCAGCAAAGTCCAAGAAGTCATTGGTCTTTGCAGAACTTATTTCAGAACTTTTGGTTGAGTCAGGTGACGTTGTGCCTGAGGAATCGCCTATCCGGGGGGATACGTTTTTGATTGAATCGTCAAACCCCTGGTACAGAGATATACTGATCTATCTCTGGACTTTGAAGTGCCCCACCTCTGCTTCTCGTGATGAGCGTCGGCGGATACGCCATCAAGCTAAGAATTATCTCATACTCAATGATACGTTGTATCGGAGAGGTGTAGACTGCATCTTGCGTCGATGTCTCACTCATGAGGAGGTCGTCATAGTGCTCAACAATTTTCATATAGGAGATTGTGGAGGTCACTTATCTAGGTTGGAAATAGCCCAAAAGATTTTACGATCAGGTTACTTCTGGCCCACACTTATCAAAGATTGTATCGAGTCGATCAAGAAGTGCCATCCATGCCAAATCTTCTCTTGGAAGATGAGGGCACATCCAGCTCCCATGTTTCCTGTCATCACAGTTGGTCCCTTCACTAAATGGGGGATTGATTACACTACATGCAACCCCCCCGTCAGCAAGGGGGCATCGCTATATCATCATAGCTGTCGACTACTTCACTAAGTGGGTCGAAGCTATGCCACCGTTTAAAGATGACGGAGAGACTGCAACTCTTTTCTTATTCAACCAAATTATAGCAAGGTTTGGCGTCCCGAGAGAGATTGTCACTGACCATGACAGTCAATTTCAGAATCAAATGATGACCGAGTTAATGTCAAATCTTGGGTTACGGTAGGAACACTCATCACCTTACTACCCCCAAGCCAATGGGTAGGTGGAAGCTGTAAACAAAACTCTTAAGACAATTCTGCAGTGAACTATCAACTCAGCCAAGTCAAACTGGCATTTGATGTTATACTCGGCATTATGGGCTTACCGAACATCCATTAAGACTTCAACCGGCTTCTCACCTTTCCAACTCGTTTACAGGCTGGAGGCAGTCTTGCCCATCGAATGTCAAATCCCATCTCTGAAATTGGCAATACAGTTATTGCCAGACACTTCTCCTCTTGAAGAGCGGTTAGTACACCTTGAGAAGCTTGATGAACAACGTCGCGATGTGGCCCTGGCCAACAAGGTTCATAAACATAAGGTCAAGTGTCAATATGATAGGTCCGTTCGTCCTCGGGTTTTTTCTGAGGGCGACCTTGTCCTAGTCTATGACCAAGATAAGGACCCCCCGGGGGCAGGAAAGTTTAAACCCATGTGGTTTGGACCCTTCATTATTAAGGAGGTTTTAAAAAAGGGCACTTATCGTTTGGTTGATTTTGAAGGGAATGCTTTGGCGGAGCCTAGAAATGGGCTCTACCTCAAGAAGTATTACTCATAGAAAGGTCACTGTGGGTAAATTTTTGTAACATATGTATAGTCTTCATACTATTACTTTTTTACATTTCTTTTAAAAAGTGTTATGGACGTGTCATTGATGTTATCTTTCATCAATATGGTATATTTCAAGTGAATCTGAGGTGTTCATTGGGTATGCGGATGGTGCTATTCGATACACGCGGAGGCTTGCCTCCGCAGCTTGGGTAATATTTACACCACAGGATCAATTGTTATCTTCCGGAGGTATATGCTTAGGTGACACCACGAATAATGCTGTTGAGTATAGTGTAGTTATTGAGTTGCTTCGCGACGCTTTGTCATTGGGTATCTCTCATCTCCAGGTCTATCTATATGCTCAACTAGTTGTGTCACAGTTAAACAGAATATACTGGGTGCATGACCCAACTTTACACCGACGATTCCTTAGGGTACGTCTCTTGGAACTCAACTTTGATTATATCACATATTTTCATGTTCCTAGAAGTTTAAATCAAATCACAGATACTCTAGCTAATCACATTTTAGAATGGCATCTTTCTCACATATAAGAAGATCCTAAACATAAACATGTAAATACATTCTTGTACACATAATCCATAAGACGCAAAAAGAGATAAAAACCATATATAAACATCATAAAATCCTCAGAGTACATAGATGGGTGCAAGTGCCTCAAAAGTGGGAACAACAACGAGTCACCGGGATTATGCCCTCAAAAAATGTATACAATAAGGTGCTCGTGGCATATAAAAAGTCTAAAAGTATGCTCAAGGCCTATGGGCCCTATTATAATCATCTACAGCACGGGCTAAACACCTAAACAATCAGACCCATGTCCGAGGTTCCCCCACAACATGAGTCTGCATGGACGGTGGCAGGTCCTCTATCTCTGCCATGGGAACTATGTGAGTGAGCGCAGTGAAGTTCCTCTCAATCCACCTAAGAACCCTCTCAGCCTTTCTTGCTAGGAGTTTCCATACGACTGCTGCTCCTCCAGCAGCGGCAGCTGCGGCTTCTGGACATGGGCGACGCCTGTTTCGTGCATAGTCGGTAGGTTGCACAGGTCCTACATCTACATGCAATAAATGTTCACCTATCAAAAAATCTGCTATACAAAAACATGATATATATCAAAAAGACATAAAAATTACATATGCAAACAAAAAAAACAATACAGGTGGAGACTCACCCATCTCCCCTCGCTCCTCACCAGGAGGCACTGGTATCGCTGGATCTCTGGAGAAGTCGATCCCCGCATATGGGTAGTCCTCAATAGCCGGGATCTATCGTGACAACCAAGAAAAAAAGTCATCGTCGAAGGCCTCCATGGTCCTTCCACCACCCTGTTGCGGCAGTAACACTGCCCATCGACATACTGCGGGGAAAATAGCCAGATGTCCTCGTACTGTCAGCCGAGGACTGAAACATGGAACTCTCTCGAAAAAGAATGAACACAGGATGGTCCCAAACCCGAAGTTCCTATGTGTCAGCTGTTGGCAAGCTATCAACTGACTCTTCATGCACTCTAACAGTGTGGTACTCCAGTCAAAAATTTGTGCATTCATGCACTGGATCACACAGTTCATCTATGCGCGCGAAGCTTGATGCATGGCCGCTGAGCCGGTAATACGCCCAATGAGCGATAAAATATTCTATAGGGCGAGGATGGTAATCCTACTAACGAGTACTGAGGAATTTATATGATCAGTCCCAGCCTCACAATACTCCTCTATCAGCTCCGAGACTTTGCTCGGCCCCGCAGGAAAATTCTGAAATTTGACTGGTTCCCCTCTCCTTGAGAGGCCATTCAAAAAGTAAATATCCTCAGTGGTGGGCACCAAGCATTGCCCCTCTAGCATGAATGCCTCTACATCTGGGTGCCAGTAATCAACCAAGGCATTTAGTATCCTTGGTTGCGCGTGCATGAATGGACATAAAAATAATTTTACCAAACCGCACTGCGTCAGCACGGCCACAACATTCGGATCTGCAACCACTAACTCATTGGTGGCCTCGTGCTCTCTTTCCCTCCACTGAACATACATCCTTCCAACACAACAAAGTCAAAGTAGGGTCAATGATTTTATACACTATATTTTTCGTTACATGGGGGGGTACCCATGGCCTGTAGAGGTGACAGTTGCGGGTACCCACGGGTTGTCCCTGGACATCCCACGTTTGCCTAGGGCCGACCTTTTTGAGGTCGACGCCCACCCCCAAAATCAACTAAATGATAAAAATGAAGTATTTAATAGCTATACAAGGGAGTTTGTACTTACTTGGTCCAAGAATAAGTCTGTTTCGTCCACCGTAGCTCCCGGAATCATGATATTTGGCAAAGGGGGTCTTTTGGCTCCAGAGTCAATTTCCAAATCAGCAATGGTGATAATGAGCTGCCAGCTTCTATTTATAGACTTTTTGGTCTCTTTTTGTCACTTTTTTGGGCCCCTTTATCAGTTTCTTTATACAAAAAACAATTTAGAGTGATCCAAGAGTTATATGGGAGGGATTTGATCAGGTATGGGGACAATTTTTATTGAGTTTCGAAAAATAAAAAATAAATATATTGACGGTCCATAATTTTTTTTTTTTTCAAAAATCAACTTGAGCATATAGGGTAGGATTTCATCCCAACTGTTGCATATCGTTTCCTTTTGTTCTTATGATATAGGATCGATCCCATATGGTTGTGACATGGAACCGCCATATCTTCTCTAGAAGTGTTGCAACTTGGTGGTAGAGATTACCGAAACATGGATGCCCTAGGTAGGTCCTGGTTGCATTATGGTGTCCATGCTGTTTCTAACAACACTGTAGGCTCAGGAGTCCATATAGTCTTTCCTGAATATGAGTTTGAGCCTCATTTGCATGGGTCTTTTTCACTCTTTGACTTACCCTCCAGACTCCCAAAACATAATGGGTCTCCTTTTAAGCCCTTTTCAGACCCTCTAAACATGAAAAGATTGTCGAGCGATCTTGTGGCATTTCGCGCTCATTAAACTGAAATTTGAAGTCATGTCTGTCCGACAGTAGTTTACCCCTTTTTCAGTCCGGAAGGTCAACTGTACGAACAAAGGAATACTCTATTGAATTCCCATTCTTTAGAAGAGTATCCTCAGGTATAATTTTATTCCTTTTTTGGGCCTGAGGGACTAAAGTTACGAAAAAGAAACCCCCCCGGAGTCCATAGTTAAGCTCTTTTCAGACTCCCTAAAATTGAAAATATTGTCGAGTGATCTTATTATTTCACACTCGTTACAATGGTCTAGAAGAACATTCCTGACGGAGTCCATAGTTAAGCTTTTTTCAGACTCCTTAAAAGTGAAAAAATAGTTGAGTGATCTTGTCCTTTTCACACTCGTTAAAATGGTTTTGAATTGACGTCTAATCGGTGCTAGTTTATCCCTTTTTCGAACCGACTAGACTATTGTCGAAAAAGGTACCCCAATGGAGTTTCCTTTTATTCTTTTTCAGACTCTCTAAATATGAAAAACCACCGAGCTTACCTTCTCTGGGCTCGTTAAACTTACATTGAAGGACGTTACCATTGTGTGTTCTATCAACCACATTTGCATACCTTACCCATCAGCCTTGTAACAGTTTGCTTCTGCATCTTAACACCTTTGGCCACTGGAGGATTTTTCTCGAGTATCATTTCCCTAGAACATCAGTCTTGTCCTTGTGCATTGAGATTGTATGTTTGTTGTACTCATTCCTCCATTGTAATGTAATATTCCTTTATTCTTTTTTCAAACATTATCAAAATGAACAAAAAAATCAAATATACCCCAAAAAGAGGATGGGAAAAGTATTTTCTTTATTGGAAGCATAATGAGTCACCCTTGGATGAAGCACATCTATCTACTTGATCATCAGACTATGGGATGTAGTACGACCTTAGGAAGCTTTGCTCGCTATATAGAGTTGTGTCCTCCACCGTTTGGTTAATCTTCCAAACATATGGAGAGTTTGTGTTGCCTCCTGCTTCGTAGACTTATGATTAATAGATATGTTGTCTGAGTCTTATCACTTGTCATGATATTATCCAAGGGAATTTTGTCACTGAGCCTGAGTTAGCCCCTCTGCAATATGTCTCTTGTCCGCATACCTGGCCATCCTGAACGTCCAATCAAGTCTTTGTTTGAAATCATTGAAGCCTTCAGTCCGATCATCAAGATTATCAAGTCCATAACCGATGAGTCATCAAAGACCTCTGGGTAGTGCAGTCGTACACTCATATTACACTCCTACCTGAGTTTAGAATATTTTGAAGTTGTTTCTTGAGCTCTAAAGTACAGCCATCAGGACGAATCAGCTTCTGGGAGATGGATACTTTATATGTATATCTTTCTGATTTTGAGATGTAGCTCTGCTGTGTATTATTCGCGGCTACTCTTTATAGTTATTTGACATGGATCTACAGTGTATTTGATTGGTAGCCATGGTTCTATTTTATTCTGAGCATGGGTATGCCCGCCTCGGTCAGACATTTGTTATTTTGCAGATGGCACCTCCTGATTCCTGATTCTTGGGCTCACTCATTCAACATATCAGTACAGATTGGTAAAGAATTGGTAATGTATTTCAGCCATCAGATGCCCTTATGACCTCACACATTAGGGGGCATCTGTTATAACCCTAAATTGCACCACACATGCTTACCTGGCATCAGGCCAACTCATATCCCTTCATTGCCAAAACATCTGCTGAAAAACCTCTTTGAAAATCCTCTTGGGTCAAGGTACACGCGCCCTAACCCACTACTTCACGCATTGAAATGCTGGCAGGCCTACTACAGCCCACGTTTACCTAACAAAGAACAAAAATAGGAAAGTTGCCAACAGGACAAAAAGCTATGGGTTAGTTAACTGAAACTCCTGGCCATGCATGGCCGAGAGTTCATCCAAAACCCTAGCTCCTTCTAGCCTATAAAAGAAGGGGTGGGGGTACTATTTCGAGGAGGAAAAATATAATGAAGAAACTCTTCCCATTTTCCAAATCCATTTGTCCCAACCCTTTAGCCTTTCCTCGAGCCTAAGGAGAATTAACACAAAGCAGTTGGAGGACAAAAGAAGAGGAGGATCCCAGGATCAGGATCAAGGAGCGGTGGCCAGTCTCGACTTTGATTGTAAGTTGATTCATTTTTTAAAATAATAAAAGAATACTTTTCCTGTCCCAATGCATGAGTTATCTATGATTTTTGTAATTTATGTTTAATTTCTAACCCTCAAGTAGAAAAGTAGCATGCATGCGTAGTGTTTTGTCTTGATTGCAGGTTAACTTTGGAAGGAGCAGCGTAAGTAAGTGGGCAAAGCGCAATGGAGGATCTACACCAAACATCAGTAAAAAGGTTAGTAGTCCCTTTCCATGCATGTGTCTTGAAAGAAGGGTTTAAGTTTTGGGTGGTAGGTTAAAAGGTCATTTCTTTACGGTCAAAATCTGCATGCAAGTCTGACCCTAGTTTTCTAGTCTGTAGGGTATTTTTCCCAACAACATAGCCCCAGGGTGGGGGTGAACCACATATATGTTGTGTTTCTCTGCTTTGTTCGATGTATTGATGTGATTATGTGCTTATTTTCTTAGTTCTTTCATATAGATAAACGATCTGTTGATGCTTAGTGCTTAATGGATGGATGTTAGATCTGAATTATATACATGTTCTTAGTGCTTGAATGTACTAGATTTTATATGTTTCTTCATGCTAAGTGCTATTAGATGCTTGATCTGGTTGAATACTATGATGCTCTATAATTAGGGTTTACTACATTGTAACTAAGACTGAATCTTGATGGATGTTAATCACTAAGTGCTCTGTTAAGTGCTAGAATTATAGATCTGTGTCCCAGTTAAGGTTGGAGACACCTGAGTTTCCAAAAGGGCCGGTAGTTAGGGTTTTGTTGGTGTGTTGTTGTAGCGTTGAACCCTGGGTCTGCCCTTGTGCCAACAAATGGTTCTGTTGTTAGGACTTGAAACTATGATTGCTGGGAACTAAGGAAAAAGAAGCTTTGTGTGAAGATCTGACCTGAAACTGTGAAATCTCTGTGCATAGATCTGTCACTCTAGTGTGCAGTATTCTACTCGATCTGTGAAGATCTGTGCTAAGAAAAGAAGCTCGATCTGAAGAAAAGAGGTAAGATCTGCAAACTTTGTGCTTTGATGGAGGTAAGAATAGTAAAATATTTTAGATCTGGAATCTTTGTGCTCTACTGAAGATAAGATTAGTGAAAATTTTTGTTTCTAAATTATGGATCTAGGTATGTTTAATAAGATTTGTCCTAGCTTAAAAACTAGGGCACTGATAGATGAAATAATATTTGGTATGAGTAGATCTGATAAGAGTAGTGAAAGATATGTTATACCTATGCATAGAGAGAATGTTTGGAATAAAAAATGGATGTAGGATCCTAGAAAGAATTTTTTGCAGGTTAGCTACTATGATCCTAGTGTGCAGTACATAAAAGGTTGGGGATCATTTAAGAGAAAGAGAGGATTAACCCTTTGTAATAGTTGCAGAAAACTGGGACATATGGATAAAGAATGCCCTGGTAGAAGACCTAGTTTCCTCTGTTTCAAAACTATGGACTGTGAAGTTTGGATTTCCCTAGAATGATTGCTAAGGTTGAAAGGATGAATATGAGACAAGAAGACCACGAGAAATATAAAGCACCTGAGATTAAGGCAGAACCCCAAAAAGAATTAGAAAAAGTATTGCTACAGATGAAAGAAACCCTGAATGACCACCGACATGTCAACTTACCAGAGATATTCAAAGAAAAAGAATGCATTGAAGTAAGAATAGGAGACTTCAACATTGAATTCATTCTAGATGAGGAAACATAGGTGAATATAATGATAGAAGGAACTTGGGAAATTCTAGGAAATCCTGCTATGATTCCTTCATTAGGAGGAATAGGATTATTTAGAGGAAAGATGATAACCCTATGTGGAAGACTTACCCATATATCTATGAATGCCAATGGAACTTCGACAAAGGAAGAATTTTAAATTGTCAAATCTATTGAAAACAACACTCCATTTTCTATGTTACTAGGAAAACCTTGGATTGAAGGAGATTAGGCCAGAAAAAAAGAAGAAGAAATCTTAGAGAAGAAGAAGAAAGAGTTAAAAGATTTCATGACTAGGAGGATCACACACTTGATTGAAGAACAGGAGAATCGAGCAAACCTATTTAACACCAGAGACTTGGATGTCGAAGTAGGAAGAACACTAGAAGAGTTGCAAAAGACTAAAGTACCTATTCCAGATACAGATGAAGTATTACCCCTGATTTCTAAGAAAGAATATCACCAACGTGAAGTTAATTTGCCAAAAGAAGATAAGAATCAGAATGGAAAAAGGAATACCGAGACGAAGCTCACTGGAAAGATGGCTAGAAAACTAAGTAAGAAGAGATCTAAGATCGAAAAGTTACAGAAGGTTCCAGAGGGAACTTCGTAGAAGGAAAATTTGAACAATTGGAACTTCGTCAAGATATCAGAACTGCATCACATGGCACTTTTCCATGATGAAGCAATATAGTCATTGGGGATAGTATAACTGTTTAACCGATGACCCGAATGGGTAGAAAGGAATTTATGATCAGAAATTTCACCACGAGACCATTGGGACCACGCCATAATGGACATAATTGATTTAATGAAGGCTTCTCACCCATTGCAATAAATGCATTGCCAAGTTATCTATTTATCCCATCACATCATGCAATGAGAACACTTTTGCTAATAGTGAATCTGAGTCTGCAGACTAATTGATTTCACACAAGTGATCATCGTACTATCACCATACATTTTGTTGCATTGAGCAGTTACTCTTTGAACCCAATATATTCAACCACGAGTGCGCATGTGGGACGAGCGTAGCACTGCAGAGAAAATTTTCGAAGAATTTCTCATTGACCTAATGACTGAAAGAGTAATGTCTGAAAGAGCGATGTCTACAAGTATTTAGGTGTCATCTATGAGAGGAATGCAAGCCTCTCCGTCGACTGCTCACAGAGCTGGATCATCCCAAACATCAGCAGAAAAGAGAACCAAACATAGAGATGACCTAGAAAATGCAAAGTTGATCCCATCCATATTGCCCAATTACATCCCACCTCTAGCTAGCGTGGTGAGTCAAAATAGCATTCCAAGAGATTTCAAGTACTCCATGATTACTATGTACCTGCCAAAGGGGATATGCGTAGTTTGATCACAGTAGGACAAGATCACAATGTTGAAGTTCAATGATTTCAACCTCGGAGATCATAAGAACTATAGTATGCTCGCCCCGTATAAATCCATGACCACGATGAAGGGGAGTAACTCAAAGATAATCTCCTAGCTATGGATGATGAACCTCGTGCAGTCAACTCTATTAAATGTCATGAATATCCCACACTTCGGAAGGAACCAAGAAGTGAAAGCCTGTGTCAAGCTATTCTTTCATGTTACCATGGCGGTTACTTATGGATAGACCATCTTATTATATTTGATCCAAAATTGATCCATAGGATCATAGGATTAAGTATGAAAGGACCTGACCCACAAGAGTTGTATCCAAGAAAATCCACAGATCGCGTGCTAGTACAAAAGATAAAGGATACATATGACCATGTTGAAAAGGGAATGTGAGGCTACAAGGTAGCCTCCATCCAGAATGGCGCAGTGTGCCTAACCTGCCAACTAATAGCCAAAAAGTTAGTAAGGAAGAATAGACCTACGTAGGTCATAGGCTTTTTCATTGACCTCGCAAGGAAGTACATGGAAGGCCTCCAGATGAACTGGGTGAAGTACCTAGTTAATCAGCTAGAGCTAGACTGCTGCGAAGCATAGGATCAGGGTTATGAGTTTCACTTTAGCTGGCTCTTTATCCCCATTTCCTTTGTTGCCTAATATATGTTGGAAGGTGCGACCTTCCCAGATATTGAACTGTTTGAGCCGCTTGTTGTGAAGTTCACAACCCTTTGGTACTCGAGTGATATGAACAAACAACGGAAGTCGAACGATGTTTTTCATACATATTACATTCAACTAAAGAGAGCAATCGAAGATGAACCTCGCATGACTCCAAACACCCTACAAAGGTTCCGACCCCTGATGAAGTTCTGCATAGATCGACACTTCATCTACATAACAACACGAGCTGATGAACATAAGGAGCAGCTTCAGTCGTACTACAAGCTCACAGAACAATACCTAGAGGAGATCACTAAGGACTAGTCTGCGGACCTCCTTATTCCTGCAGACCCTGCAGAGATGTATGAACCTGACAACTCAGAGACCATGCATAAAGAACATGATACACCCTAGCCCATAAGAAAAAATAAGACTGAAGAGGTCCAATAATTAAGAAGTGCCTTAGGAAAGACTACTTCAGTATCACCTGACTGAGGGGGTGATGATGAAGTAGAAGAACTCAATGACAAAGGAACTGAGAAGAAGCCAGATGAAGTAACACCACCCAGAGACAAGGTTGATCCCCTGAAGAAGAGGAAGGTTTCTCCTCCAAAGCCTTCTTCCTGGAATAAATCAAAATCCATCGTGACCAAGATGAAGACTATGCTTATTGCCAATGATTTTGACTTCATCATAGCATCTCTCAATGACGCTTCACTAGAAATCGTGGAGAAGAAAGAAGCTAAGAAGGAAGAAATGTATGATAGGATTGATATTGAAATTTGAGGGGTACAACAGGCCCTTCAGTCTAGTTTCATAGTGTCTATTGTGCCCCTACCATAAGGAGAACCAAAGTTGGGATATGAGCCAACCCACCTCCATCGACTATCTGATGAGGTCAAAGCTTGCCTTCATCATGCTCAAGAAGAAACAGAACAAGCCACCTGGGCCTTAAAAAAAGTGCAAGGTGTGCTCATAGAAAAACGTAGAGTTGCGGAGAGGGAGAAGGTTTCTCTCCAGAAAAAGTTTGAAGAAGAGAAAGTACAGATGCAAAAAGAAAGAGAACAGTTGCTCACAGGGAAACTCAAAGTGAAGGAAGTAGTCAACAGAGCACACCACTCTATGACAGGATTAGAGATACAAGAATAATACTGAGCTATGCATCAAGTAGAGTAGCTCGCAGAAGCTATCGAACAACTATGACAACAAATCAGAGACTTATAGGTCTGCACAGTTCCCAACACCTTGCAAGATGTGAGGGACCAAAGAGAAGAAACTGCGCGAAGCATAGTTGAGAGAATAAAGGCCCTTACCATGGAATGTAAGCAACTCACTAATCAAAGTTCCTAGACCTATGAGAAACTATTGAGAACCCAGAACTAAAGGCACTAGAGCCGCAACTCCAATAGGCAAAGTATTAAGAAGAAATGATACATGTGCAGTTGAAGCCCCTATCAGTTGTGGAAAGAATGAAGTTATCTGAGGAGAAGCACACTTCCTCGAAACAGGTCCACACTATTCAAAGAAAAGTTATGGAAGTAAATCAGAGACTCCAACCTATATAGTATAAGTCTTACCAATTGTTCATAGAGATCGAAGGCTAAGGAATGTAACTAGAACAAGTCATCATTGTAGTTGAACAACGCCTAGAGGGATCTGTCAGCGAAGCAGTCATACAATATTTTTCTGAAAAAGAGGCCATGGAACAGTAACAAGTCAAAGAAGCTCTAGCCAAGATCAAGGCTTTTAAAGAAAAACTATTCATATCAAAGTGAGTCGGGATGAGTCACAGGTGAGTGTTGGGGGCTTGTTGGAGGATTCTTGGTCATGTTTGACCTATTTTTTGGACTTCGACAGGCTATCGAAGATGAAGCATAGGATGAAGTAGAGATCACGGGATCTCGTCCCCTTTTAGGGCCCTTTTTGGGATTTAGGATTATGTAATGGGTATGGGAATGTTGGCCCATGGGTTTACCCATGATTAGGCCTATTTTCTATTTATAAATAGAGGCTAAGGCGATGTAGTGAACACACATATAGAGATATGAATTTCTAAGTGTTGAGTTGGATCTATGTGATCAAGAGTTATAAGTGATTTTTGCATACTGTGTGAGACATGCACAACTAAGTGCAAGTCATAGTAGGAAACTGAGGAAGGTTGTGTTCTTAGATCTACTCGGGGAAGGAGGATCTAGCGAGATACATAGATCTCCTATCCTCTGTGGAGTAGGGTTTTCGAGGATCTATGCATGTAACTAATTGAAGAAGCTAATAAAGAAGAGAAGCGTTGGTGGATGTAGCCCCAGGGTGGGGGTGAACCACGTATATGTTGTGTTGCTCCGATTTATGCGATATATTGATGTGATTATGTGTTTATTTTCTTAGTTCTTTAATATAGATAAACGATCTATTGATGCTTAGTTCTTAATGGATGGATGTTAGATCTGACTTATATACATGTGCTTAGTGATTGAATCTACTAGATTTGATCTATTTCATCATGTTAAGTGTTGTTAGATGCTCGATCTGGTTGAATACTGCGATGCTCTGTAATTAGGGTTTACTGTGTTGTAACTGAGACTGAATCTTGATGGATGTTAACCTCTGAGTGTTATGTTAAGTGTTAGAATCACATATCTATGTCCCAACTAAGGTTGCAAACACCTGAGTCCTACGACCACCCCTACTTCTACCTCAGGTGAGACTTCATCTGCTTTGCAGGTGTTGCCGAAAGGGTCGGTAGTTAGGGTTTTGTTGGTGTGTTGCTGTAGAGTTGAACTCTGGGTCTGCCCCTATGCTAACAAACCATCGATCTGAATAGGGCCATTTCACAATATCAGGTATCGAGATATTGTATTCATGTGAAGTGAAAACCCCTGAAACGTGAAATCACAATGCACCCAGGAGTTGGGCCCATGGTCACATCCTGAGGTCATATGGAAGCAGGTCTGAGAGGAGAGGCTGGCACCCATAGCGTAGAGATAACTAAGGTGGAGTTCCAAGGAAGAAATCATAGTTTTCAGATGTAAATAAGATCCAATCATCCATTTGAGTCAGTCGATTCACAATATTGGGTATTGAGAGATTGTAGTCAAGTGATGTGAAGGCTCCCAAAACACAAAATCGTGATGTGACCAGGAGTTGGACCCATGGTCATGGCCCGAGGTTGCATGTAGGAAAAATGCAGTGAAGGAGAAGCTGGCACCAAGAGATTTGGGAGTGTGAAGGAAAGAGTGTGAATTTCATGAGACCTACACCAAAAGTTGAAGATTCTTGTGTGAGTTAAAGAATGAGACCATCATGGTTTCAAGGTGTCAGGTTGACTAGAATAGCCGCTAGCAGTGCATGGTAGATCCTTGGGCGTTAAGTCCCATCCTAATCTTGATGAAGGAAGTTAATGAAAAAAGGAGTGGTGGTTGAAATCTTGTCTCACTCCATAAATGGAAGGTATGGAGGGTCCGACCATGGGGACTAAACCGCCAGCCCATAGTACTCCTGCAAGCAGGTTTTCCTAGAAAACCCATGCTAATCTAAGCTCGCATCTGACAGAAGAATGCCTACATAGTATGATGGAGTGGGTGCTGACTAGAAGCTTTGAATGCAGGGGTCTGATCATGCTCCTGGTAGTTACAACAGTTTTGAGTATATATACTATGTTTTGATATTTTTTTTATTGTCTATGGTAGAGCTAAGATCTCGTATTGTAATGTTTTAATGAATCTCCGGTTCTCTAGTTATGTAACTTGATATGAGATTTCTTGTTTAATGAAAGTCATCTTTTATTTCCATCTTATTTGTGTCTAATATTGAATGTTCATGATTGAAGGATTCACATGGATTGTGGTTATTGTATTGTAATGGATGTTTGATTGCAGTGCAGTTATAGCGCTTTCAGTTTCCTAAAACTTCAAATTCAAGAGGATCTTGTTTTTCAAAGTTTTTCCTCCTTAGGCATGCTGGAAGACCTGATGTCCAAAGAAGACATTTACATATTCTCCTCAATTTCTTCCTCCTACTCACCCTTACTAAAACTTACTAACTAAAGTTGATCAAGACCTTATTTGCTTATGCATATTGCCCCGGTTTTCTTAGTTAAAATGATATTATCACGATCCTACGCCCATTTGACCTCGTTTAAAATTATTCATTGTGACATATAGACTAATGGGTACTGGGCATACCTCCCCTGTAGTCAGGAGGTGACTTCTAGTGCTAACATAAGGAATTCAAGAAGTATTTTGAAATAATTGACAAAGAGATACTATGACAAGAAAATGAAAGAGTTCTTTGAACTCAAGATTGGAAGTATGACCATAGATGAATATGAAATAAGGTTTTTAAAACTGTTAAAGTATGTTTCCTTCATCAAGGATGAGACAGTTAAAATTCAGAGGTATTTGAGTGGATTTCCAACATTCATCAATGATAAAATATAATACGATGATCCCAAAACATTGTAGGAGACCATAAGGCGAGATAAATGCCTATATGATAAGAAAAAAACAAGGCCATCTTTCCAAAAATCTTGGGAAGACAAGAAGAAATTCAAGATGGATTAGAGGAAGAAGGGGACTAAGCCACCATTCTTTATAAATAGTCCTCAGGGACAACCAACTTCCAGAGAACCTATAATGATTGAGATAGTGGGGAAAAGGCCAAGGAAACCACCTATTCAATGTTGGGATTTTAAAGGAGATCATATGTATAGATATTGTCCTCAAAGAGGTAAAAGTGAGAATTGTTCACAATGTACAATAACCTGAAAAAATGGAGAACATGGGAAGAAATGTACCAAGGATATATGTAGCCTTGGAAAACAAGCAAGGAGAATTTCAATCACACATGATTGAAGTGTAAGGTATGATCAAATACCAAACCATTGCAATTTTAATTGATTCAGGAGTTAGTCATAGTTATATAGATCCTAATATGGTGGAAAGTTTGCATTTGCCAAGAAGCAAGCATGGAAAATATTGGTTGGTGCAATTAGATATTGGATCCAAAAGAAAAGTTAATGAGATGGTTAAGTCATGTCCTATGGACATGAATGGGTTGAACACCAGGGCAGATTTGAACATTTTTTCTTTAAGTTCCTATGATTGTCTAATTGGGATGGATTGGTTGGACCAACATCATGCTATCCTAGAATTTGATAACAATGAATTTACTTTCCTTGATGGGGAAGGGAACCTAAGGAAAATACAAGGAATTCCAAGGGTAGTAATTGTCAAAGAGATTTCAACATTTCAGCTGAAGAAATGTTACAAAAAAGGATGTCAAATATTTGCATCTCATATGGAAGAAACAAATAAGGATAGAGTGCCAAATATTGAATATTATACAGTCCTAAAAGAGTTTGAAGATATATTTAAATAAATACAAGGATTACCTCCTAAAAGAGACATTTATTTCTCCGTCAATTTGATGCCTGGAGTAGCTCCAGTATCTAAGACTCCTTACAGGATGAGTACACTAGAATTGAAGGAATTGCAAATGAAAATTGAAGATCTTATGAAGAAGGGGTATATATGCCTAAGTGTGTCACCTTGGGCTGCTCCAATATTATTTGTGAATAAAAAGGATGGAACATTGAGACTTTGCATTGACTTTAGGCAGTTGAACAAGGTAAGTATGAAGAATAAGTATCCTTTGCCAAGGATCGATGACCTCTTTGATCAGTTGAAAGATGCAAAAATATTCTCCAAGATTGATTTCAAGTTAGTTTATCATCAAATAAGAATTAAAGAAGAATATATTAACAAAAATGATTTCAGAAGAAGGTATGGTCATTATGAGTTCATAGTGGTGCCATTTGGGTTATCAAATGCACCAACTGTCTTCATGTGTTTAATGAATGGTATTTTCAGAGAATACTTAGATACGTTTTTCATTGCATTTTTATATGACATTATTATATATTCTAAGTTAGAGGAAGAGCATGAAAAACATTTTAGGATGATATTACAAGTATTAAGGGATCATCAGTTGTATTCCAAGTTGAGAAAGTCTTCATTTTATCAAAAACAAATTCATTGTTTTGGGCATATCATTTCAGAGGAAGGGATAGTAGTGGATCCTGAGAAGATAGAGGCCATTAGAGGATGGTAAGTGCCAAAGAATGTGGCAAAGGTTAGATAGTTCATGGTCCTTGTAGGCTACTATAGGATATTTATTGAAGGATTCTCAAAGATTGCACACCCAATTACTTCCTTGCAAAAGAAGGGTGTGAAGTTCTAGTGGAAATTGGATTGTGAAAAGAGTTTTCAACACTTGAAGCATTTATTAACAAGTTCTCCAATACTAAGGATTGATGATCCAAATGAATACTTCATTGTATGGACTGATGCATGAAAAGAAGGGCTTGGTGGAGTCCTTAGTAAAAATGGGTATGTTGTATGCTATGAATCAAGGATGTTGAAGGAGCATGAAAAGAACTATGCTACTTGTGATTTGGAGTTGGAAGCCATGATTCATGCCTTGAATATGTGGAGGCACTACCTCATGGGGAAAAAGTTTGATTTGAAGACATACCATAGTGATATGAAATATTTATTTGGACAACCAACTCTAAATTCCAGGAAAAGCAGGTGGTTAGAATTTCTCAGTGAATATGACTTTGATATAAAGCATATCAAGGGGAAAGAGAACATGGTGGATGATTCATTTAGTGGAAGGGTGCATGACGTGCAAGATACAAACATAAGAATGTACCAACAAGATTTGAAAGAAATAATCATAGAGGCTACAAAATCATATTTGCAATACATGGGAATAATAACAAAATTATAGCAAGGTATTTTGCAACAGAAAATTGAAGACTATAAGATAGAAAATCATGAAATTCTCATGTACATGGGAATAATTTATGTACCAAATTATTAAGAATTGAAAAATATGATATTGAGAGAAATGCATAATGTACCTTATGTTGGGAACCCAGGTTATTAGAAAGCTATTGCATTTGTCAAGAGACGATATCATTGGCCATGCATGAATAAATAAGTTGTTAATTTTATTGCCAAATGTTTGGAGTGTCAAAAGGTCAAGGTTGAGAATAAACACCCAACTAGTTTTCTACAACCATTACCCATTCCTAAGTGGAAATGGGAATTTGTAACAATGGATTTCATCACCAAACTGCCCAGAACAAACAAGCAACATGATTCTATTATGGTAGTGGTGGATAAGCTTACTAAAGTTGCCCATTTTATTCTAGTAAAGCTCACTCACAAGGCAACCAAGATTGTTGATATTTATATGAGAGAAATTGCTCGATCACATGGTATACCCAAGACAATTGTTTCTGATAGAGATCCAAAATTTACATCAAATTTTTGGAAGGGATTATTTAATGGATTTGGAACAAATTTGAATTTTAGCACAACTTATCATCTAGAATCAAATGGAAAAATAGAGAGGGTGAATTAAGTGATTGAGGATATGTTGAGGATGTATGTGATGGAAAAACCATCAAAATGGGAAGACTACCTACACTTAGTAGAGTTTGATTATAATAATGGGTACCAATAATATCTAATGATGAGCCCATTTGAGACACTTTATGGTAGGAGGTGCAACACACCAGTAATCTGGGACAACCCAACATATAGAGCAATGGTTGGGCAGGAATTACTCAGGGAAATGGAAGAGAAAATGTTGAAAATAAAATAGAATTTAAAGGTTTCTCAAGAAAGGAAGAAAATATATGTTGATAAGGGAATAACTCACAGGTAACTTAAAGTGGGTGACCATGTGTTCTTGAAAGTAAAGGCCAACAAAAGTTCCCTGAAGTTGGGAAATTTTTCAAAGTTGGAAGCTTGCTATTGTGGGTCGTTTGAAATCCTAGAGAGGATTAGGCTTGTAGCATACATGCTTTCCTTTCCTACATCAATTTCTATTCATAATGTATTCCATGTATCATTTCTCAAAAAGTATATACCTGATGCTAATCATGTCATTGATTGGAATGTGATTTAGGTGGAGCAAGAAGACACCTTTCAAGTGCATGTGGTGTGTATATTGGACCAGAATATCAAGCAGCTCAGGAATCGATCCATGGAGCTGGTAAAAGTCCAATGGAACTGGTACAGTTCTAAAGATGCAACGTGGGAGCATGAGGATCCTATGCAGGAAGAATGCCTACATCGTTTTTCGGATTTCTGAAAATTTTGGTTGTATATCTGTAGATATTGCATTGAGGACAATGCATAAATAAGGGGGAGAGGAATGTAATACCCCTAGGTTGAACCCGAAATGAAAATGTAAATACAAATGTACTTAATATGGTGAGTTGTTGATATAATTTTGCATGCACCTTCCATGGTATAGTGTGAACATTCCAGGATACCATGCGCAACAAACTTAAGTGCGTGCGATTTTGAGGCCAAAGGTCCTTTGTGTATATGTTGTGTTTTATAGGTTGGTTATCCAATTATTATAATCTAGGAGGCTTATGTTTTGAATTAGGCTGGAGACCCTAGATACTAAAGGCCAGTGGGCCTATTTTTGTATATGTCTTATCATTAATATAATACATCAGTGTGTGTAGACTAACCATGATAAAAGAGCATGGGGGAATAAACTCCACTAGTTAGAGAAAGGGGAATTTAAGGATAAGGAGCTAAGATAGGGAGCTTAAGCTGGGGAGATATTCCTTAAAGTATAAAGTATGGATAATTATTTTATCCTAAGTTCTAAGGATGGGGACAAGTGGGCCAAAGTAGTTCTCAACATGAAAAGTGTCAAGTTGGGAACATGAATACATATAGTTTGGATTTAGTTCATTTTCCCATCATTCTATCATCATTCACTCACTCATTCAACTGTCGTTTGTACTTTCCTATCACCATACCTATACCTGTACCCATACCCATACCAGTACCTGTACATGTACCTATCCCTGGTTAGCGTAGGAGCTAGACTGAAGAAGAAGGTTGTTAGGCCTATGGGATATTAAAGAGGTGGGTTTTTCAGGCCCGTGAGCAATTCTCTCTAGGCGAGAGAATTTTTGGGAATTTATTCTTGATTGTGATCAACTACAGCTACAAGGCTCTGAGCCTTCCTGTCCAGCCTATTATTGAAGCCCCGGAAAGGAACTAGAGCAGTCGAAGGACTATTGAGCAGAGAAGGGGAACACTTCCTGGGGTTTGACCTGCATGTGGGGAATGAGGAACTGTAGGATGTTAGTTTGATTTGGAACCTATTATGTATTTGTTCCTGTTGTCTGAGATACATGATCCTGGTTAGGAATTCCTTTACCCGAGTGGAGTTTAATCCGAGCTCAAGGGTGATCCAATGCTGATATTTTTGAGCAGCGTGGTATAAGGATGGAAGGAACGTGGAAGGTATGGACACATTTGGTGATATTTTTACCAATATAAGTGTCAATTATGTGTTAAATTACATGTTGCATTATTATTTGTGTGTTTATTTTTATGGGTTTTTCCTGTGTGTGTTTATACTTGCCTTTATATTTATGGGTATTGCATGTCCATGTTGCATTTCTATGTTTAGTGTTATTTCCGCATGAATCTGTGCATTGCAAAATATATTTTTCTATTTAATTTATATATATAAATTTCTACAAGAGTTTCTGTGTGTATATGTTTTAATTTTTTATACAGTTCGAAATATTTATGTGACATAGCCCAGTTGGATGTTGGGGATGCTACAAATAGGAATTCATAGGTTTTCATGTCAACATTGAAAATGTTGAGACTTAGTCTAACGAAAGAAGAGACACGCAAGAGCCTGTAACTACGAGGAGTATGTAGAGAGAAGTGAAGAGTTATAAGGATTATAATGAAAGCATGATGAAATATCAAGAAGAGATACTTGATACCTTAAACATGTTGCATCATCAAGCTTGTATATTTTCTAATATACCTACAAAGAACATCTAGCTAACAATGAAACATACACAACTTGAAATGGTGGATGAAGAGAGAAGACAAAAATCAGAGAAACGAATGAAAAAATTATATTATCTAAGTAAGAGAATAATACAATACAAGTGATATATGTTGGATAGTGGGTTGTCATTGATGTCTACAAGTAGTGGTTGTCATTGATGTCAAAAGTGTGATGGGTGTATTTTAAGAAGTCTCCAAAGTGTTCCCCTTATGGAATATCTCTAAGAATGGCCCTCATGAGAAGATGCTTTGAACAAGTATACAAGAATCCCCATAGGTGTGGTCATGAAGCATGGATTTTTTTTAGGAATAAGGACATGAAGGATAGTGTGAATGTAGGTAACATAGTCATATTTGTATAATCCTTGTTGTGCCATTTCCAATGATATATGGCACACCACATGTTCCATCACATTTAAATATTTATGAGGTCACGAAGTTGGAATCCCCGAATATGGGTTGCAAATCCCCTAGTTTATTACAAGACAATCAATGAAAGGGTTAAGTGATTGTAACAAGAAACCCCTAAAGTAAGGAAATAAGTTAATTACAAAAAGTATAAATACCTCTCAAGGAGTCTTTCATATGTACATTCACACAAATATTTATTGATTATCTATCTTGTGAAGAACTTTTGGTCTATTGGCGAATCTAAGGTAGAAAGTATGAATTTGTGAAGGAAGGTCGAAAGTGAAAGTCTCGGAGTTGAAAAAATTGTGAGTAACCCTAGTTTCTAAGGTATCCACAGGTTGCAGGTCAGAAAGGCATAGATGTATGTGGGATGCAGTAGAGAAATGTGTGGATATATGTGGGAAGTAGTGAAGGAAGTCACATATATGTGAAAATATTGTGAAAGGGTGTGAAGAGATGGTTGTACTAGATTTTTGATGTCCGGGTTGGTTTACTTATCTGGTATTTGATACAACAAAGTGATACATTATTAGAGGTATGTAATTTATGTGTGTTTGTCATGGATGATATGGCACATGCTTGAGGAATGCTTTGTAGGCCCCTTTTGGTTTATTGTTGCATATGGTTGAGGTCCATGTTTTGGTTTCATTGATACATGCTTGAGACATATCCTTGGTATATAGTATATGGATGTTATGGTTCATTATTAGAGGAACATATTTTTGATAGTGGCATAGATTATGGTATATGGTATGATTCATGGTTGAGGTAAATTTTGGTACATGGTTGGATAGTTGATGGATGATATGGTATAGGTTTTGGTATAACACAAGTTGATGGTATAGGTTACAGTTTGATGGTACAGTGATAGTGACAAGGTGACATGTTATAGGTTGATGTGATAGAGGCAGTGATAGTGGTAGTGAAAGTTGGTATACATTTATATTTCAGGGTGGAAGGATGGGGCAAGGAAAGAGGGTTGTAGCCTCCTTTCAGTTGGTGTTGTAGAACTCAAGGATTTGGATTTTCCTTCAAGTTGGAGCCTGAGAATTAGGGGGTTGTATCCTCCTTTTGGTTGGAGCCAGAGAATTCAAGGAGTTGTTGTTCGCTTAGGTTTGAGCCTATAAATAGGGGATCATATCCTCCTTCCATTTGTATCTAGATAATTGGGAAGTTGGTGCTTCCAATGAATGTAATATTTGATATATAAGAAAACTTTCCTTCGTTTTCTCCCATTTGGGTTTCCACGTAAATTATGGTGTACTGTGTACTTGATGTGATGCACATTTTTAAGTGATCATGATACATTGATGATATATTAACAATTGACAAATTGATGATATATTGTTATTGTTGATTACGTTAAAGTTTATATAATGTGGTTAAAAGTGATAAAATTAATAATATTGATTCACCCCCCCCCCTCTCAGTATTCCAACAATTGGTATCAGTGAAGTTCCTTCTAGAATAATTCTAACCACTCGAAGGAGATCATGGATTGCGCTAATATTGGTGTACCACAATTTGACGACCAAGACTATGCATTTTGGAGTAGAAGGATGAAAACATATGTGCATGCACATGGATTTGATGTCTGGCGAGAAGTAGTATATGGATACAAAGAACCAACCACTCCCCCGACAGATAAATATGGAAATAAACTTGAAGAAAGTGATTCAAGGGATAAAAATTCTATCTTGAATGGTTTGACTAAATCAGTACATGTCAAGGTTATGCAATGTGAATCCACAAAAGAAATTTGGGACAAACTTCATAATATCTACGAAGGAGATGCCAAGGTCAAGGGAGATAAACTTCAAACCTTTAGAGTCAAGTTTGAAAAATTGAAGATGAAGGAAGATGAAGACATTGAAACCTAATTTCTACAAGTTGATGAAATAGTGAACAATATTAAAGGTTTGGTAGATTGAAAGAAAAATTCTTTGTTCATAACGTGCTGAGGTATTTACCAATGAGATTTGATCTAAATATTTCATCTCTAGATGAAAGAGTGGAACTAGCTACATTAACCATGAACGAGTCACATGGGATACTCAAATCTTGTGAGATGAGGATAGAGAAAGATAATCCAATTATGAAGGAAGCAACATTCAATGTATCCAAGAATACAAAGAATAAAAAAAACCAAAATCCAAAATCTGATTGTAGCCACAACGATGATTCAGAGGAAGATGAATAAATGGAAAACTTTGTAAGAAAGTTGAAAAGAGGAACCGACAAATACAAAGGTATGTTTCCATTGAAAATTTTTAATGGTGGTGGAATTGGTCATTTTTCTTCTAAATTTCCTCATGCTAAGAATAAGGAAATTGATGAAGAAGAATATCATCAAAATAAAAAGAAAAATAACGAGGGTAGAAGAAATAAAAACAAATTCTTCAAGAAAATTATTTTTTCCAAGGAAGACATTTTCTCATCAGATGAGGATGAAGACAGTGACATTGATACAAAGAGAGTACTCTTCATGGAAATAGAACATTCCCAAGAAGATTTTGAAGAAGAAGGAGAATTTGATCTCATAGTAGAATTAATCAGTTCCTTAGAAGATCTAAGGAACGAAAGGAAGAAAATCAAGTCACTCAAAGAAGAAAGACAGAGGAAATAAGGATCTTGGAATCCCAACTTAGAGGAAGTCGAGAAGATGATCACGAAGTTAAAAATTCAGGTAGAATAAGAAAAAATAATTGAAGAAGCACTTGGAAATCAGTTAGAAGAGGAGAGGATGATTGAAGGCTTGGAAGTAGAAATAGTGACTCTAAGAAAAGATCTTCAGAAGGACATGTAATACAAAAACACCCAAATATTGGATGATATCATTACTAGTCAAAGGCCATACTATGATAGATCTTGGCTAGGATACAACCAGATAGAGGAAGGATCAAGCTCCAAGACAACAGAACAAGAAGAAGAAAAAATAATTTATGCATAAATAGTCAGAGGATATCCTAAGAAGGAAGAAGTAAAGAAGATCCAAGAACAAGATTACAGAGTTACTACACCACCCAGAAGATTCAAAATTCAGAATCAACAACAAGCAACAATAGAAATACCTCGAGAAGAAGAAAGGTCTAGAAGAGAAGAACTATTTAGAATATCTTCCAACCCTAGGTATCAAACTATTTTTCTTGGTTTATGTTATTCATGTAAAAATTTTGGGAACAAAATTGTGAATTGTAGAGCCAATGACAAGAACAAAATAAAATATGAAGGCCACACAAGAAATGGTTATCCAAGAAAGCCTCATGAAGCCACAAAGCAAAAAATACAACAAATTTGAATCTTTGAGTGATGAAGTAGAATGATACAAATGCAAAAAATTTGGTCACATGGCCAAGGATTGTAGATTAATTGTTCCTCCAAGAGAATAAAGAAAAAATATTAATAGTCATAAGCAGGAACCACAAAGGATATGGATAAGAAAGCAGTATCAATTCAACACTGAAGAATGCATGCTTGATCTACAACATAAACACAAGAAATGTGGATGGTATGTTGACAATGGATTCTCAAAGAATATGATAGGTGATAAGGACAAGTTTATAACTCTGAAAAAGGAAAGATATGTATTAGTTTCGTTTGGAAATGAAAACTCAGCCAGAATTATAGGAAGAGGTACAATCAATCTTGGAAGCAAGGATTCCAAGGAAAAAAATGTTCTATTAGTTGAAGACATGAAGCATAATATACTAAGTGTAATTAAAATGTATGATCAAGGAAAAATACTTGTGTTTAACTCAGAAAAATGTGAGATAAGGAAAGCATGATCAGGAAAGTTGGTGGCTATAGCTACAATAACTCCAAGAAACATATATGTACTGAATGAAATTGTTAGGTATCTAGAGAGGTAGTAGTGCAGGCTGAGAGGTCCCAGAGTGATAATAGTGGAGTCCATTCAATGTAAGGTGGAATAGGTCCACTATATTATTAAATAAGGCCCACTATGGTAGCTAGATATAATAAATGGATAGTTAGATATAATAAATGTAAGAGGACTTCTTAGAAGGTTCTACTTCTAGAAGATTCCTCCTCTAGAATGTTCTTAGGTGATGGTAGCACTATATAAAGGGGTTCAAACAATGTAATGGGACATGAAAATAATTATTGTATTGTGATATGTAGTTCAATATGGGGATACCCCCTCGAAGAGACAAGTGAACATGAGAGGATCTCTTCCATAATAGGATCCATTTTATGGTGTTGTCCTACCTCAAGATTTTGGTAATAATAAAGTGTGGTTTCTTTTATCTTGCTTTCTGGATCTATTGTGTATTCATTATTTGTGGTTATTATATTTGTAGATCTATCCAGGTTCTTAACAAGTGGTATCAGATCACTTTCCTTGGTAGACATTATGGGCAAATATATTTTATTTTTGCATATTACTTTTTCGGAGAAAAAAAAGAGGGTTGCGACATTCTAGAAAATTTAGGTATATTTATGTGAAAAATTTGTAGAAACAGTTTGTGTATCTGATTTCCTCTCAGAAAACCACCCAATTTGAGGAAACAAATCATCCGAAACGGATTCTGGGAAGTCAAGATATTGATGTTTTAAAATCTTCAATTTTTAGGGTTTTTTCCGTGGAGGACGACGCGTTTATATATATATATATATATATATATATATATATATATATATATATATAGAAGTTGGAGGCAGAATATGCCCAAATAAATTACATGTCTGATTTCCTCTCACAATTTCACCCAATCTCAAAAATATAATTAGCCGAAACGGAGTCTGAGAAGTGAAGTTATGAAGATTTTAAATTCAACATTTTTTTAGGGTTTTTCCGGAAAAAGCCACGATTTTCTGCAGTAATTTATTGTTCTATTTTTGGGTTTTTTCATGACGACGGAGTTCATAAATTTTCACAGGGCTCTCATATGGTTATTTATTCTCAATCCCTCCAAGAAATTCTATAGATTACTGAAGCATTCAAAGCCCAATTGTTTGACACATTGAATGACAAATTAGATGGCTTTGTAGATGGTCTCACAAATAACCTCAATGATAATTTTCATAGTATTGAAGATTCATTGGATAGCATGCACGAGAGATTTCTTATGGAGGACATCAAGGATGAATATAATCAAGAAATATATGCTTGGTATGATTTGGAGGCTGATTGTGATGATTGATATATGAATAGTTGTCATTTCTGGGATGACAACCACTTTCATATTTTATTTGATGACTCTAATCCACCTTCTGTAGAGAGCATCATTGTGACAATTCTGGAGCCAATGATTATTAGCAGTTTCCATCCTTCATATTCTACAGTGGTATTATTCCTTCCAGATTCTACGACGACCCTTTTCCACTATATAGATGGATCTTCTTATTTGGATCCACATGACATGTGTCAATCTTTGGAGCATCATTTTGAGTTGGTTATTGGGTTCCAAAATTTTCCATGGGGAGTTCACATGAGCACTTAGACATGGGACCCGAGATTAGAATGGAGGTTGGACTACTTTAGCATGGTGGTTTTCCTTTCTACATGGGACCTTGGTTTTCCAGTCTTCTTTAGCATTATGGTCCACAATTATCCATGGGACCGTGGTATATGGTTGTAAATAAAGCATTGAGGACAATGCTTTCATAAGGGGGATGGAATGTTAGGTAGCTAGAGAGGAAGTAGTGGGGGCCCAGAGGGCCCATAGTGATAATAGTGGAGGCAATTCAATGTAAGGTGGACTAGGTCCACTATATTATTAAATAAGGACTGCTATGGTAGATAGATATAATAAATGGATAGTTAGATATAATAAATGTAAGAGGAATTCTTAGAAGGTTCTACTTCTAGAAGATTCCTCCTCTGGAATGTTCTTAGGTGATGGTAGCACTATATAAATGGGTTCAAGCAATGTAATGGAACATGAAGAGAATTATTGTATTGTGAGTCGTAGCTCAGTAGAAAGATACCCCCTCGAAGAGGAAAGTGGACAGGAAATGATCCCTTCCATAATAGGATCCATTGTATGCTGTTTCCCTACCTCAAGGGTTTGGTAATAATAAAGTGTGGTTTCTTCTATCTTTATTTGTGGATCTATTGTGTATTCATTATTTTTGGTGATTGGAAAGGGAATATGTTTCTTAGGAAAGGAAGATGAAGGTTGGCTTTGGAACAAAAGAATGGGTCACATAAATTTTGATAATCCTGTCAAAATCAAAAGAAAAGAAGCAATAAGAGAAATGCTTGAGATACTGAATCCAACAAATACTCTATGCAAGCATTTTCTATAGGGAAACCAAACTAGGACCAAGTTCAAATCAAAGGAGTAATCCACAACAAAACTACTAGAAATTGTACATACCGATTTATGTGGACCCACAAGAAAAAAGGGATTGATTGGTGAACAATATTTTATGTTATTGGTTGATGACTACATAAGAATGACTAAAGTTTTTTTCTCATCAAGAATTTAAAGGCATTTGTACACTTCAAGATATACAAGGAAATGGTTGAAACTGAGACATAATCGAAAATCAAGTGTTTGAGATCAAACAATGGAGGATAATTCACATCAACAGAATTTATGATTTTCTGTAGTGAACATGGGATAAAGAGAAAGTTCTAAGAAACCAAGACACCTCATCAAAATAGAGTTGTCGAAAGGAAGAATATAACAGTACAAGAAATGGCCAAAACCATGTTGAAAGATTCCAAGTTGAAAGACATGTTTTGGGTACAAGCAGTACATACAAAAATTCACATCTAGAATAGGAGAATGCTTACAAATAATGGTGATAAGACTCCCTATGAGATACAAAAGGAAGACCAGAAAATGTGAAGCATTTCAGAGTGTTTGGAACAAACTCTATATCAAAAGGGAAGATGGCAGGCTTGGAAAAGTTGACTCTTGAGTTGATAAAGGCATATTGGTTGGGTACTCAAGAAAAAACAAAGAATACAAATTATTCAATCTAAGACTCAAAAAAATAGTGGAAAGCATCAATGTGATGATTGGTGAGATAGATGGATGGAAGATAAAATAAGGAAGCAATTATTTAGTGAAACATGATCACGAAGAAGATTTGAAGGAAAACGAATTAGAATAGGAAGAAGAACACGAGTAGCTAGAAGAAGAGAAAGAGGAATATGAGAAGGAAGATATTCAGGTACCTTCAAAGACACCTAGAATATGAGTGTAGAAGAATCATCCAATAGAACATATTATTGGGAATAAATATGCAGGAGATGAAACCAAAAGAAGAATACGTTCACTAAAACAACAACACCTAGCATCGCTATCCATAATTAAGCCAAGCAATTCTGAAGAAGAGAAAAAATATTAATATTGTATAGAATATATGGATGAAGAATTGGATCAAATAAAAAAGAATGAAACATGGGAACTTGTTCCAAGGTCAAAGAACAATAATGTAATTGGTAAAAAATGGGTCTTCATAAACAAATTAAAAGAAGATGTACAAGTTACCAAGAATAAAGAAATATTGGTATGTGAAGGATACACTCAGGTTAAAGGTATATATTTTGAAGAGACCTTTTCCCCAGTTGCCAGAATGGAAGAATTCAAATTAATCTTATTGTTGGCACAGGGGCAGACCCAGGGTTCAATTTTACAACAAAACACCAACAAAAACCTAACTACCGGTGCTTTTTTTGATCCATATGGATATCGTTGGCCACCCACCTTCTCCAACTGGCTCAAAACAGTTTTCTGACAATTTTGGCAATTTGCTATTTTTAGTAATTTTAACTTTCGGGGCCATTTTGAGGGCCTAAATGAAGGTTTTTTAGGATCAAGCTCCTCAATGATGGATGAAGGAATCATTGATCCCCCAAAATGAATATCCTCGATGATACCTTTCCAACGGGCTATCACACACCTAAAATAGAGATCATATGCAAAAGTTACGACCCTGGGCAGTTGATGTACTAACTTACCCAAACGGGGCCCACATGACTTTTGGCGCTTCATCTCCTAGGGTTAGGTTTTTGGATGTATAGGGTTTTTGAAATTCTTTATTATTGTAAAAAGTCCTTCAGAGCCTCATTGTAACCTTTCTTCTTGCGAATGTTTTTGTCACATCTCTTCTGAGAGATAAGTCGCCACCATTCCAGAAAGCTTGTTTCCACTGCATTTTACAGTTTCAGCTTATTTCATTATTAAAGAGAAAACCAGTTTTACTGTATCTCAGTTATTTTGTGTTAAGCACTTGTTAATAATTTGTATTCATTTCATTCTTCTCATAAAATCTAAATCAGTGGTATCAGAGCGGTCTGCTCCTTGTCATCTTAATGCATGTCCCCAACGAGGTCAGAGTACAAAGAGTTAGGTCTCAAGCTTATTTCTCTTGAGGACAGAAGCTCTCGTGGGCCCAAAATACCTCCCATGGTAGGAGAAAATAAATATTATGGGATAGGATATCCTTTCAAACTATTGATGTTGTAGACAAGTGGTTGAATCTACTAGAAGGGTATTTTTTTGTCTATAACTTTTTGAATAGAGAAAATATTACTTTTGCGCTCCTCAAAGTCATTCCCCATGTCAAAGATTGGTGGAAAAAATTATGTGAGCAAAAGGAAATAGAGGAAACCTCATTATTTTCAGTCATGGCCACCTGGGAATCCTTCAGGGATGCTATTAAGGAATAATACTACCATGTCGGAAGTTATGATGACTTGTATACCAAATGGACCACACTGCGGCAAGAAAGAAACCAAGCAATGCCAGATTTCACAAATATATTCCATACCTTGTGCACCAAATTGGGTATCAAATATTCAGAGTGACATCTGGTGCTCAAGTATCATGGTTCTCTGCATAGATACATCCAGACCGAAATGGAATTTCTGTACATCTCATCCTTGGGCGCGGCCTAATGATATGTCGTCAAAATCGAGCAAAAGCTCAAACAAAAGATGCGAAAATTTGGGCCTGGGAAACCCTCACAAAAAATTCCAGGAAAGGGTGGCCCCAACCCACTGAACAAAGAATAGAGAAAATATGGACAGTATCAGGACAACCAGTCCAATACGCAAGCAAATAAGGACACCATAAAGACAAAGAAAGATATCGGGAAGTGGTGCAACTTCCGTAAGAGCCCTTGGCATAACACTAATGACTTCCGCTCAAAGAAGTCGCTAGTGGCCAAAGTGAAAGCCTCTGAATCAGGTGCGTATTTTGACTCTGAGATAGAACCAAAAAGGGGAAGATAGATCATTGACGCAGAACCTTGTGTCACCATTGCTACCACAAAGCTCCAGCCTGGTGAACCAGATGAGCAAGAAGAAGGAGAGCACCTCTTCCATTCATAGATGTGGGTAAAAGGCACCCCACTGCACTTCATCATTGATAGCGATAGCTAGAATAACCTGATCTTAGTAGAGGTTGTCAAGCGGTTGGCCTTGCCAACAATGCCACACCCACAACCCTACACCATTGGATGGCTTCTCCAAGGAAGCGATCTCTGCCTCAACCAACAGTGTCGACTGTCGTATGGCATCAAGCCCTTCAAAGATGAGGTATTGTGTGATGTTTCTCCTCTCGAATTTTGTGTTGTTCTTTTGGGCCAACCTTATTTATGGAAACGTCATGCTATATATTAGTCTAGGCCTTGTAGTGTTATTATTACTTTGAAGAGGAAATTGTACATGATACCCGAGGAAGTACCACCTAGTGCTATTTCCTTGATCTCTGCTAAGAAATGCAGGAAGGTCATCTATCAAACGGGGATGTTTGTCTTCTTCGTGATTCTCTCTCAGAATAAGCAAAATATCACAAACACATCCAGGGTCTCTGTGGCTGACCTATCCACACAACAAAAGCAAGTAGATAAGTTCGTGGAAGAATACTCAGATATATTCTCCTCACCTACAGGGGTACCTCTACACTTCTAGGTCAAGTACCCCATCGATCTAACTCCCGATGCACCACTGCCCAATGGGCCCATATATCGTCGCTCTTTGTTAGAGAATGAGGAGATCAAGCAATAGATCCAAGAAATACTCCACAAGGGGAACATCTTCCCCATATCATCACCTTGCGAGAGCCCAATCGTGCTAGTACAAAAGAAAGATGGAACCTGACAACTCTATATTGATTATCGAGCTCTGAATAAAATCATAGTCAGAAATTGGTACTCGATTCCTCGAATCAATGACCTCCTTGATAAACTCATGGGTGCCAAATACTTTAGTAAGATTGATCTGAATTCTGGCTACCACCAGGTCCCGATAGAATAGACAGAGGTATGGAAGACTACCTTCAAGTCAAAGGAAGGCCTTTTTGAATGGTTGGTCATGCCCTTTGGTTTGACAAATGCTCCAACCACTTTCATGAAGATGATGGATGTTATCCTATGACCATTCACCAATAATTTTGTAGTGGTGTATCTGGGTGACATTCTAATTTACAACAAGACTTGGGCGAAACACTTGTAGTATATTCAGCAGGTTATGCACAACCTACGGTAGCACAAACTATACACCAACTTGGAAAAATGCTCCTTTGACATGGACAAGGTCCATTACTTGGGATACATCATTGATTAGCATGGAATACATGTGGATCCAACCAAGATCCAAGTCATTCATGATTGGCTAGCCCCAACAACACTCACTGAGCTTCGAAGCTTCTTGGGCCTTGCCAATTTCTACCACAGGTTCGTGTTGGGATTCTCCCATATTGCATGGGCGCTCATCCAAATAAACAGGGGTGGTGGTAAGGTGAAATTTGCGTGGGGCTGGTCCCAACAAAAAGTGTTTGATGATTTGAAGCAGTGCTTGTGCTCAGCTCCAGTACTTTCACTACTAGACCTGCAACATCCCTTTGAGATTGAGACAGATGCTTCAGACTATGTTGTGGGTGTCGTTCTCACTCAACACAACCACCTCGTGGCTTATCATAGTGATACATTGTCAGATACTGTCCGTAAGTACCCTAATTATGACAAAGAAATGTACTCCATTATGTAAGCATGTTGCTAGTGGAGACAATACATTATTAGGAAGGAGACAGTCATCCACATTGATCATAAGCCACTACAGTTCATGCAGACACAGGGAAAATTGTAGAATGAACGCCATCAAAAGTGGTCCACATACTTGCAGCAATTCCACCTCAACATCATGTATAAAATAGGAAGCACCAATTGCATCGTTGATTGCCTCAGTAGACCACCAGTCGTGACGCTCACCATGGTGCTAGACTCTTGTGGCCATGAGACATCTAGATGGCCCCAACTCTATGAGACAGACCCTGACTTTGCCACCACCTACCAAATTTTGGGTGCAAACGCACTTGTTGATAATTTCCATCTTCAGGATGGGTTGTTGTGTCATCTGGGCCATATCTATGTTACATCAAGTGAGCAAGTGAAGTTGATATAAGAAGCCCACTACAGTTGGGTGGAAGGACACTTTGGCATCGAAATGATAGTGGCGATGCACAGAAACATTTCTACTGGCCGAAACTTCGACAGGAGGTCAGCAGGTATATCAGGTATTGCATTGCCTGTGCTATTGCCAAACCGACCACTAAGAAATAGGGAATGTACACCCCTCCTCCTACTCTTGACAGACCATGGAAATCCATGTCAATGGACTACATGTCAGGCCTCCTGTCCACCAAGTGGGGAAATGACTATGTTTTTGTGGTTGTTGATCACTTTTCTAAGATGGTGATTCTAGTTGCCTTCAAGAAGAGCATCACAGCAGAGGCCACTACCAGGCTCTTCTTTGAATGAGTCTAGGTACATTTTGGAATCCCACAAACCATTATCTCATATCGGGATAGTTGATTTCTCAACACATTCTGTTCGAGCCTCTGGTCACTGCTGGACATCAAGCTCACCAAATCCATGGCCTTCCACCCCTAGACAGAGGGCCAATCCGAGGTTGTAAATTGAATGATTGTGCATATCCTTCACATGTATAATTAAAAGCACCCTCGCACATGGTATGAGAGCCTTCCCTATGTCCAACATAGCTACAACCAAGCCCTGCATATCTCAACCGGCCACAACCCCTTTCAAGTGGGGTTGGGATTCCAACCATTGGCTCCCATAGATGTTGCACTTCCCCTTGCGGTCACCTCGACCGAATCATCTCCTGCTCCAACTGAAGTTGACAAAGACACCTTCTTCATTGAGTAGATCCATCACATATGCCAATAGTTTCAGGATATCCTATAGAATTCCAATAACAAGTACAAGCAGTGCCATGATCAACATCGGGTGCCACATAAGTTTCAGGTGGGAGACAAAGTTTGGTTGCACTTGCAGAAAGAATGCCTTATAGGACCCCATCGGAAGCATCACCCACTCCGTTATGGGTTGTACACTATCACCAAGTTCATGGGGGATAATGATTTTGAGCTCAACATTCCTCCTTTCCTTGGCCTGCACCCAGTGTTCAACGTGGATCTCCTTTGCCCTTATTTCCCACCATTATTGGACACCTCATAAGTAGCAGAAAAGATGACACCAACAGAGCTCAACCCCGACTGCATACAATAGGAATCCAATGATCAGATTGTGGACTGACAGATCAAGGGCACTTGATAACAAAGGATCCATCTTTATCGAGTCATCAAAGTAGGGCAGCTCCTGCATCAAAGAAAATGGCTCACCTGAGGCCAAATTCAACAAAAATTTCCTGATCTGATGGGGGACATCAACATAATGGATATCACTGCTTCCTAAGGAGGGAGGATTGATCTAGCTATATATTGGTGGCCACCCACCTTTTCCAATTGGCTCAAAACAATTTTCTGACAATTTTGGCAATTTACTATTTTTAGCAGTTTTAACTTATGGGGCCATTTTGAGGGCCTAAATGAAGGTTTTTTAGGATCGATCTCCTCAATGATAGAGAATGGAATCATTGAGACCCCAAAATGAATCTCCTCAACGATACCTTTTCAATGGGCTATGACACACCTAAAACGGAGATAATATGCAAAAGTTACGACCCCGAGAAGTTGATGTACTAACTTACCCAAACGGGGCCCACATGACTTTCAGCGCTTCATCTCCTAGGGTTAGGTTTTTGGATTTCTAGGGTTTTGGGCATTCTTTCTTATTGTAAAAATTCCTTCAGAGCCTCATTGTAACCTTTCTTCTTGTGAATATGCGCAACCATCACATCTCTTCTTAGAGATAAGCCGTCACCATTCTAGCAAGCTTGTTTCTGCTGCATTTTATAGTTTCATCTTATTTTGTTATTGAAGAGAAAACCAGTTTTACGGTATATCTATTATTTTGTGTTAAGAACCTATTTATAATCGGTATTCATTTCTTTCTTCTCATAAAATTTGGATCATTCGGCAACACCTGTGAAGTAGATGAAGTCTCACCCGAGGTAGAGGTAGGGGTAGTTGCAGGACTCAAATGTCTGCAACCTTAGCTAGGACATAGATCTATGATTATAAAACTTAAAATATCACTTAGTATCGTCATTTCATCAATATTTAGTTCTTAGTTACAATGCAGTAAACCCTAATCACAGTACAATGTAGTGGTCATCTAGATCTGGCATCTAGCATCACTTAGCATGACGTAATAGATCAGATCTAGCAGGTTCAAGCACTAAGCACATTCATATAAGTCAGATATAACATCCATATACATCATTAGCACAAAGCATAAACAGATCTATCTATCCATATCAAAGCACTTAGCAAGTAAATGCATCAACATATCAATACATTGCACAAAGCATAACAACACATCATATACGTGGTTCATCCCCCCCCTGGGGATATGTCTACCAACTCTTATTCTTTATTATCTTCTTCAATAGGTTACATGCATAAAGCCTCAATAACCTTACTCCACATAGAATAGGAGATCTGTGCAACTCGCTAGATCCTCCCTCCCCGAGTAGATCTAAGCACACAACCTTCCATAGTCTCTTACAATGACTTGCTCTTAGCTCTACAAGTCTCACACAGTATGCACATAACACTTTACAATCTTGATCACACAGATACAACTCTATCACTTAGCTTATTATCCTAACATCACATAGATTCCTCTCCTTCCATTTCCTAGATGTCTATTTATAGTTTAAAAAATAGGCCTAAACATGGGTAAACCCATGGTCCGACATCCCATACCCGTTACATAATCCCAAATCCCAAAAAAGGGGCCAAAAAGGGTCTGAGATCTCGTGATCTCTGCTTCGTATTGAGCTCCACCTTCAATAGGCTATGGAAGTCCCAAAATAGGTCAAACTTGCGCAAGGATCTCGCAAAACTTGGTCAAGGGCCAATAGGCCCCCAACACTCACCTATGACTCGTCCTGAGTCACTCTGATCTGGGTAGTTCTGCTTCAAATGCCTTGAGCATAGCTCAAGATTCTTTGACTTTTTGATGTGCCTTGGCCTCCTGTTCAGTGAAATCTTGAATGAATACATCATTGACAGGTCCCTCCAGGTGTTGTTCAGCTGTAGTGACAACCTGATCTAGTTCTTCTCCTCGACCTTCAACCTCTGTGTTAAATTGGTAAGCCTTATCTTGTACAGGTTGGAGCCTCTGAGTTACCTCCATAACTCTGCTCTGGATAGTGTGGATCTTTTGCTCGACAGTGCATTTCTCTTGGGAGTGCTTCATTCTTTCCATAGCTGACAGGGGCTTCAGTTGTGCTTGTATCATTTTGGCTTGATACTTTGCCTCTTGCAGTTGTGAATCCAGTGGATTTATTTCTATATTCTCAGTGATTTGTTCATAGGTCTGGGCACTGCGATCAGTAAGGTGCTTACATTCCATAGCAAGGGATTTTATTCTCTCAACTGCTCTTCAAGTAGTTTCTTCTCTTTGATCCCGTACATCCTGTGGGGTCTCAGGTACTGCACAGAGCTCTAAGTCTACGATGCTAGATAACTTCTTTGAGCTACTCTACTTGCTTTGTGATTCGGTCTTCTACCTTTATATCTATGATTGTCATAGAGTGAAGTTCTCTATTGACTGCTTCTTTTACTTCGAGTTTCTCCACAAGCAACTGGTCTTTTCCTTGTTGTAGCTATTCTTTTTCTTCATCGAACTTTGCTTGGAAAGAAATGTTTTCCTGTTCTGTGTCTTGGTGCTGATCTAAAAGTACTCCTTGCACTTGCACCAAAACTTGGGTGGCTTGTTCTATTTCCTCTTGTGCTCATCGAAGGCGAGCTTCGATGGTCTCAACTAGTCAGTGGAGTTGGGCTAGCTCATATCCCAACTCTGGTTCTCCCGATGGTAGGGGAATAGTGGAGACTGTGTGACTGGAATGAAGAGCTTGTTGTACTCCTCAAAGTTCAACTTCAATCCTATCATACATTTCTTACTGCTTCACTCCTTGTTTATCTGCTATCTCTAGTGAAGCATCGTTCAGGGCGGATATGATGAAGTCAAAATCATCAGAGGTAAGGATAGTCTGCATCTTGGTCATGGTGGCTTTCAATTTCTTCCAGGAAGAAGATTTCGAGGGGGAAACCTTCCTCTTATTCAAAGGGTCAACCTCATCTCTGGACAATTTTACTTTTCTTGGTCTCTGTTCATATTCTACTTCGTCACCACCCCCTCGGTCAGGTGACACTAAAGGAGTCTTTCCTGAGGTGATGCTTAAGTTTTGGACTTCCTCAGTCTTCTTCTATCTTCTGGTTACAGGCATATTTTGTTCTCTATGAGTGTCTTTTGGGCTGTCAATATCATATATCTCTGTGGGGTTGGCGGGGATAAGGATATCAACAGACCATTCCTTGGTGATCTCCTCAAGGTCTTCTTTTGTAAGATTATAATATGACTGGAGATGCTCTTGGTGTTCATCTTCTCACGCTGTAATGTAGATGAAGTATTGATCTATGTTGAACTTCATCAGAGGTCGGAACCTTTGTAATGTGTTCGGGGTCATGCAAGGCTTGGATTCAATGGATTGCTTTAGCTGGAGGTAGTATGTATGAAACACAACATTGGACTACCATTGTTTGTTCATATTAGTTGAATACCACATGGTATCAAACTTTGCAACAAGAAGTTCAAATGGCTCTATGTCAAGGAAGGTCGCTCCTTCCAGCATATCCCTGGAAACAAATGCTATGAGTACCATAAGCCAGCTTAAATGAAATTCATAACCCTGATCCTATGCTTCTTGGAAATCTAGTTCCAATTGGTTAACTAGGTACTTCGCCCAGTTCATTTGTAGGCCTTCCGCGCACTTCCCTACGAGGTCAACAACAAAGTCGGTGACCTGCATAGGTCAGTTCTTCCTTACTAACTTTCCAACTATCAGTTGACATGTGAGGCGCACTATGCCAATTTGGATGGAATCTAGCTTGTAGCTTCTTGTTCCCTTCTCAATGTTTCCATATGTGTCCTTGATCTTTTGTGCTAGTGCATGATCTATGGCTTTTACTGGATAAAAGTCCTGTAGGTTGGGTCCTTGCATACTCAGGCCTGTGATCCTGTGGATCAGTGTTGGGTCAACAGTAATGTGGAAGTATAGCCACAAGTAGCCACCATGGTAACATGATAGTAGAAACTTGACACATGAATTGACTTCCTGGTGTCATCCGAAGTGTGGTATCTTCATAAAATTCAATAGGGTGGACTGTGCAAGGTTCATCGCCCATGATTGAGGGATGATCTTCGAGTTATTCCATTTAGTTTCGGTTAGGTACTTGTATGGGGAAAGCATATAACCATAGATCTTTAGATCTCTGAGTTTGAAGTCGTTGAAATTCAACACTGTGATCTTGTCATGCTATGTTTGAACTGCGTGTATCCCCTTTAAGAGGTACACAGTGACCATAGTGTACTCGAATTCTCTTGGTATACTATCATGATTCACCATGCTAGCCAAAGGTAGGATGTAATTGGGAAGTATGGATGGAATCAACTTCGCATTTGCTAGGTCATATTTATGCTTGGTTCTCTTCTCTACTGACGGTCAGGATGGACCTGATCTATGAGCAGTCGATGGAGAGGCTTGTAGTCCTCTCATGTATGATTCTTGTACACCTGTAGACATCGACATGACTCTTTCAGTCATAAGGTCAATCAAAACTTCTTTGAAAACTCTCTCTGTAGTGCTGAACTCATCTGACATACACGCTCTAGGTTGGAAATCTTCAGGTTGGAGGAGGAAATTGTACACTGCAATAGGATATAAGGCAATAGTGCAATTATCACTGTGTAAAATCAACAAGTATGCGGGCTCAAATTCATGATTAGAAAAAGTGTTCTCGGTGCATGGTGCGACAATATAAATGTCTTTCGACCCGTTCGGGGGGTCGAACGAATGGTTATATTGATCCCAATAGCTATATTTCTTCGCTATGGATAAGTTCCATGTGACGTTGTTCTAGCTTTCTTTATAGTGAGCTTCATCTCAGTATGCCTTTTCCCATTCTGATTCTTATCTTCTTTTATCATAGTTACTTCACGTTGTTGAGATTCTTCCCTAAGATTAGAGGGTGATACTTCTTCTTTATATGGAATAGGTACTTCAATATTCTATGGGTCATCTAGTGTTCTTGCAACTTCAAGATCTGGGTCTCTGGTGGTAAATAGATATTCTTTGTTCTTTTGTTCTTCAATTAACTGTGCGATCCTTCTAGTCATGAAATATTTTAATGCTTGCTTCTTCTTCTCTAAAACTTCTTCTTCTTCTTTCCTTTTGGCCTGATCTCTTTCAATACAAGGTTTTCCTAATAACATGGTAAATGGGGTGTTGTTCTCAGCAAATTTAATAATCTCAAAATCTTCCTCTGTCGAAGTCCCATTGGCATTCATAGGTATCTGGGTGAGATTTCCACCTAGGTTTATCAAATTTTCTTTTGAATAGTCCTATTCCTCCTAATGAAGGAATCATAGAAGGCCTTCCTATAACTTCCCAAGTTCTTTCTGTCATGATATTCACTTGTGTTTCTTCATATAGAACAAAGTCAATGTCGAAGTCTCCTATTCTTGCTTCAAGGCATTCTTTTTCTTTGAATATATATGATAAGATGACATGTCGGTGGCCATTCAGGGTTTCTTTTATCTGTAGAAATACTTTCTTTGATTCTTTATGGGGTTCTTCCATAATCATAGTTTCTAGATTTGTCTTAGGGTTTTCTTGTCTTATGTTCATTTCTTCAAGCCTAACAATCATTCTAGGGAAATCCAATACTTCATGGTCCATAGCTTTGCAACAAAGACAAGTAGGTATTCTTCCAGGGGATTCCTTAGCAAGATGTCCCGGTCTTCTACAACCGTAACAGAGGGTTAATCCTCTCTTTCATTTAAATTATCCCCAACCTTTCCTTTACCGTGCTCTAGAATCATGGTAGCTAACCTTCAAACATTTCTTTATAGGATCCTCCATCCACTTGTTAGTCCAAACATTCTTTCTATGCATAGGTATAACATATCTTTCACTATTCTTATCAGATCTACACATATCAAACCTTCTTTCATCTATTATCTCCCTAGTTTTCAAGATAGGATAGAATCTATCAAACATACTTAGATCCATACTTTACAAACAAAACTTTCCACTTATCTTACTTATACAGAGCACAAATCCTTCATATCTAGAAATTTTCAATATTCCTACCTTTATCAAAGTACAAAGCTTGCAGATATTACCTCTTTTAATAAAAAATTATCACTTTTACCTTTCGTAGAGCACAAATATTTTAGATCTTACCTCTTTTATTTAGATCAGATTTCTTTTCCTTAGCACAGAGCTTTCACAATTTCAGGTCAGATATTTGCACAAAGCTTCTTCTTCCTTAGTTCCCAACAATCACAGTTTCAGTCCCCGATAGCAACATAACCGTTTGTTAGCACAGGGGTAGACCCAGGGTTCAACGCTACAACAATGCACCAACAAAACCTAACTATCAGCCCTTTCAGAAACACCTATGAAGCAGATGAAGTCTCACCCGAGGTAGAGACAGGGGTGGTTGCAGGACTCATATGTCTGCAACCTTAGCTGGGACACAAATCTATGATTCTAACACTTAACCGAGCACTTAGCCATGACAATTCATCAATATTTAGTTCTTAGTTACAATGCAGTAAACCCTAATCACAGTACATCGAAGTGGTCAACCAGATCTGGCATCTAACATCACTTAGCATGACGGAATAGATCTGATCTAGCAAGTTCAAGCACTAAGCACATTCATATAAGTCAGATCTAAAATTCATATACATCATTAGCGGAAATCATAAACAGATCTATCTATCCATATCAAATCACTTAGCAAGTAAAGACATCAACATATCAAGACATCTCACAAAGCATAGCAACACAACATATACATGGTTCATCCCCACCCTGGGGCTACGTCCACCAACTCTTATCTTTATTAGCTTCTTCAATAGGTTATAGGCACAAAGCCTCAAAACCCTTACTCCACATAGGATAGGAGATCTGCGCAGCTCACTAGATCCTCCTTCCCCGAGTAGATCTAAGCACACAACCTTCCACATTCTCTTACAATGACTTGCTCTTAGCTTTGCAAGTCTCACACGGTATGCACATAGTAATTTACAATCTTGATCACACAGATCCAACTATAGCACTTAGCTTATTAGACTAACATCACATAGATGCCTCTCCTTACATTGCCTAGGCATCTATTTATACTTTACAAAGTAGGATTAAACATGGGTAAACCCATGGGCCGACATCCCATACCCGTTACATAATCCTAAATCCCCAAAAATGGCCCAAAAAGAGGTTGAGATATCGCAATCTCTACTTCGTCTTGTGCTCCACCTTTGATAGGCTGTCAAAGTCCCAAAATAGGTCAAAATTGACCAAGGATATCCCAAAACTTGGTCAAGGGCCAACACTTATCTTAGGCGTGTTCCAAAAATATCAAAGTGTATCATATGGATGTAAAGTTATCCTTTAGAAGAAGAAGTATACATCGAACAAAAAAAAGGATTTCTACTAATAGACAAGGAAGGTTATGTCTACACGTTGAAGAAATCACTATATGGACTCAAGCAGGCCCCTAGAGAATGTTATTAAATATTGGACATGTATCTACAAAAAAAGGATTAAAGAAGGGTAATGAAGACAACACTCTCTACATAAAAGTGGATCAAGACAATATATTGATAATTGAAGTTTATGTATATGAAATTATCTTCGAAAGTGATGATGAAAAAATGAGTCAAAATGTTTCCAAAGACACACATAATGAGTTTGATATGTCCTTGATTGGTTATTTAACCTTTGTTTTGGGACTATAGATATGTCAATGTGAAAAAGGTCTTTTCATATTTCAGACCAAGTATATCAGAGAAATGCTAAAGCACATTGGAATGGAAAATTGCAAACCAATAAGTACTCATATGCAAACCAATTACAAGTTAAGTATGGATGATGACTCTAAGGATGCATACCAGAGAATATATATATATAGATGGTTGGCAACTTACTCTATGTGACAACATCTGGACCAGATGTAATGCAGGAAGTTGGATAGGTTGCAAGTTTTCAAGAAACACCAAGGGAATCACATGTTATGGTAGTAAAGAGGATATTCATATATGTGAAAGGAACATAAGAGTTTGGATTACGGTATCCAAAATGGAATGATATGTCTCTAGTTTCCTACATAGATGCAGATTGGGTAGGTTGTATTGATGATAGAAGAAGTACAAGTAGAGAATATTTCTACTTGGGTGAGTGTCTAGTATCATGGTTGAGACAGAAACAATCATCAATATCTTGTCCACAACATAAGAAGAAGACATTGTAACAATGAAATGTTGTACTTAGGTTCTTTGAATGAAGCAAACTTTGCAGGATATGCAGGTAAAGTATGATGATCCCATTTCAATATTTGTGATGACACAAGATCTATCAGTATCTCCAAGAATCCAGTAATCCATTTTAATACGAAGCACGTTATGATTTATTATCACTTTCTGCCGGAACATGCTACAAATAAGAACATCAAGCTAGAGTATGTTGGGACAAAAGACCAGATTGCAGATATCTTCACCAAATCTCTTGTAAGGGAAAGTTTTGAGTATCTTTGACATAATCTTGGAGTAGTTTCTTCCCAACAGTGATCCGCACAACATTGGGAACAGTAAGATAGGGGGAGATAAGCATAATACATGAAGAATATAATTAAAGTAACTTTTGAATTATTTTCATATACATCAAATATTTACACGAGGAAGCAAATAAAATAAAAAGCATAGGCTTGTAGGGAGGGGGAGAAACCCCAATGATAATTACCCTTTTCCATTGGTGTTAAAGGGGGCGAGAGAGAAAACAAAGGCATGGAAATGGAAATAAATAAAAAATAATTGGTCACAAGGGGAGTGATGGTCATAGTGGGAGAATGAATAGGAGCATGAGTGTTCCCATGCCATCAGTGTCGCCATCAATGCCAAAGGGGGAGATTGTTGGATAGTGGGTTGTCATTGATGTCAACAAGAATTGGTTTTCATTGATTTCAATAGTATGATGCGTGTATTTGGAGAAGTCTCCAAAGTGGTCATATTATGGTGTATCTCTAAGCATGGTCCTCATGGGAAGATGCTTTGAAGAATTCTACAAGAATTTGCAGAGGTGTGGTCATGAACCCCAAATTTGTTTGAGGAAAAGGACATGAATGACAATGTAAATGCAAGTAAAACTGTCATATATGGATAATTTGTTTTGTGTTGTTTCTAGTAATAGGTGGTACACCACATGGTTACTTACGATTGAGGAGTTATGAGGTCAAGAAGTTGGAATCCCCAAAGATGGGTTACAAAGCCCCTAGTTAGTTACAAGACAATTAATGAAAGCGTTAAGTGGTTGTAACAAAAAACCCCTAAATTAAGGAAAGAAGTGTTATAGTGAGATTTACCTCACCCCGTGCAAATTCAAAAGGCCTTTTCCATTTCCCTATGCTGACTTGAAGTCCCTTTTTTCAATTCCCATATCTTAAAAAAATATTTTTCCACATATACGCACCCTAGAAGTTATACAACATGTGTATACGCAGGTTGCACCATTACAGCCTGCGTACATCGGGTTTTGTGCCCAAAATTAAAAAATGGAGTCGAGTTTCCATGTCATGTCATGAGATCCATGATCCTTGACCTTCCATATACTGGAAACGTTTTGACTCAACCCTTTAGTTCCATTTGAAGGATATAAATGGGCCATATCCAAGCTATGGAAAAGAGGAGAAATAATTCAACGTTGAGAGCAAAGTTACTTTGGAGAAATTATTCACTTCATCTTGAGTCTACATCCCTTTGTCCTTTTAAGATGGGACACATTGTTCAGCCCCCAAGCTCTTCCCTCTTTGATGGGGAACTTCATTGTCTCTCTCATATGAGCTTGCCTTTGGTGGAGGATTGAAGTGGTAAAGGCCCAGCTGGGAGGGAATTAGTTTCTCGTTTCCGAGATGTGCCGATGCAGAATTTTGTCATTCACACACTTATGTTGATCATATTTTAATAGAAATAATTTTTTCTCATCCAATTAATGTGTTGAAAATATTTGAATTGTTATTACATGGGAATATTTGTTATGAATATTGATGGATTATGCTATTACATGTGCTAAATTCATATATTATCACCATATTCTTGCATATCTTGGTTTTTGAGGATAGGTTGTAGGTATATAGCTTTGGGGTGACTGCTCAATAGTGGTATTCTTCGAACATATGGACGATATAGGATCTTTATCTTGTCTTGTTAGCATATTTGTTCATATAGCATACTTGATATTATAGTTGATTTTTGCACTCATTCCTTCTATTGTGGTTTACCCCATGCCATAGAGTGACTTTCCTCGTAACAGAATTGGCAACCATACTAGGGAAAGAAACTTCTTTTGAGGGTTTAGAGTGTTTTTCTCATTTGATTTCTCTTGGTTAGCTTGTGTTTTCTTTTCATGTGATTGATTGACAACCTATTTTAATTTGGAGTCTAATTTTCTTGGCCTTATCCTTAACCTAATAGTTTTTTAATACATATACATAGTTTTTCCCTTGACAGACACATACATATGCGAGTTGTCGTTCTATAGGGCACGTACATATGTGGTTTTTTCTTAAACATTCACATACAACATCCTTTTTTTCTTAATTGTCGAGTTTGGTGTTTGTTGGGTAAGTTTTGATGGTTGTTGAGTCTTTTTGGGTCTTTTTCATAACTGTTAAGTTCCCGCAGAGTGATAGGAAACCTTTCTTTGGTTGAATTTTTGGGTAGTTTTTCTTTCTCATAATATTTTTCATTGGTTTCCCTTGCATATTGGGATGGGTGTTTTCTTCTTGATATCCTACTTGGTTTGTCTATGTTCTATACAGTAGGGTCTATATATCAAGTTGTCATTCAATCCTTTCATTTTCATTTCTTTATACTGAAAATACAAAAATATACATTTTTCATTATTGGCATTTGATCTTTTAGGTTCTTATCATTGATCTTTATACATGAATGGAAATATTGCATCTTATTTGAAATTGCAGAGTTGAATTGAAAATAGAATTTGGAAAAGCTTATCATTTATTGAGAATTGAAGTTAGGACTTTGCATTATATTCATATTCATTTATTTTACTTGTTGAGTCATATCATCATCAATTTCATGACCACATATTTTGATTAAACAAATACACTAAAATTAACGTTGATAAATATTAAATTGATTATAAATGATTTTATTTTTTAGGGTACACAAACTAGCTTAAGATATAGAGCCTTGGAATAGGATTTAGTGAGTAAACTTCTCCAAGGCTATTAAACTCAACATATGTGTCTGAATAAGGTAGTGGTGAAATTCATTGTATAATTGGTCATGTCAAGAGGCTCTGATAAAACTAGAGTTAAGCATGAGGTCACGCGAAGTTGGTTGAAGAGATATCCCTCTAATACCTTCTTAGCATCAGATATGTTTTTGGGGATCTATTCATATATGGGGGTATTGCTAGTACCTTTACCTCTGTGAGAGATAATGCTTTTGATATTTAGGGATTTTTTACCCTACCCATATGGTGGACCTGAATTATGAATGTTCATTTGTGCATTGGTTATATCGGGGTGGCTTTAGTTGCTTGACATAGGTAGCCACATAGGTTACTTGCAGGGGTTATTCTGTAGGTACCTTGAGTCAGATAGGGGTCGGACAACACACAACCTTTATAGACGATTACCTCTATGGGGGAATCTGTCTGACTGCATTGTTAAGCCCATGAAGGACCTTATAACTGATTTTGATACCTATGATATTTTGAAGGGATTATCAGGTCCCTCTTGGAAAGGCATACCTACTTTAGGGAGGGAGGCCCCTTTTCATCCACTTTATCATGTTTGTGTGCATATTGGCATTTTTGTTTATTTTGGTGTACTCTTTGATTGTTAGTTGGACCTAGGATTTGTTTTTATATCTCAAGTCTTGATTCATCATGGAGCCATACCCTCTTCCCAGTAGGTCTCTCCGTTTGTTGAAGTTACCACCATATCTTGAATCTTTTCCTCCTAAAAGGCGTAATGTTATCAAATGTGGTACCCACACCTTCACCTACCAGACTTGTGATCATACAAGTATGAATATTGAGTCAAGTCAGAAAGATACTGGGAGTCTTTTGAATTCCATACATACCATGGTTAATGGAAATCCTTCTACACCTTCGACCACTACGGTTGTAGTGTCGGAGGTTCCTATCATCACTCCTATCAAAGCTATGGTTGTTACTCAACCGATACTGAAAAACCACTTTGTGTTTATTTTTGGTACACCTAGGTATAATACTCAGTTGATTTTGATGACCTCTATCCCCTTCTCTTATGGTATGTCGAATCTCACATTGTAATTCCCGTCCTCTATTCCAACAAATAATCTGAATCCTAGTATTGGACTTGAGGGCATGGCTCCTTGACATATTCCACTCTCGTTTGGTGGTTCTCATATTCCCAAAACAACTCCTATGGTTGGAAGCCAAATTCCTTTTCATCCTGGGTCCAATCCTAGTATTACTACTTGTGGATGGAGTAATCAATTAGGAGGACAAGTTTTTTCTTATGTTTCGTCCTTTACACCTACCTCCTCCACACTGATTCTGACCAACATGTTTGGCATGACGAATCCACCTCCATCCTCTTGATTTTCACTCAGAGGAGGTTAGTTTCATACTTTTGGAAACCCCCAACCTAGAGCCACTCTGACTATGGGAAATATTTATAACCCTCATTATAGCATTCCTACTAGAATGGTGCCCAATCAACCCCTTATGAATATGTTCAGAGGGGGTTTCTACAACCCCGGACAGGGCCCTGTGCATACCAAAACCATGGATGGTTTTTGATTCCCCAACATCAATCTTTCCAAGGAGCTTAGGGCCAGATGCCACAACCCTGTCTCCCTTTTTCTAGCCACGTTTGCATCATGAATCGACATGGCCCCCCGTCCCCACCAAGCTTCCTTTCGATACTACAAAATTCAAAGGAAATACTGGTGAGGATCCTGGTGATCATTTCACTACTTTTCATCTTTTTTTCTCTTCCAATTCCATTAATGATTATTCTATTCATTTAATATTGTTTCAATGCACTCTCAGGGGGTTTGCAACGAAATGGTACATAGAGCTACCAGGGGGGACGTAAGGGAATTTTAATCAAATGGTTGTATTCTTCCTCAACCAATTCCAATTGTGAGTTTGTTACGATGTTGGAATAGAACTTATGTCGACCCTTTTCCAGGACAAATCCACCCATATCTTGAATCACATCCAAGAGTGGCATAAACAAAAAAGGTTGATCAAGGCCAACATTCCTCCATAGTTCCTATTGGAATGGTTTCTTAAGTCTTTATTGCCTTATATTTCGAAGGATGTTTCTACATCCAGGGTAACATATGAAGAGGAAGTAATTTTCAAATCCCAACTGTTAGATCTCATATATGCTTAGTCTTGGATGCTATACGAAATTCTTCCCAATGCATCGAGGTCAAACTATGACCCTAGACAAAAGATCGGGCCTCATGCCGATGGAAGTATAGGCTCTGCAACCATTAAATATACATACTTGGTGACAATCCAGTTGAAAGAGTTGTATCTAAGCCAATATTTAGGAGGACAAGCTTCATCTGTGTCCTCCACTCCCACTCATTCGACATATGTGCATTATGTATAGTCGTCAACAAACCTAAATGGTAACCAGTAACCAAGAGGGAATAAAAATAAAGGAAATGGTAACAATCGTAAGGGTAGGAGGAATAATAATAATAATAATAATAATAATCCCAAGGACAACATTAACAATGATAGATTGAACAATAATGTTGGTGAGGGTAAGAAATAAAGGAGAAAGGTGAAGTTTCCTTGCAAGATTTGTACTCATGATATCCTTACCCACTTGTGACCAAAACTCGAGGAAGATGAAAGGCTCTTATATCTACCACCCACTGTGTTGACTAATCCTTTTCCACATAATAAAAAAATGGCCTCAAATCCTCTAATGAAGAAAATGCGGCGAGTCAGAATCAAAACCCACTGGCACATGAAGCTGACCATCTATGCATAAATATGGCCAATTCTTATATTAATGTAGCCACTCAGCCTCCTGATTACATTTATTCACAGGTTGTTTGAGTCCTAGAGTCTCCCCATCCTCCGAAGGCACCTTTATAGATAAAAAATCTAGAGCCTCTTCCTTATATTTTGAAAGGAGTACTCAAACTCTCTACCCACAACCCTAATGTTAGTGCTACCCAAAACTACTCTATTGTCAAATATCTGGGTCAAACCCCTTGTGAAATGTTGGATTTGGAGGTACTCCAGACGTGTCCTTCACAAAGGAATGTCTTTCTATCCACGTTATGAGCTATAGACCCATGTGGCTCTAAGGTTATCAAGTTTGATGTTACGGATTTTCAGCCTCACTTTCCTTACCATGTGGCCTTTCAAATCCATGTGGATTACTCAAAATATGCCATCAAATGTACTGTTATTGATGAAGGCGTTACAATGTGCGTGATGTACTTAACCTTTTGGAAATCCATTATCTCTCCAACCCTCTCTCAATATCCAAATATGTTGGCTACATTTGATCATCATTCTTTCCATCCCCATAGTATTCTTCCTACCTTTCCCATCCAGTTAGCTGGAAAGATAGTGGAGGTGGATGTCTAGGTGGTTGATGTACCCCTTGACTATAACTTATTACTAGGGCGTAATTGGACTTATTCTATGACTGCAGTCATATCGTCCATTTTTCATACTTTATGTTTTCCTCACGAAAATAAAATCATGACGATTGATTAGTTGTCCTTTGCGCATGTTATTCACAATGCATCAGTTGGACCTTGGATCCTCGTGATCAATAATTCTCAACCGAAAACTGAGAATATTGGTGTCAGAATGTATTCCTCCCTTATGGTTACCTTTGATTTCCTATCACCAATTCATCATATCTATGCCATGTCCAATAGGGATTCTTCATCAATGAGGTTTGTTTCTTTCCACACTTCGTGTTTTAATGATCCTTTGACTCTACCTTCCTTGACCATGTCTTGTGAAATTCAACCACATATTGGAATGAAAATGCCACTTTCTGTGGAAGATATAGCGTATGAGCATGTTCTCGACTCTACTGTCGATCCAGATCCCGTCTCCTCACAAACAGATGAGGAGGATCTTATTCTCCATCCTGTATGGGCCTCTTCGTCGTCTTGGTCACATGATTTCCTCGATGATACTTTACCTTCAGATGAAGAAATCCTAGAGGCCATGAATGGTTCTAATAGGCCACAGGATGATCTTCATCATCACTCTTACTTTCTCCCAGATCTTGTTAGGATTGAACAAGACGATTTTAGATATACCTTGAGTGAGATAATCGATTATGTTGTAGTTCCACTAGATACACATGGCATTTATGTAGAAAGAAAAATGGAAAGTATATCTCCTATTGTCATAATCGACATCTCTCACATTCTTGGTAAAGATGAAAATGTATATATCGGTGTAGATTGTTCACTTGAAGAAATTCATATCTACACCAATATTTTCACCTTTCATTGATCAGATTCTTGATGAGTGTCTGGGAAGTGAGGTTTTCTCTTTCATGGAAAATTTTCCAGGATACAATCAAATTCATATTAAACCCGAGGATAAAAATAAGACGACATTTATTTGTCCTTAGGGCACTTTCGCATACCGAAAAAATATTTTCAGCCTTAAAAACACTAGAGCAACCTTCCAATGAGCCATGACCTTCAATTTTCACTATCTCAAGAATACAATCGAAGCTTACCTTGATGATATCGCTGCTCACTCTTGCAAGAGAGTGGATCACTCTTCCCTCCTTCAAATAGTTTTTGAGAGATGTTGGAATTATCGAATTCATTTAAACTGTAACGAGTGCATCTTTTGCATTAGGTCGGGTCATATTTTAGGATTATTAGTTTTTGAGACTAAGATCATGGTGGATCCTTTAAAGGTTGAGGCAATACTTTGATTTCCTCCCACATGCAACATTCACTAGCTTCAAGGTTTAGAGGGGAAAGCTAACTTCTTACATCAGTTTATAGTAAACTATGCCAATATTACTAAGGGTTTCATGTGTCTCTTGAAGAACACTCTGTTTATATTGGATGAGTGAGCCCAGGAATCCTTTGATGCTCTTAAGAAATACTTTGATGCAGGTGCATTGCTCCACCCAGCAGTACGCCAACCAGCCAACACATTCAATGCGCATTCATGGAGGAGAGAGGCACCAACCCTCTCATTTTAAAATTTGAAATTGTAATTAAATGTTTGTAAGGTTGGCAGAGCCAAAGCCATGCTTTTGGGTAGGTTGTAGATAGAGTTTCCTTAAATGGATGACGGGCTGAATATCTAGATCCAATATAGACTAAACAACCATTGAATGTAATTTATGAGAGTAGGTGAGATGGAGGGAAGAGCTCGAGGAGTCCCTTTTGGTAAAAGATATTTGTATCTAGACTCATTAGAACCAGAAAGAAAGAAAAAAAAAAGAGAGAGTTATGTGAGAGGTAGATAGGTATATTAGAGAGGAGAAAAGAGAGCAGTTGAGACTCTGTTGCAGTCCGAGATTTTGTAACCTTTGTATAGGAATTTTGAGATTAATGGAAAGAGCATTTCTTCCTGCATGGGATTCTTTGTGTGTTTATGTGTTTATGAATTGATCAAAATCTGGACCAGGGGTCAAAATTTAGCTCAAAAATCAAAGTTCTTGGAATTTCCTCAAAACAAACAAGTGCATAGACCTCATTGTTATGAACCCAACACAACTTGTTTGGGTTCAAATGGACGTCAGATGAGTGAGATATCACATTCTGTTTGGATCGTCAAACAAGCAAAAAAAAAAGGGAAGCTGACTGTACAATCCATACAGTCCATACATATGTTGACGTGGAAAAGGTTGTACGATGATGTGGTGGAGTCTGTACGCTAAGTTGGCAGTTGGATGAATGATATTGTGACATGTGGCAGTTCTTGATTGGTTGTATAGTGCCATGTGGCCCAGTCATGGGCTGCCACGTGGCACCCTGTTATTGGTATTGGTTGTTTGTTTAAAAGTTATGGAGTCTATGGGGATCGAACCATGGACCTCCCCACGTGAATGTAAAGTATTTGCAAAGTCCACCCTGCCAATGCACCATACAATGTGCATTGTTATATATGTGGTTTTATATAAATTTAAATTTGGGTTGTTTAATAGTTGGCACAAGGGTCTGTGTTGGGGCTTAGCCCCAACCCTCGGTTTTATATATTCTCCCATATGAACCTTTGTCACATGGATCATGCATGTGGGGTTTGGTATGTTTTAAAATGGTTATACAACCAATTCCCGCCACTTGTCCATTACACATTCGCCCTTGGAAACGGAGCCCTTTTTGCGCTAGCGTGAGGTCACATGGTGACCCTTATGACCACATCCTTGGCGGTTAGGGGCTAGGCGCGCCCATAACCGTCCTACAATTTTCACCATTATGTCGTTGCACACTGGTTCTAGGTTTTAGCATTATGTGGGGCGCATCATCTAGGTTGGCCACACAGAGGTGCGTTTTGTCGAACCAAAGACAACAAGCTTGAAGGAAGAAAATGGTAGGAGGCCTATCTTCTTCATTTTTTGGCCAAATGAGGTGCCGAAAAAGGCCAGTTAGGGGTTTTTGGACGTTCTAAATCCATTGGAACTATTTGAAAATCCATTTGAAGACTTCTTTTGCAGGTTTTTCACCATTTAAGTTTCATAGAGCTCTAGGGAGCTTGAAGCCCTCATTGTTTGAGGTCATGCTCAGATGAGCCCATGTTTGTTTTTTGTGATTGAATAATAATTTTTGGCTAATTATTATTCTCTGGACAAATTGGGATAGGTTTCAGATCCATTTGAGGACTTTTATAGGTGTTTTTTCCACAAGGAATCTTAGGGAAGCTCAAGGCCACATGTAGAAGAGGTCATGCCCGGATGAGCCATGATCCGTTTTCAGAGTTCTATTAGTCATTTTTGGGGTTTTTATGTATTTTGAACCCAATGGTATAGTCAGTTAATCCATTGGAGTTGAGAAGAATCTTGTAAAATAATATTTGACAAATTAATCCCACAGAGCTAAGTCCATTGAAGGAGGCTCAAGGAGATGTAGCCCAGAGAGGGGTGAACTCCTTTATCATCTTGTTATTGTTGTGAGTTTGATGGTTTATTTGATGCAAGTTATATTTGATGTATATTTATTTAAATCACATATTTAACCATTTAAAATAACATTTCCTCACACATGAACATTTAAAAGTAGATGCATAAACTTGTCACATAATTTATCTTGCATATTTTAACACATGGAGCAAGGTCCTGTAAAGTTTATTTTAATGAAGTAGAGGGTGCTTGCATAGCATAACAAGTAAGCCCACTATTTTCAGATCAGGTGGTGTCAGAGCATAGTTTGTTTTGCTCATGTGATTGCCATTGATAGCTAGAGTTTTAGTTGTTGGTATTATTGTGCAATTTTTGTGTTGAAGTTTGATATCTTGCAAAGATGGAGGAAGTTTCAAACATTGGTAGTTCTCATACATCTTCATTATCTAAGTTCTTTGAAAAAGAGATGTTGAAGGAGTTTTTAACCATGAGAGATATGGTACAAGAGTTGTGGGAGTATAGAGAAGAGAGGATTTCTCTTTAAGAGCAGTTGATGGCCATGAAGAAGGAGAAAGACCAGCTTCTTGAAAAGTTGCATGAGATGGAGAATCAACTCCATGAGGCAAAGGAAACCCTTACCAAGTACATGCATGAACATAAGGTATGTAATGTTAGTTTATCTTCAAATTCCTCTCAAGATGAATGTTTTGGTGTTTTTGAAAATCACACAAGAGGAATAGCGTCCAAGTTATTGTTAAAAATGGGCTATGAAGGTAAAGGGTTAGGAAAGCATGCACAAGGCATTGTTGAGCCTATTGTTGTTGAAGAGAGACCCAAGTATTGTGGTCTTGGATATGAATGAAGAGATGGAGTAAATTCCAAAGTTGAGGAGACAAGGGAAAAAGTTCCAAGAACAAATTTTTTTTCAAGTTCACCTCCTCAAGAAGGCTATAAAGGTGAAATTTCAAGAACTTTTGTTGCAAGTTCAACCCCTCCAGCATGCAAATATTGTGTTCAAGATGGATGAAAATGTATGAAATGAAAGAGTTGTGACAGCCATGAGGACAAGAACAATGTTGTTGGTCTTCAAAGGAGAGCTTGTAACTCTTCAAATTCACCTCCTCAAAGAGGCAATAAATGTGAATGTTCAAGGTATAATTCTGACTATCATTCTGTTGCTTTTGATTATGTTAAGAATGATAAATTTGTATGTAAAAATTGAATAAAAAGTCCATGTACATGTTGTGTTTTATATAACAATCATATTTCAAAATGTTGGAAAAGATTGACCAATTTAAGGAAACTTTACAAGCAAAGACAACTTGAAAAGAGGATGCAAAATATTTGCACTCATTGCCAGAAGCGGGGTCATCTCATTGACCAATGTTGGACATTGCATCCAACCACTCATCCACAACACAATAAGTAGATGGATAAAGAGATTGGAAAGAATGGAAGAGGAGATTCCATCATTGATGTGAATCAAGATGATTCACAAGAAGATGATTTTCAGCAGAAGAATTCACCATTGAGTTGGCTTGGTAAGAAATGGTTGGATTTCGTGAGCAAGTAAGGCTTGAATTTTTCTGTTGTAGATGCATATTTCAGCCTTATGTATGCATTTATGTTGAAAGCATGATAAGTTGCTGCAGTTTATCACAACTTGTATGATGCAAGTTGCATGTGAATGAAATTCATTTGAAGGCATTTATGTTGTTGCACAACTTCGCCAGGAGGATGTAAAAGAGGGGTATGATGTTCACTTGTTACTGCCATATATCTTTTTCATATTCAGCTCTTATGTACCCACATGTTTCGGGTTTATGTACTTATGTTTGTACTTGAAGGAGAGTTGAAGAGCTATGCACAGGCATGTGTTTTGTGTGTATGTATAAGCAATAAACCTGGTGACAGTTCATCATGAATGACTCACGATTGTAACATGAATGTGTATCATGAATGTCGACTTGTCATTTTGGGAAGGTCGATATGTTTCAAATGAGTCTCGACTTGTGTCGATGTTGTCTTGACGACTATGTTGTGTCGATCATGTTTTTCGACTTATGATTAGTCGATGGTGTTTGTTGGCTTGTAAGTCAATTTTGAGCACACCAAGATGCAGGAAAACACCATGTGCTTTGATGAAGTAAAAGATGCGACCATTTGCTTGAAGAGAAAAAAGACTTTGTTGGCATCATTTTCAGTCTTGTATAAATTTGTTTTCAAGATTGATGGTTTTCTTGGCTTATGACAAGATGTCGCAGGAAAGTTTTTGCAGCCATTGGAGAGCGGATTGTGTTGACACAAAAGAGTTTACAAGAGGGACTTGATTATTAGTGGGAAGGTTGGCAGTCTTCCAAGCACAAAGAGAACAATGGGTCAGCAACAACCAGGGAACAGTGGTTGAGGGACATAGCCAGTTGCAGTGCAAGGCATGTCAAGGTATCCAGGTGATTGTCAAAAAGACTTTTCAAGTAGAATCAATTGATAGAACTTGAAAGAATAAGACTATTGAAGCTTAGATAGATAATCATAAGCTTTTGTGGGTCCAAAATCCTTTCAGTGGGAAGGCGTGATCAAAATCTGGACCAGGGGTCAAAATTTAGCTAAAAAATTAAATTTCTCGGAATTTCCTCAAAACGAATGGGTGCGTATCCCTTGTCTTCACGAACCCAACGCAACTCGTTTGGGTTCAAATGGACATTGTATGAGTGAGATATCACGTTCTGTTTGGATCGTCAAACAGGTAAAAAAAAGGGAAATTGACTGTACAGTCCATACAGTCTGTACAGATGCTGACATGACAAAGGCCATACGATGATGTGGTGGAGTCCATATGCTGATTTGGTAGTTGGATGAATGATATTGTGACATGTGGCAGTTCTTGATTGGTTGTATGGTGCCACGTGGCCTAGTCATGGGCTACCACATGGCGCCCTATTATTGGTATTGGTTGTTGGTTTAAAAGTTATGGAGTCTGTGGGGATCGAACCCCAAAAATCCCCACACACATGTAAAGTCTTTTCAAAGTCTTCCCTACCAATGTGCCATGCAATGTGCATTGTTATATATGTGGTTTTATATAAATTTAAATTTGAGTTGTTTAATAGTTCATGCGGGGGTCCGGGTTGGGGCTTAGCCCCAACCCCCAGTTTTATATATTCACCCATATGACCCTTTGTCACACAGAGAACACGTGCAGGGTTTGGTATATTTTAAAATGGTTATACAACCAACACTCGCCACTTGCCCATTACACATTCTCCCTTGGAAACGGAGCCCATTTTGCGCTAGCGTGAGGTCACATGGTGTTGGCGACGTAGGTCACCCCTGGATTGCTAGCAGGAGCAGAGCCCGACGCCCATCAGTTTATTGTCACATTTTGTTTAAAGGGTGATCAAATGGAAGGAAACTCAGAACGATATCGTCTCAACTCAGAAACCAGACCAGGCATGCATGAACGAGTGAGGTCTTGATAAAATCCAAATAGTGGGTCGTAGTAAAAGGGTGAGCAGGTGGAAGACTTACGCAAGAAGGGTGCAAAGGTCTATCACAGACATCCGGTTTGCAATAGACTGAAGAAGAATTCATTCGAACACAAAATCCTTTCACATTCAAATACAACTACCAGAGGGCACAACAACATCACAACAAATCCTTTATTGTAACAAGATGCTCGATTGTGAATCCTCAAGTGCGAGACGAAAGAAAGATGGAAAAAGGAAAATTGTTTGTTATAAACCAAGAAATCTCAAACACAGAGGCATAACCAGGAAACTAGAGCATTTGCTGAAACTTTACAGTCGGGAGCTTAGCTCTACCATCGATAGATACAAAGTGGCAAAAATGCCTACATATACTCAAAACAACAATAGCAGTGGAACCAAGAAAATGCATTGAAAGCTTTGCGTCTGCATGGCTTCTGACAGTCAACATCTGAAAGATTGTGCAACTTATGTCAGATGCAATCTTAATTGTTTGACAGTTCCAACGACGAATTGACGTGCCTTAAATTCATGGCCGTGCTTTCCCATTAAGGCGGAGGCGATATCTAACCACCACCAACTGCTTCAATAACTTCTTCTTGGGATTGAGAACGGCCCGACCAACTCATCATTTCGGGCTACGGAAGACTTCTCGCGTTGCCACCTCGAATAACCAAATAGCTTGAGGGATGGGCATGGAGGCCAGCACAAAGGATGGGTGCACGACAGGAATGGTGGTGCCGGGTTATAAGGGCGTGGAAGGAGTGATGGAATGAGAGAAGGATGACGAAGGATGATTCATGATGGAAGACATTATGTAGAAGGGAAGAATATGAGAGAAGCGAACTCACCTTTGGGTGAGAGGCTGATGTGGAAAGGAAGGGAACGGGACATGTGGCAAGCAGCGAGTGGATGGTGAGAAAAAGAGAAGATCATGCAGACCAAAGAGGGGAGGTGAATGTATGACACATGGTAGCAGGGGAAAGGCGGAAGGGAAGACGAAATGACGGGAGGAGGGCCCACACTAGTTAAGCATCGGGCAGCTGAGAAGGGTGGGGCTGCATGAGCGTCGTTGATCTGGGTGCCTCGATTGTGGCCGTTGGAAAGCTGCGCCTGCGATTCCAGACCCCCCCCTCCGTTTAAAGGTAGAAAGGCGAGGGGGGTCCAGAATGGTTCTCATTGCCATTGATCAGGAGCGCTAATCTGAACCATCGGAGAGTTGCGCCTGCGATTCCGGACCCCCCCCCCCCCCCCCCNTAAAGGTAGAAAGACAAGGGGGGTCCGAAATCCAATGCGCGTCGTTGATCCGGGCGCATGGATCTGGACCGTCCAGAGCTGATTCTCATTTAACTTGGACGCATTTGCGCATAAAACGTAGGACAAGTGGGTTTTTAACCCTTTATTTTGCATTCTATCCCTCTTAATGAGAAATATCGCTAACATTCGACTCCATGGGGGATAGAGTCGTCCCTGTGATGCTCTAAGAACTCTTTTGCAGACTTAGTGCCTTTGCTGTTGGGCTATGGAGTCATTTATTAGTCCGAAAAACAAAAACAAAAACAAAAGCAATATTTACAAAACAGAACAAAACGAGTCGGCTGCAGCTCACAGAAAACATTTCTTTAAGAAATTCCCATTGACTGGGCCACTAAAAACTTCATTTCCTTCCAGATCCTGCAACCTGTAAGTGTTGTTGGAAAACGATTCAAGGATCTTGAAAGGCCCGAACCAGAGGGAATCAAACTTACTCTGTTTGCCCTTTTCCTATCTGGGTGCATCCCACTTGAGCACCAGGTCACCCTGCTCAAACTCTTTCTTCTTGATTTTCCTGTCGAAAGCCTATTTGATCTTCTGCTGACGATTGTAAGCTTTGTCCAGGACTTGCTCTCTGATCTGCTGCACCTCCACCATCTGATGAATTCTTCTAAGCACATGGTTAGGTTCCCCCTCATAGTCTTGGAGGAGATTTTCCACAGGCAAGGCAAGCTGAGTGGGGACGACGGCCTCAATCCCATAAACAAGCTGGAAGGGTGAGAGACCCAGGGATTTCTTTGTTGTCACTCGATCGGCCCAAAGTGCAAATTTGAGCTTTGAGTCCCAGGCCCTTTTATTATCTTCTAATAGCTTTTTGATAATCTTGATTAGGCTTTTATTGGAGGACTCTGCCAATCCATTTCCCTGAGGATAGTAGGGAGTGGAGTGAATCAGTGAAATCCCAAATTGTTCACAAAATTTGATCAGAGGCTCAGACCGAAATGGGGAAGCGTTGTCAGTGACAATTTTTCTAGGGAAGCCAAACCTAGCTATGATGTCTTCCAGGAAGCTGATGATTACTTTGTGAGAAGTGCTTCTGGTGGGGACAACTTCTATCCATTTAGTGAAGTAGTCGGTTGCTGTCAAAATCCATCGGTGTTGGCCACTCGAGGGAGGATGAATTTCCCCGATGAAGTCCAATCCCCACTGTTGAAAGGGCGCTGAGACCACCATAGGTTTTAATGGCAGGGATTTGAGCTGCTGCTTCCCTGAGAATTTCTGACATTTGATGCAAGCTCTAATTTCCCTGCAAACATTAGGAAATAAGGTGGGCCAGTAGTACCCAGCTCGAAGGATCTTGTGAGCTATGGTCTTCCAAAAATAATGGCCTCCACAGAGACCGCTATGGAAATCATTCATAACCTTCTGGGCCTGTTGTGGGTCTAGACACATTAGTAATACCCCCTGGGGGTCTTTCCAATACAACGCCTGGACAATAAGACAATACCTGACAGCTTTGAGCTTTAAAGCTCCGGCTTTACTTTTTTCCATCCCATCAGGTGGTCTCAACTCCTGCAGGAAATACAAGATATTTTTGTACCAGGGGCATGCTGATAGTGGCATAGTGCTTTGGGAACCCCTGTTGGATGATTCAACTTGCTCATTGATAAAATTTATTTCCAAATCTTTATAATTGGATTCGGCCAGTAGCTTGGCCAAACCCTGCCCCTTTATTAGCTTGGTGGGCTTAATTTCCAGGTCAAATTCTAGGATCTTGGTGATCCATTTACCTCTTCTTTCGTCTATGTCAGGCTGTATAAGAATGTCCTTCACAGAGGTTGAAAGGACATATGCAATGATCTTTGAGTGTAAGACATAGAATTTGAAATCTTTGAGAGATTTCACCAAGGCATAAGCCTACTTCTCCATGATATCATATCGGAGCTCTGCATCTCTCAGCGCCTTGCTAAAGAAGGCAATAGGCTGCTCTTTCCCTTGATCATTTTTCTGCAACAGAACCGCTGCTACTGTGTCAAAGGAAGCAAAAGAAAATATCATAAAATATTTAGAATAATTTGGACTGATTAACACAGGAGCTTCAGTCAACGCTTTCTTTATTTGGTCAAAAGAATTCCTAGGTTCAACAGTCCATTTTATATCATGGCCCTTCCTGAGCATGGCTGTGATATGTTTCACCAATTCAGCAAAATTTGAGACAAACCTCCTCAGGAAATTAATTCTTCCCAAAAATTCTTGGACCTCCTTTTTAGATCTGGGAAGTGACAGGGCCTGGATTGCATCTACCCTGTTAGGATCAATTCTCACTCCCTCTGCTGAGACTATATGGCCTAACAGCTTCCCTTCTTGCATGGCGAACAATGATTTCTTGGGATTTAGGGAAAGGCCATACCTGTGACACTTCAGGAAAACCCTCTTCAAGTGGCAGCGATGCTCTATATCAGTCTTGGAGAAGATCGTTATGTCATCTAGGTAAATCACCACAAACTTATCTTTTTCCCCAATGAAGGCTATGTCCATGGCTCGCTGAAACGTTACCCTTGCGTTCATCAACCCAAATGGCATCTTGGCATACATGAATGTGCCCCAAGGAGTGGTGAAGGCTGTATTTTCTCTGTCTTCAGGCATGACTGATATCTGATTATAGCCAGAAAAGCCATCAATCATAGATATCCTAGATGCACCAGTGACCCTCTGTAATATATGTTCCATGTTGGGCAGGGGGTAATTGTCCTTCCTTGAACTCCTGTTCAGGTTCCTGAAATCGACAAACAGTCTGATTTCTCCGCTCTTCTTTCTTACTGGGACCAAATTGGCTACCCAGCTAGAGTATCTCAAGGGGACTATGATTTGGGCATCCAACAGCTTTTTCACCTCCCTCTCCATGACAGGTAACAACGTAGGATTTATCTGTCTCAACTTCTGCTTGAAAGGTCTAGCCTCCTCTTTCAGTGGGATCTTGTGCTCAATGACTGACGTGTCATATGTCTTGAGGTCTTCGTAGGTCCACGCAAACATGTCAGCAAACTCCCTCAACAAATCAACATATCCGATCCTCTGCTCCTCAGTCAAACTCCTCGATATCTTGACAAACTTGGGCTCTTCTAGTGTGCCTATGTTGCATTCAGTCGTATCAGCATCATCACCTGAAATTCTGCCCTTTATCGCCACATCATTCCCATCGAACAATCTTTCTAATGGGATCAAACCTCTTGGTATATGATTGCTCAGCAATTGAATAATCTGGTGGTTGGCAATTTCAGTCATAAACTCCCTAGGGTGATTGTCACCTTCTGTGTCAGGGTCTTTATCTATGTGTGACGCAAAAAAGTCATCGATGGATTGGAGGAATTTCTCGATCTCCCGATCATCCTTGAACACCTTCCAATGTTTGACATTGTCCGGTACAGAGGGTCTGTATCTTATTTCCACCTCTGATCTGTTAGCGGGCAGTGCAGGAGCTTCGAACAAACTAGCTGAGAAGGCTTGAAAGTCGACTGGAGCATTTTCTTCCCTTGGAATGAAAGAGATGTTGAAAGCCAGGACGAAACTATCAATTAGATCCCATACCTCGTTCCTGTAACTCTTGAGGCGAGGGTGCTTGGTCTGATAGACGTTTTTAACCTGCTGGACAATTAATTATGCATCCCCGAACACAGCCATCTCCCTGATTCCCATTTATTTTGCAGCCCTTAATCCCAGAACCAGAGCTTCATATTCTGCCACATTATTGGTGACTTCAAATTCCAGCTTGTATGACAGTGATATGGTTTTCTGAGAAGGAGATTTGAATACCACTCTGGCACCTGCACTTATACTGGAAGAGGCTCCATCAAAGAACATCTTCCAAACAGAGCTGGTCGGAAGAGGCATCCCCTGATTAAGACTGATCTGCTTTCTGATCTGTAAAGGGGTCTCAGGTTCATCAGTGACCTGCAATAAGCTAGATCCTAAGTCAGTGTCTAAGTCATAGATAGGATGATTAGTGGGGTTTGCTTCATCACTGACTATGTAGGCTAGCTGGGCTTCTCTATATAATCTTCTATGTTCCCCCCCAAAGACTGGGATGGTAGCATATGTGAGATCCATCTGTAATGTCCCTCCAAGTCTCTTAATCCAAGACCTTGACAACAACATGCCAAACTTGGGGGGAACATCAACCATCAACTACCACTATATCCATGACCATACTTTTCATGGGCAGCTGAAACAGGGAAACTACCAGGTCCTTGATGACTCCCAAACATTGTACCCTCCTGGAGTCAAAGGAATAGAGGTCATGATAGGCTCTGGTGACTTCTAATCCTAGCTCTTCCATGACAACTTTAGGCATGAGGTTGTGGGAGGCTCCTGAATCCATTAAGCAATTATGCAGCACTTTGTCATGTATGTTCAAGGAGGTGTAGAAGGGAGGGGATGAATCATCTCTGTCTTCTACCATGGGACCTAGGACCACTGCAGGCCTTTCATCTTGGAGGATTATGAAGTCTGTGGAAGGGCTAGAGGCCTCAGATTTCAATAGGTCGGAGAAGCTTTTTTTGAATTCCCCATGTTTGATTAACTCAGTGAGGGGCACGGGGATTCTGATCTTTTGAATTTCATGCTCGAAATTGAAAGAAGATGTAAGCTTTGGAATTTCTATAATCTCAGGAGCATGATTTTGAATAATAGGGGAGAGAGGTTTGGCCTTCTTACCTGTGTGGTTGTCAACTATCTTTTCAGCAGGCTTCTCTACTCTGGTGGATGACTTAGGAACATCAGGTGCTGCTACCCTTTTGTCGGATCTCAGGTTATACCTGCCTTGGCCACCGCCAGTTTTGTCTCCCTTGCTTAGTTCATTTAGCTGACTGTTCATGAGGGATTCCTCATATGCTGACTTAGTTAGGTGGGGGAAAGGAGGAGTGACTTCTACAGAGTGGATTTTAGGCTCAGTCTTGTCTGTTTCTCTTTCTTCTTCATCAGCTACAAAATTGTTCTGGAAGGGAGCCTGAATCCTTTGGTCATCTCTGTCTCTTTCCTTCTCTTTGTGCATAGTTGGAGAAAAATTGTTTGGTCTCCTGAAACCTCCTTTATTTTTGGTGTTCTGAGGACCCTTATACATCTGCCTCCTTTCCACCTTCAATCTCTCCACCTCTTCTTTAAGAAAGTTCATTACTTGGGCCAACTTGCTTACTTGAGGGTGGGACAATGAAGGGCCAGAGATGTTGGAGTCAGAAGTCGAGGCTTCTGATTTTCCTTTTCTTCTATCTGTGTCGGCCTTGTTCCTCATTCTGTCAGCTGCTAATATATTAGATTCCACCTCTATAGCTGCATCTTGCATCTAATCTAAAGAGGTGTCTCTCCTTTCTCTTAACACGAGACAGAAGTCGGGGTGAAAGGCACTAGCATATGAGATTTGAGCAGAGGCTTCTGAAGGCTTTATTTCTGCAGGAATCTTGTTATACATCTTATTGAATCTTTTGGAAAAGTCAGAGACTAACTCTCCTTCCTGCTTCTTCAGGGACCCGAACTCAGTCATGTAATAAATGTAATCTTTCCTATCTCCCCACTGCCTCAGGAAAAAATTATCCAGGGCTTCAATACCAGCAATAGATCCAGGGGTCAGTCCCCTGAACCATTTCCTCACCTCACCATCCAAGATCTGGACAAAAAATCTCATCCAGACATCTTCATTTTCAATATTGAGGTTGTCTGTGTAACTGTAAAAAGCATCCAAGTGTTCTTTAGTAGTTATGTCTCCCTCCCCTGTGAACTTGGGCATATACTTCAAGTAGTCTCTAGCAGGGAGAGGGTTCATAGGATGGGGCAGGACCAAAGGAGCATATCTAGCAGCGACTATGGCATCCATTCTATTAGGAGGGGGGTTAGCACCAGCCATAGGGATGTTAGGTGGAGGAGAACTGGGAGGAGAAGGAGTATGAATAGGCGAGGTAGGAAAAGAGGTCCTCACAGGAGACGGCGGGGAAAACAGAGAGAAGTCTAAGGGACCTGAGTGTATGTGTTTCTCTCTACGCAGCAATAGTAATCAAAGGAGGAGTAGTGAAACCTCCTGAGGGGGGAGTGACAAGGATCTCTCCCTCTGATACTAGACCAGGAGGAGAAAACACAGCAGGAACACTCCCGAAGTTCAGAAAATGGGAAACCTCAGAGGAAGTACGAATAGGAAGCTGAAAATCAGAAAACAGAGTTTTCACAGAAGGGGATGGCGTATTACCTTTTTCAGCAATGGAAACTCCTTTTGCAGAGCTCTTTCCCTTTCTGCGTACCGCTTCCAAGTCTGATTCTGGTGTGGCTAAAGTCAGGTGTGGATTAGACCTCGTGTGTCTACCTCTCGAAGCCACAATTGATAGAACAGGTTCTCCCCAGCGGAGTCGTCACAGTGGAGTCGCCAGATGCACATTAGCAATCTTCAAGTTATGATATCTGATGCACCTTCAGAAATCAGTTCATCTTTGTCGTTCAAATATGGGGAAAATATTCAACTTCGTCCCCGGCAACGGCACCAAAAATGTTGGTGATGGAGGTCACCCCTAAATTGCTAGTAGGAGCAGAGCCCGAAGCCCATCAGTTTATTGTCACGTTTTGTTTAAAGGGTGATCAAATGGAAGGAAACTCAGAATGATATCGTCTCAAATTAGAAACCAGACCAGGCATGCATGAACGAGTGAGGTCTTGATAAACTCCAAACAGTGGGTCGTAGTAAAAGGGTGAGTAGGTGGAAGACTTATGCAAGAAGGGTGCAAAGGTCTATCACAGAAATCCAGTTTGCAACAGACTGACGAAGAATGCATTCGAACACAAAATCCTTTCACATTCAAATACAACTACCAGAGGGCACAACAACGTCACAACAAATCCTTTATTGTAACAAGATGCTCGACTGTGAATCCTCAAGCATGAGATGAAATAAAGATGGAAAAAGGAAAAATGTTTGTTATAAACCAAGAAATCTCAAACACAGAGGCATAACCAGGAAACCAGAGTATTTGCTGAAACTTTACAGTCGAGATCTTAGCTCTACCATCGATAGATACAAAGTGGCAAAAATTCCTACATATACTCAAAACAACAATAGCAGCGGAACCAAGAAAATGCATTGAAAGATTTGCGTCTACATGGCTTCTGACAGTCAACATCTGAAAGATCGTGCAACTTATGTCAGACGCAATCTTAATTGTTTGACAGTTCCAACGGTGAATCGACGTGCCTTAAATTCATGGTCGTTCTTTCCCATTAAGGCAGAGGCGATATCTAACCACCACCAACTGCTTCAATAACTGCTTCTTGGGATTGAGAACGGCCCGGCCAACTCAGCATTTCGGGCTACGGAAGACTTCTCGCGCTGTCACCTGGAATAACCGAATAGCTTGAGGGATGGGCATGGAGGCCAGCGCGGAGGATGGGTGCATGACAGGAATGGTGGTGTCGGGTTATAAGGGCGTGGAAGGAGTGATGGAATGAGAGAAGGATGACGGAGGATGATTCATGGCGAAAGACATTATGTAGAAGGGAAGAAGACGAGAGAAGAGAACTCGCCTTTGGGTGAGAGGCTGACGTGGAAAGGAAGGGAACAGGACATGTGGCAAGAAGCGAGTGGATGGTGAGAAAAAGAGAAGACCATGCGGACCAAAGAGGGGAGGTGAATGGATGACACATGGTAGCAGGGGAAAGGCGGAAGGGAAGACGAAATGATGGGAGGAGGGACCACACTGGTTAAGCACCGGGCAGCTAAGAAGGGCGGGGTTGCACGAGCGCCGTTGATCTGGGCGCCTCGATTGCGGTCGTCGAAAAGATGTGCCTGCGATTCCAGACCGCCCCCCCTCCGTTTAAAGGTAGAAAGGCAGGGGGGGTCCGGAATGGTTCTCATCGCCGTTGATCCGGGCGCGCTAATCTGAACCGTCGGAGAGTTGCGCCTGCGATTCCGGACCCCCCCCCGCTTAAAGGTAGAAAGACATGGGGGGTCCGGAATCCAATGCGCACTGTTGATCTGGGCGCATGGATATGGACCGTCCAGAGCTGATTCTCGTTTAACTTGGACACATTTGCGCATAAAACTTAGGACAAGTGGGTTTTTAACCCTTTATTTTGCATTCTATCCCTCTTAATGAGAAATATCGCTAACACATGGTTAGGGGCTAGGCATGACCATAATCGTCCTACAATTTGCACCATTATGCGGTTGTGCACCGATGCTAGGTTTTAGCATGATGTGGGGCACATCAGCTAGGTTGGCCACACAGAGGTACGTTTTGGCGAACCAGAGACAACAAGCTTGAAGGAAGAAAATGGCAGGAGGCCTATCTTCTTCATTTTTTAGCCAAATGAGGTGCCGAAAAAGCACAGCTAGGGGTTTTTGGACATTCTAAATCCATTGGCACTATTTTCAAAGCCATTTGAAGACTTATTTTGTTGGTTTTTCACCATTGAAGTTTCAAAGAGCTCCAGGGAGCTTGAAGCCCTCATTGTTTGAGGTCATGCTCAGATGAGCCCATGTTTGTTTTCTGTGATTGAATAATCATTTTTGGCTAATTATTATGCTTTGAACACATTGGGATAGGTTTCAGCTCCATTTGAGGACTTTTACGGGTGTTGTTTCCACAAGGAAGCTCAGGGAAGCTCAAGGCCACATGTAGAAGAGGTCATCCTCGGATGAGCCATAATCCGTTTTCAGAGTTCTATTAGTCATTTTTGGGGTTTTTATGTATTCTAAAACCAATGGTACAGTCAGTTAATTCATTGGAGTTGAGAAGTAGCTTGTAAAAGAATATTTGACAAATTAATCCTAGAGAGCCATGTCCATTGAAGGAGGCTCAAGGAGATGTAGCCCAGAGAGGGGTGAACTCCTTTATCATCTTGTTATTGTTGTGAGTTTAATGGTTTATTTGATGCAAGTTATATTTGCTGTGTATTTATTTAAAGCACATATTTAACCATTTGAAATAGCATTTCCTCACACATGAACATTTAAAAGAAGATGCATAAACTTCGCACATAATTTATCTTGCATATTTTAACACATGGAACAAGGTCCTGTAAAGTTTATTTTAATGAAGTAGAGGGTGCTTGCATAGCATAACTAGTCAGCCCACTATTTTTAGGTCATTAATGATTTCCATCTATGTGTTATTTTATGTTGTAGATGTATGTTAGGTTCCATCTATAGGTGATAGATAAACTTCTCTATGTATCTGTGAGTTTATTTGATTTTTAGTCTAGGTTCTTTGTGCTTTCATGCAAGAGGTTAAATGACTGAGTACTGAGGACTCTAAAGGCCAGTGCATGAGTGCACTTCTGAGTTCTATGGAATTCATACAAATACGTGCTAGGAGGGTGCACTAGAGGAAGTCTTAGACTCAGGGAGAAGCCTCAAGGTTGCTAAACACCTTGGAGGTAAGACTATGCAGAGGAGGGCATAGAGAAGACATAATCACTATAGGTTCTCTAGAGCTCTACTAGGAGGGCATCGAGTGAGTGCATAGAGTGCACAAAAGGAACTCTATTTCAATTTCAGGGGAAGGAGAAGTGTCGAAGAGAAGACACTTACAAAGTTCCTAAATACTATGTTGTCTCACAAGGAGTGCTTGAGCATAAGTTTCCAAAGGGCACTTGCATCTCTTTGAGGGATGGAAGAGACATAGACCTTTGAGGTCTAAGCAGTTAGATCTCAAAGAGGAGGAAGACCTATGCAAGGAATGCACCAGGCCAACACTCAGACAACGTGTTGAGAGGGAGCCATTTGAAGGCTAGTTAGAGAACAAGGAGTGTGCGGAGGGTGAACTTGTTTCAAGTTCGAAGAAGATCAGGAGGTTGAGCACAGTGAAATTGTGCCAGGAGGAACACTAGAAGTCTTCGAAAGAATATGCAGAGAAAGGTCGAATGCCTTAGAAATAGAGAAAAGTTGACAAGATCAAAAGGGATAGTGTTTCTGAAACACAGGTGGGACCCAAGGTCACAGGCTTCACAGAGGAGGAAAATGTAGAGGTCTTTTGAAGCATCAAAATCTTCTAAGGATGGGAAGAAAGGTGCCAAAGATTAGGAGGAGGATCACAATTGTCGTTGGATTAACTGAGGAGCTAAGATCTAGACCGTTGAGCACATCCATATGCATGGAGGAAAGAGCGGGAGAAAATGGATCTAAGCCGTTGGATATGAGTGCAGATAGCCGACAACCGTCAGACCTGCTAGAGGTGTGTGAACCTTAATGCTCATGCACATAGGGGGAATTCATATTTAATCTTTTGGGGTTTGGATAACATAATCCCCAGAGTTGAGGGTCACGAAATGATGAAAGAAGTTAGGAGAGTCCATTCAGATGACGCGTGGTAGAGATTTAGAAGACATCAGGGTTTGGAGAATTCCGTGGAAGATGGTGAACTATCAGATCCATACCAAGGGTTGACGTAGGGGAATATGCTGGAGATTCATTGATTCTTGAATGGATGGTGGAGCACTCCCAGGTAGAGGTGTTGAAACCACAAAGATCATCTAATCGCGCCAAGTTGCGAGGAGGATAGATGGAGATTCGTCTGGCATTGAAAGTTCAGAGGAGATCGGAGTTGTTGATCCAGTGGGATCTGGGCCATAGGTGGAATACTCAAAGATCAAGGTTCATGAAGTTTTGGATCAAGGTCAAGCCTTGACTTTTGAATCCCCAGTACACGAAAACTAGGGGGAAATACAGACCATCGGATTGTGACAGATCTAGACCGTCCGATCTAGCCACCAAATTTCAAGAGTCAGGATTTTGCGAGGAAGGAAGCGTTGTTTGCGTTGGGACACAGTTCATAGTGCATGGTCACACTGTCTGCATAAGAGGTAAGAATGACATTTTCTTGGCCCTAATCAGGTTTTGGGGCTTCAAACGTGAGAAGGATTGAGCGTGTTGCACTCATATCCCCGAAATCGAAGCACAAAGCACCACGGATATTGGCCCGCGATCATATTGCATGGTCATATGGGCTAAGACTCCATTCCTAGCACTAGTTGTGCAGGTGGGCTCTAGCTTAAGGACCTATGGATCTATTTGAGGGGTTCCAACAGGAAACCAATGATCCATTTTGTCTGGGGGGTCTGCAACATTCGGTATCAGATATTGCACATAATTGATTTCTGTAGGCCGAGGAAGAGGGAATAAGAAGAGAGTTCGATACCATCAGTGGCATCAGGAGATGGAGGAAGGAAGAGTGTTGGTGCTCTATGTGAAACATTGTTGTAGGGTGTGCAACAAATGGTAGATAGCCAGGTGAGCTGAGCCAAAAGAACCAATTGCATTCTTGAAGGTGGAAAAGGAAGGATGGCTACTGAAGGCCATGAAATTGGTACAAGAGGAGACTGCCAACAGAAAAACAAGGCTGAGATAGGCCAAGAGATTGGTGAGATAAAAGAAAGAATGGAGAATCTTGCATTTAAAATGCAACAGGATGCTAAAGAGAATTGGGTGTACGAGTGGCCCATGAAGAAGAAGGTAAAATGGCCCATTCAAAAATTGTTGGCCAGAGGAAAGAGAAATTTGTTGAGAGGATGGCTGAGGCATGTTGAAAGCCTCAGAAGTGAAGAGGAAGTGGTTCATATCTATGAGCCAGAAGATGGGAAGAGTCTCAGGGATGGTGAGGAGGAGAGATCAAGTAGAGATCTCAGAAACTGCCAAGTGGGAGGTGAGGAAATTTCAAGCTGCCAGGTGGGAAATGAGATGGGATCATTGGAGGATCTCATAGACTGCTAAGAGGGCAGGACTAAAATCCCAAATTGATCGGTGGGCAAGGGAAGCGAGATGATATTGGTTGACAATCTCATGAACTCAGTGGTGAGTTCATATCAACAAGGAGAGCTAATGGAGGAGGATTAGAGATGACTTCTGATCATTGGAGGAATATAGGTATTCCTGCCATACAGCCCAATTGAGTCCAAATCCAATGTTGTAGTTGCAACAATAATAGGAGAAGCACAACCAGATGTGACTATCATAGAGGAGGAGAAGGAGAAGGTACTGATGTCTACCCCAGCAGAAGAAGAGCATGCAGAAAATATGATCACTCCATGGGAGGAGGAGTTAGAGATGCTGGAGGACTGGTTGAACCATCTAGAGAGAGTAGATGACTTCCATGAGAAGACAGTCATGCATATTTTGGGAGAAGAGAATTCAGAGAAATTTCTCGAAAATTTCGGCCATGGAGCTAAACAGATGACTGCAGCGCTAAGCCATGCAGCAAAAGATGAATAAAAATTCCATTCTAGGGAGCAGCTGGGGGAAGCTGGAGTTGAACCAGTGCAAAGAGAAATGGAAAAAGGTAATCTAAAAGAGAAGAGGACTAAACAATAGGTCAGTCAAGAAGATACTGTAGAGCGGAAATCTGTAGCAGAGTGGCAAGTCAATGCCATAAGGGATGGATAAAATCGCACGAGGGAGAAGAATAAGGAAAGCCGACCATTGGAGAAGCTAGAAGAGGTGATAGAAGAAATCAAGAGGCTGATGTTGAGCTCAACGCAATAAAATGTTAGTAGGAGGATGCTGAGAAGAGGAAGACCTGGAAGAGTAGCAGGAAATAAGTAGCAACAACAACAAGGCAGTGGATCAGATGGACAACTCCAGAGGACAGTTTGGGATCTAGGTGGATTTCAACAGCGGAGCTAGGAATATCATGAGTAGGAGCTCATGAAATTTTCACAGCAGTGGAGTATTATGCAGGAGCATCACTTCACCCAGCATCGCACCAGCCAACCAACGCATTCAACATGCATTCATGGAGGAGAGAGGTGCCAACCCTCTCATTTTAAAATTTTAAATTGTAATTAAATGTTTATAAGGTTCGTAGAGCCAAAGCCATGATTTTGGGTAGGCTGTAGATAGAGTTTCCTTAAATGGTTGACATGTTGAATATCTAGATCTAATCCGAACTAGACAGTTGTTGAATGTAATTTATGAGAGTAGGTGAAATGGAGGGAAGAGCTCGAGGAGTCCCTTTTGGTAAAAGATCTTTGTATCTAGACTCATTAGAACCAAAAAGAAAGAAAAAAATGAGAGAGAGTTCCGCGAGAGGCAGATAGGTAGATTAGAGAGGAGAAAAGAGAGCAGCCGAGACTATGTTGCAGTCCGATATTTTGTAACCTTTGTACAAGCATTCTGAGATTAATATAAAGAGCAGTTCTTCCTACATGAGATTCTTTGTGTGTTTATGTGTTTATGAATGAATGCCATCTATGTGCTATTTTATGCTATAGATGTATGTTAGGTTCCATCTGGAGGTGATAGATATACTTATCTATCTATCTATGAGTTTATTTGATTTTTAGTCTGGGTTCTTTGTGGTTTCATGCAAGAGGTTGCATGACAGAGTATTGAGGACTCTGAAGGCCAGTGCATGAGTGCACTTATGATTTCTGTGGAATTCAGATAAAGACGTGCCAGGAGGGTACACCAGAGGAAGTCTTAGACTCAGGGAGAAGCATCAAGGTTGTTGAACACCTTGGAGATAAGACTGTGTAGAGGAGGGCGTAGAGAAGATAGAATCATTGTAGGTTTTGTATAACTCTTCTAGGAGGGAATCGAGCGAGTGCATAGAGTTCATAGAAGGAAATCTATTTCGAGTTTAGGGGAAGGAGAAGTGTCAAAGAGAAGACACTTAAAGAGTTTCTAAATACTTTTTTGGCTCACAAGGAGTGCTTGAGAATAATTTTCCAGAGGGAACTTGCATGTCTTCGAGGGACAGAAGAGACAGAGACCTTTGAGGTCTGAGTAGTTAGAGCTCAAAGAGGAGGAATACATATGTAAGGAATGCACCAGGAAAACACTCAGACGAAGTGTTGAGAGGGATCCATATGAATACTAGTTAGAGCACAAGGAGTGTGCACAGGGTGAACTTGTTTCAAGTTAGAAGAATCTCAGGAGGTCGAGAACAACGAAAGTGTGCCAAGAGGAACACCAAAAGTCTTTGGAAGAAGACATAGAGAAAGGATGAGTGCCTTAGAAATAGAAAACATTTGAGAATCTCAAAAGGGATAGTGTTTCCAGAATGTAGGCGGGACCCAAGGTCACAGGCTTCATAGAGGAGGCAAAGGTTGAGGCCTTTTGAAACATCAAAATCTTCTAAGGATGGGAAGAAAGGTGCCAAATCTTAGGAGGAGGAGAACAACTATCATTGGATCAGCTAAGGAGCTGAGATATGGACCGCTGAGTACATCTAGATGCATGGAGAAAAGAGTAGGAGAAAATGGATCTGAGATATCAGATTTGAGTGCAGATAGACGATATCCGTCAGACCTACTGGAGGTGTGCGAACCTTAATGCTCATGCACACAGAGGGACTTCATATTTCGTCTTTAGGGGTTTGGAGAACATAGTGCCCAGAGTTGAGGGTCACGAAACCCTGAAAGAAGTCAGGAGCATCCATTCAGTTGACGCATGGTAGAGCTTTAGAAGCCATCAAGGTTCATAGAATTCCCCGGAAGATGGTGAACCGTCAGATCCAGATCAAGGGTTGATGTAGGGGAATATGGTGGAGATTCATTGAGTCTTGAATGGATGGTGGAGCACTCCTCAGGAGGGGTGCCGAAACCATGAATATTGTTCGATCATGCCAAGTTGCGAGGAGGATAGCTGGAGGTTCGTCTGATGTTGAAATTTCAGAGGAGATCGAAGCCGTTGATCCAGTGGGATTTGGGTCATAGGTTGAATACCGGGAGATCAGGGTTCATGAAGTTTGGGAGAAAGGTCAAGCCTTGAATTTCAAATCCCTGGTACGTGAAAACAAGGGGGAAATATAGGTCATTGAATCGTGACTCGATTTGGACCATCCGATCTAGCCACTGACTTTCGAGAGTCGGTATTTTGCGAGGAAGGAAGCGTTGTTTGCGCTGGGACCCAGTTCATAGCATGTGGTTGCATTGTCTACATAGGAAGGTGGAATGACATTTTCTTGACCCTAATTTTGTTTCGGGGCTTCAAACATGAGAAGGATTGAGTGTGTTGCACTCATATCCCCAAAACCAAAGCACAAAGCACCAAGGATATTGGCCCGTAGTCATATCACGTGGTCATATGGGCTGAGACCCCATTCCTAGCACTAGTTTTGCAGGTGGGGTATAGCTTAAGGACTTGTGGATTTGTTTGAGGGGTTCTAGCAGGGAACCAGTGAGCCATTTCGGCTCATCAAGGGTGAATAACGATCCTTAACTGGGAGGTTAGTGGACCTTGAGGAAGGGGGGCTCTGTGTCATCCTTGGTATCAACTCCTCTATTGAATCCTTCAGACTATAGTAGAGATTACTTTATTTATATCACCGCGTCTGAAGGGACGGTTGGTATGGTTTTAGTTTAGGAGGATGATGAGCTCCATGGGAACGTCATCTACTACCTTAGTCAAAACTTAGTCAGCCCTGAACTCAAATACTCTCATGTCTTATTTCAAATATTATGACACTATATATTGCTTTGCAAAAATATCGTAGTTGTTGATGTCAATCCATTTAAATATGTCCTTACTAGGAATATCATAGGGGGGGATTATAATAAATGGATTGTCATCTTGCAAGAATTTGATCTTGATTTTTCTTCAGAAAAATACAAGAAATATTTAATTTTTGCCGAGTTAATATTGGACTTCCCTCAGTTAGATGAGGAATTTATTCATGTCGATTCATTTGCAGATGAACGCATTTTCCTTATCTCGTCATCGGACCCATGGTATGGAGACATTTTTATCTATCTTCATACCTAGAAGTTCTCTCAACATCTTTCGAGAGACAATTGACGGCGTATACAGTATTAAGATAAGAACTACCTTATCGTCATTAACACTTTGTATAGTCGAGGTGTAGTTAATATCTTGTGTTGTTACTTGACTCATGAGGAGGCTGAGTCCATTCTTAATGATTTTCATAGTGGGGCTTGTGGTGATCATCTATCTGGGCTTGCGACAACCTAGAATATATTGCGAGTTGGTTATTTTTGGCTGCCTATTTTTAAAGATTGTGTCGAAGCGGTAAAGAAGTGTCACCCTTACCAGGTTTTCACTCAGAAGTTGCGCTCTCATCCATCCCCTCTTCACCTAGTCATCATTGTCGGTCCCTTCACCAAGTGGCAGGTGGATTTCATGGATTGCAACCCAACATCAGCTGGGGGCATCAACATATTATCATGTCTATAGACTACTTTACTAAGTGGGAAGAGTCCATGCCTACAATTAAATCCAATTGAAAGAATGAAACATTTTTCGTGTTTAATCAAATTATAGCCCGGTTCAGAATCCCAAGTGATATTGTCATCGATCATGGAAGTCACTTTCAAAATGAAATGATGAAAGGGTTAGCATCGAAATAGGAGTTTAAAAATGGTCATTATTCCTCTTATTATTCCCAGGAAAATGGACAAGTAGAGACCATGAAAAATTCTTTCAAGGCCATTTTGTAGAAAATTGTCAGCCAGAGCAAGTATGAATAAAATCTTATGCTTTAATGTTCTCTTTGGGCATACTGAAACTTGGTAAATAATTCCACCAATTTTTCTCCTTTTTTCAATTAGTACATGGTGTGGATTTGATACTCCCTATTAAATGTGAAATCCATTCTCTTAGAATCGTCATTAAGCTCCTACCTAATACTTTCGATCTCGAAGAATGACTTCTACACCTAGAGAGCCTAGATGAGCAACATCGATGTAGCACACCTTTTCTGCTACTTGGTTTAATCGCTCTAATACCAAACTGTAACACCCCTTTCACTCAGCTACCAAGGTTACTATAACACCACTTGGTAGATAACCCAAAATAATTGTAGCACACCTTGGCTACCGTGTAGGTATTACTACGTGGAATAACACATTCTCATTCATAATTAATCGCATGCATTTAAACAAAGAAATACAATTAAGATCAGATTAAGCATAAGAATCATTTTTAACATAAATCATCCATGGAAAATACATTAATCCAAATTCATAACAGAATGCATGATAATTATAATACACAGAGATACAAAACATAATTAAAGCATCATCTGGTACTTATCTGTAAAATAGTGGTAGAGTCCACCAACCAAGTGCAGGCCTTCCACGAACCTCCCAGCCTTAGACCACACTGCTCGTCATCTCAACAGTGGATCACCCCCAAGATGGGACTAAGCTCCACCCCTAGGCAAGGAATCCTAGGCTAGGCTGAGGTTATAGGGAAACAACACATAAAATCTGGAAGGATTCTTCCCAGGATGCCATCTTATGCCCACTACTATCAGACTCTCATTCCCCACATGCCTATTTCGCCCGGGAGTATACACCTTCACAAGCACAGTCCATCGGTGCTAACCTCCCTCTCTGGGTCTCGGAAATAGGACGGATTAGGAAGTCTCAGAGCCTGAAGATGGTGCTGGACACTCTCTAGAAGAAACCTCTTCCAACAACATCCACCTCCTTCACCTAGAGAGAGATCACACACAGGCTCAATTACCACCTGCACTGGACATCAATTCATGTGCAATCCATCTCTACATGACCACTACAGTCAACTGGGAATACAGACTTAGACTTCTCAAACAAGCTCAACAATGGAGGCCAGGTCTCACGGTGTTGATTTTCATAATTGCGTGAGAAGCAATTTCCTCAGGGAATTACACAGACTCTCTGGTGCAGAACGGGGAGGACGAACCGGGCTTTTCATAAAACGAACACAAGATTTTTTTCCCGTTGCCAAATTACACAAGGGTCTCTTGTAGAGGTCCCCCAGTTCACACTCATGACAGTTCAGGTTCGAATGGAGGAAGAGGAACTCCCAACACGACTCATATCAGCCTTTTATTGCATGCGCTGGGGTTGACACTTGTCACCCATGCGACTGCATGCGTTCCTTCAACATGCGTTCCTCCCATCATTTGGAAAATCACCTATCCTTACAAAAGGACTTAGGTTAAAAACATATAATGCACATATCTTTTGGAATAATATTAAAATATTATTCCTAGGCTTAAGCCCCCTAGGCTTAGCCCCTAGGCTCAACACTTAGCCCCTTTCCCACCTTCCAGCCCCTAGTTCCTTGCCCACTCTGTGGATGCTTAGTCCCCCTTCACTCAGTCATCGTGGTCGGTCTGTACATGGTAGTGTTTATGTTTTATTAATTGTTCTGCGTGATTACATATACAACAACAGGCTCCTGGCCTTGAACACTCAGGCTCCCTGACCTAACAACACATAAGCCTCTAGCTTATACAAACTTGGCTCACCAGCCTATAAAAAATAATTACAATTCCTTTCAAAACATGGTTTACAACGGGGCTAGGCCTTGGGGACACTACAATCCCCCTCCCCTTATATTTTGCACTGTACTCAGTGCAACTTTACGCAACATCTGCAAGATTTTCAAAATTTTCAAAAAGATGCGGGTGCTCTGCCCACATAACATTTGCATGTTCCCATGTCACGTCCTCAGGACCATACCAGGTCTACTGGACCCTTACAAGCTCCATAGCTCGATTCTGGAGTTGTTTTATTTTCCTGTCCAATATGCGCACAAGATGCACTTGCAGGACACTTTCTGGTTCCACCTGAATCATATTCCAAACGATTACATGATTAGCATCAGGTATATATTTCTTAAGCAATGAAATATGAGACACCTTAGGTACAGTCATGGATGCAGTAATGAAACCATATATGCAATGTATACGTATGTATATACAAACAAATTCAATAACATTAAAACTGTAAACAACATACAGAACATAGAATAAATAGAGAATTGTACTTATCTTTTGATTGAGAGACCTTCCACCCCGGAGCAGAGCTATGACTCCATCAGCAATCGCTTCCCAAGATAGCCATGGTCCACAATCCTTATCCACATGGCCTAGGCCAAGGTACCAGACCTCAACAGCACTCCAACCATTCAAACCTCGACAGTACTCCAACCAACGGTCTCTCATTCCCCACATGCCTATCCACCCGGGAGTATACACCTTCACAAGCACAGTCCATCGGTGCTACACCTCGCTTCCTTGTTCTTGGCAACAGGCTGGACTGGAAGTCTTAGAGAACCGTGGCTCCAGAAGTTCCAACTTCCCTCAAAGGTTTCCAAGCAGCATCTTCCCGAGATAATCTTTGTAGCCAACATTTTAACTTTTATCAACATCATCTCATCTGCATCAACCACATGCAGTTATCATGAGAGAACATACAAGAATTCATTTAGGAATTCCAATTAATTTGAAAGGAAATTCAACTTTTATTCCCAAAACATGGCATCCTATTTCATGATTGATCTTGGTTGTTGCCACATTATGAATGCATTCATCCTTGTGATTTTTCCACAAGCACAAAACTGCCTACAATTTTCCTGCAGGACTTCATCTTGCATACTGCCAACAAATTGTCGGTATTTTCTGTACATCATAATTCAACATGTACAACATCTTATGCGATAATCTTAGAATTTCTACACCTGGAAATTCAATCACAATTACCAAACAACTTGACCAATAGAATGACTCGTCATTCTATGCATATGCATGTCCACAGTTAACAACAATAAGTTCATTATTTCAATTTTCTGAACATAAAATTTTATGTAGTCTCCATTCTTGTGACTA
>ML784500.1:0-35763 GCA_009831015.1 Picea engelmannii
GGTGGCAAGGGATCGGGTGCTGTCGGAGTTTTGTTCATCGGAAAATCGGGAATCGATGTATCGGGGATTTCGTGGACACGAAACCTTTGCATTCCGAAACCGCGAAGTCCGAAACCCTGAAACAGCGAGAGACGATAAGGACCATCCATCATTTCGGACGTGTTTCAGAACCTGGGAAAGAGTCGGGAATCGGGGAATCGGAGTATTTGGGCACACAGAAATCAGGTCACACGGAATCGCGATATGCGATTCTCTGATGAGATCGGGACCGTTCATTCTTAGGACACGTGGCAATGATCGGAGCCATCGGGAAATCGTGAAACCCGTGGACGAAGTATCTATGCTTAATGAAATCGCGAAAACGCGATTTCCCGATAAGTCAAGAAATAGCGGGGCCCACGGAAGGGTCAACGGTGGACAGGTGGCATCGGGTATCGGGATATCGCGAAATTCGTGGACAAGGTGTCCATGCACTAGGAAATCGCGAACCCAGAAAGCCGATGCAATTAATGTAAACTCTTCGATAAAAATGATTAATTAACGGATGTTTGATTAGGGATTAATCACATCGCAAAATCAGAGATCGAGGTTTTGGGAAGGTTATACGGCGGTGGTCCTATGGTAAATGGTCACATGGGCTGTTGTATAGCCTAGAGGACTAATGCGTAAGGAGCGCATCGGAGTTCCCAGGATCACGAGTCATGGGGGTGAGTAAGTTTCGGCATTAGAACCCCGAGTCCCGATATTGAACTAGGGATTGGCGTTTCTCTAATGCAGGTTTGTGGGAGATTAACCCAAATTTTTTAAATTATGATAGTGGGTGCATTACAGGTGTGGTGATAACTGGTTTATCCTCTGCCTCTAGTTCAATGATGTTCTCAAACCCCCTGTCTGGTGGCACACCTGGAGGAATCAGCCTGAACACCTTATGGTTCCTGTCAAGGATCTTTTTGATCTCCGGGGTGTAGTGCACCTTTCCCTTCTCATCCACACGTGTCGAGACCCTACATTCTACTGCATACACAATTTCCTCCCTCCTGAAGATGGCTTCCATCCTCTTGGCCATGACCACTCTGGCAGAGTTACCTATCATGCCTCTGAGCACGACCTTTTGTCCTCCTTCCTCTACAAAGGACATTTCCATGGTCTTGTAATTGGTGGTGATAGGCCCTAATGTGCTAAGCCACTGCACCCCTAGGATGATGTTGGTGTCTAGAAGGTCCATCACATAGACGTCTTGGACTAACTCATGCCTTCCCAAGGTGAGCTTCATACCTGGAATGTATCTATCACAGGGCATATTACTACCACCTGCTACTTCTATCTTGAACCCTTCAAATTCGACTATGGGTATATGTCTCCTTTTCAATAATGTTGCGTCAATGAAGTTGTGAGAGGCTCCTCCATCAATCAATATGGATACTCTCTGCCCCTGCAAGACCCCTCTCATCCTGAAGGTGTTGAATTTGGGCACCCCACTGATATATGCCAAGGTGGCCTTCTCCTCAGCCGCACTGTCTAGTTCTGGAATCTCCTCTTCTACTGTCTCTGGGGTTTCGGCCTCGATATTCTGTATTTGACCATAATCTTCCTCCTCTTCATTGTCTGAGGTAACCTCTATGTAGTGTACCTGGCCACGTCCCATACACTTGTGTGATGGGTTCCATGGTTCCTTTCATGTGAAGCAGAGTTGCTTCCTCCTCAGTTCCTTCCTGTTGTTGTCATCTATTCTGCCACGACCCCTATCAAAACCCTTAAGGTCATGTCCTCCCTGGTTCATTGGAGGCCTTTGATCTCTTCCTCCATTGTTAAGAGGTGGTATGGGTATGAATTTATGCTTAGCAGCTGGTCCCAGATCCCTTGTCTTCCAGATAGCCTCCTGTAGGTTGGTAGGCTTGAAAGCCTTTACCCAACCCTTCAAAGGTTCCATCAACCCTTCTGTGAAAAGCATCATGAGCCTGGTTGGGGACATATCTTGCACCATCACTGCCAACCTCTGAAATTTATCAATATATATCTCAATCGTCCCTGTTTGCTTGAGTTGGATGAGTTCCCTAAAATGTAGCTTAGGATCTCCTTGATCAAATCTATCAAGCCTCTGAGTGAATTTTGTATAGGACACAATCTGATTGTGGCCTAGTGTGGTGAATCCATGATACCACCAGTCGTGAGCCTTGCTCTCTGAGTACATAGTGGAAAATCTGATGGCTTACACCTCTCTCATGGGGTTAAGCTACAGGTAGGTATCCAGCTTTTGTACCCAAGCTAGTGCTGTCATCTTGGCCATACCATCAAAGTATGGAATCTCTATCTTCCCTGCCTTTCGTTCAAACTCAAAACTGCCCCTGTGGTTTGGTCTCGGTTGATTTCTGAACTTGAGTTGGCAATATTGTTCCAGGGACATCTGTCTTTGAATCCTCATATCCAAACTATAGCACTCCTTGGTACACCTCATCATTTGTTCAACAAAGTCCTCCACCTGTTCCTGTTTCCCTTGCTCGTCTGTGAATGTGGGCATGTATGGCCTAGAGTTAGCCCTGCTACCCAAATGTCGGCCTAGTTGTTCATTTGTGAACATGGGTATGTATGTCCTAGGATTGAACCTGCTACCCATCTGACCATGGGATGTGCCTCCTCCCAGACTACCTTCGGATCTGGGAGATTTCTCTGGGTTATATATGATCTCATCATGGAATCCACTGTATCCACCAGCCTCCTTATTCCCATACGTTTCAGGGTCCTTCCCTTGATGGGTCATTTGCATCAGAAGATCAATTATCCTGGCTTGATTCTAGTTCATCTGCTGCAGGTTCTCATCAACCTTTTTCAAGGTTTCAGAAATTTGAGCTTGTCCCCTTCTGCTGGTTTCCTGGTACTCATCTAAGTGGTGGACCAATTTTCTTTTTGTGTAGTCTATGGTCTTCTGGAACTTGTCAAATTCGGCTGCTAAGAAGGCCAAGCCTTGAGGCTCACGGTCATCCCCTGACCCTTCCATTTCAGCCTCTGTTTCACTGCTGGGTTTCTTCCTTCAAACCATAAAGATTCCACTGTGCCTCTGCATGTGTCGATCCCTCCACAGGTTTGGAGGATTGAAGCTCTAATACCACTGTAATGATCCCAAGCCAATTTTTTTTTTCTTGAAACCACTAACTACCTCTGTTGCGTTTGATGTGTAGGTGACTTATTGAGTTATCCCGTTATTAAGTGCGTTCATACAAGATACATCCAACACATGAAAGATCACAATACATTCAAGATATAGAAACACAAGCAAAGATTTGACCTTTTATTATGAGAAGCATGGAACCAATACAATAGATAGCCAATTTGGAATAATCCTCAGATGGCCAAATAGATAATAAGTATGAGCTGCTACAAAATGCTCCTGCCAATACAAAATACACCCTTGAAGGCTAGATGATAGATGAAGACCAATACAAGTAGATCTAGATGCCAACTCCTCAGGATGGAAGATGCCATGCTCCAAATGGAAGACTGAAACCATAAATGATTAGACCAACTATAAGAAGGCTCCAAATGAGCCCAAACTCTACCAACTGATAGATCGGGGTGATGGGAACACCCTCCTGAAATATCAAGCCGAACGACCAAGGAAAACTCCTCCAAACTCTGAATCCTCTACTGAAGCTGCGCCCTCCTGGATGCCTGGAACCCTAGGTAACTCGGTCCTGATGAGAGAAGCCTCCAAATGCCCTGAAACTTCCTAGGAATGTAGATCAGGCTATGAGAACCCTACAAGAGAAGTTTCAGACTCAGATTCTAAGTGAAGCTTCCTAGATCTGAGATTTACTGAATCATAGGATGTCCCCTTGTTTCCAAGTCGTCCCAATCTGAAGTTAAATATCTAGTAATGATAACTCTCCAGAAAAACCCTCAAAATGATGGTTGTGCACCTACAAGTGGAACCCAAGTGATGGAATGGACAAAATCTCTCCTGATCAGCTGGATCGAACCCTTCTCTAGATGATGGTGCGCCCTTGCTGGAAACTCAAGAACAATATGACCCTGTTGCTTCCCTGAATCTGTTGGTGGATATGTGATGAGTGTAGAATGGTGTGGGTGGAGTCTCTCATCCCCTAGACCAAGCTGTGGAACAAGGTGAATGGATCTTTCACCACTGAGTTTCTCACAAGGGTTTGTATCAGCAAAACCCCCAAACTGTATGCTTAAGGCAATAACAAGAAAATACCAAAATTCAGAATGCCCAAGAAGTGCGCCCTAGCCTTCTCTTTATACTTTTTCTTCTAATTTCCTATTGAGTTAACTTAACTCCTAGAGTTAACCCTAACTCCAATTCCAACTCTTCTATTTCTCTGTTGAGTTATCTTTTAATGCCTTTTTCACCTTTTTATCAAGTCAACTTAAGAATACAACCTTAGCTTGTTGACATTTTCCCCTCAGTGTGAGACTATGGCCTAGTGGGGACACCTAGACCACTACGTCTTCCAAACCTCTTCTTCAATAGGTGGGGGATATTACAGTGGATTCTTAAGTATTTGAGAGGTATTGCTACTCATGCATTATGTTTTGGAGGTTCAGACTCTATTCTACATGGATATGTTGATTCATATATGACAGGCGATAAAGATAGCAGGAGGAGCACCACATGGTATTTTTTTACTGTAGGTGGAACAACAATAATTTGTATTTCGAAACTGCATAAGGTTGTTTCACTTTCAACAATAGAAGCGAAGTATGTTGCTGCTACAAAGGCTAGTAAATAAATGATTTTGTTACATAGGTTTATGGAGGAGTTAGGAAAGAAGTAGGAGAATGACAGGTTTTACTGTGACAATGAGAGTGCCATCCATATTGAAAAGAACTCATCCTTCCATTCTAAGACTAAAAATGTATAACTCAGGTATCATTTCATACGATCCATCTTGGAAGATGGACATTTGAAGTTGGAAAAGATACATACTAGACAGAATCCTGCAGACATGTTAACAAAGGGAGTAACTAGGGAGAAACTGAGTTCCTGCTTAGTTGCAGTTGGTCTTCAAGCATGAAGGTGAAGATGATAAATTTTCCAGGTCCAAGAAGGATCATAGTCCATCAAATACAACAATGGTGGAGTTGTTGAGATCAATCTCCAAGTGGGAGATTGTTAGTTGTGGAGCCTGATTATTTTCTTGATTTTGAGGTCTTTGTTTTTAGCTGTGTTTATAACCCATTAAGACTGTACACCCCAAAATAATGTACACCCCTCTACGCAGGGGGGTTGCAGGGGGGGATTGTCCCCCCCACAGGGTCCGAGGGAAAGTGGGCCCCTGAAGGAAAAATTGCCTTGTAAATGTATATTGTAATTCCATAGTAAATATGGACCGTTTATTACAAGGTCGCAGATCTAAAGATAGAAGTTATGTTAGGGTTTTTTTTCCCTAGAAGGAAACCCTCTTTTATGAGGAAAATGTATTGTGGCTATGTATCATCACAAATATTGTATTATGAGAGAGGAGGCTATGAGAGAAATAAGAGGAAGTTACAATGAGTGTGTTGTAGGTTGTATCCCTTCATTTGCTAGAAAATAAAAACGAAGGAACTGACAATTTCTTTGGTGGACATAGCTCACATTGGCTGAACTATGTATATCTGTGTCTCTATTGTATTGAGTATATTCTATGTTTTATTTCCACATTTGTTTTACTTTATTGCTCCACGATCCATTTTTTCTAACAATTATGGCTGCACGTTTTCTCCATATGTCAAGTTAATGAATATCCTCACATGAATCAATGATTCCACAATATAAGTAATAATAGGCTGTTGTGGTGTTTTTACTTCTCCAACCTAGGAATCAATATTTAATGTACCAATGAATTGGACATTAAATAGAGCACAATTATAGTGTTGTGATGCATATATCTATTGAACCAACCTTAAATAAATGGGCAGAGTTACCTAAATTTAAATAGATCACCACTTGAAGGGTTCTTCATTTCCTATATTTACATCTCATAATACACAAACAAAACATAAGGAAAGTGGGTGTGGCTGATAAAGTACAACTCAAGTGATTGGAGCAGTTTCAAATATTTTGGTTCCATATAAGTCTTACAAGTCTAGATGTGGGATGATGGGTCCACCATGGGATGAAATTTCAAGTTACTAGAACTACAATAATGACTCTTTTCTCATGAGAAATTGTCAGAAATCAAAATAAGAAAGAGGGAACCATGCTACACCAATTCCCCTTGATGATTGAGGTGTCAAAAAACAATTCCTACCACTTGTGCAAATTAGCCAAAAATGCAATTATATGTTACAAACAATATTTTAGTAGGTGAATGAAGCCTTGGTTCTGTAAATGTATAAACTAAGGACAATAGTGTATGCACAAGAAATGACCCCAAGGGAATCAAGCACAATACAAATTGACAAGGTAGAAAAAAATGTATTGACACCTCTACAATGTGTTTTACACACACTTCAACCAAATTTTTATGCATTACATAATCATACAGGTTCCTTATATAATGAAAAGGGCATAAAATATACTTCTGTAATAAAATTTTATGAGGCCATGGTATTAAGCAATGTTGAAATTTTGAAACAATACAAAAAAAAGTGTGAAAATAAAACCTTCATGTTCATCTCATGGACAACAATGCACTACATGCTCTCTAGGACATCCACATTAACAATATTTCTCCTCTTCGCCACAACCCATATTCTCTAATAGGTACCAGTGTCAAAATCAGGTGGAGGAAGTAGGTCATTATAATCATGATGTCTTAATGGATCCATAGGTTCAAACGATGATCTTTTCCTCTTAGTTAATGGGAAATATTCTCTCCCGTCATTAACATGGGAAGAACACCACCTTATCGGTTTCATTGGGTTTCTTGATGATAGAGGATTGCTTTGAATGAGAGTTTATTTAATTCTCTCAAAAAATTTCCCATCAATTACAACATTAAATTGTTTCCTTGATTTGGAGAAGAGCTTCATGATGAAAACATTTTGAAGTACAAAAATTATATAGAAGGCCTATATTGGAGACAATTAATAAATCATAGATCATAGACAGTTAGTAAGGCCTATAAAAATTATAGGCAATAGATCATATAGGATGAATTTGGAGACAATTAGTAAATCCAACATAGACACCTACATTTAAATCCAAGGCATACCCACTTCAAAAGTCAAGGCGCTGCATAGAACCATTGTTTTGAATTTTAGGTTTGGTGTCCATAACTTAATGTTTCTATTCATTCTTGCAACCTATCCTTGCATTGAAAAGGACTAATATACATCTTTACATTCTTTATAGTTTTATACTTCTATATAATTTTACGTAACTTCAATAAGATTGCATAAATGAATGCTTATTCCTTTACAATTCTATTGTAGTGGTTGCTATCGTTTTTAGCCAAAAACATTATGAATGAAAAACTAATGTTGGATCTACAAAAACAAATGAAAGCCTTTCATTTAAAATGGATTTACACATGTGCCAATTAAACTTCTCATTTCTAAATAGTTTTGGATATATATCCCCTTGTAATACATCATTTCTCACAAAATGACTTTGCATGTCTATACTTCTTAAAATAAACAAATAAATTATTTATGAGTAGTGTAGGAAACAAGATGTGATAATATATTTGTACTTAAAATACTTCCTTAGATAGGGATTGATTAGGATCATATCCACTAGATGTAGTTTGTTCTCTTTTAAATATTATAGTAGTAGTTATACTCTATTAGAATTTCTTGTTTCGTCACTCTTAAAAGCTATAATTTTTTCCATTGAAAAAACTCTTTATATATATATATTTTTTATAAGTTAGTATAGGATTTTATATTATTGATTCAAAATATCATACAAAAAGGGCCACTGGTCTACCAAAAAAGGAAACCAGACCAACAATAAATCATTACTATTTTTGCCAAGTTTTTCTAGAAACTAGAGACATTTGAGTCCCCTATTCTTTGGAAACTAAACTAGAGCTTTTGAAAATAGAATAATTACCACCTTACATACAAAAGAGAAAAGAAAAACCCTTCTAAAATACTACTGGAACCAGACTGACTACAACTACTAACACTTGGTTAGATTTTCATGATCTGGGTGCTTAAAACAAAAACTAGAGAACCTGGGGATTATCCACCGCTCCTCCAACTTGATTTTTCTGTCCTCCTTGGGGGATGCCACCAGAACATTTCGGATCTTAGCTGGTGTACCATGTCCCTCCATAGATTTTATATCCATATGGTGGACATACCTTAGGTACATGTGGAACTGCGCTGCCAGTCTCTCTTGCTTGCTCTGCTGGTTTTTTTTCGATTTCTATCAACAAATTTACTATGGTCTCCAACCCACTAATGCGCCACTAGATATATTCCATTATGGTATTCATCTCCCTCTGGTCATCCATACAGGTTTCCTCTCAGTCTGAATTTACTTTTCTTATCAATATCTTTGTATGCCACACCATCTCAAGAGTTTTGTGATAGAGGGTCTCTCGGGTGCAAGTTGTTCCCATATCAATAATCCAGTCCACCTCTTGAGCTAACTTGTTTTTATATTTTCTCTCATGTTCTACCTTAATATCCTCCTCCCAATTTTCCACATATTATTTTCCTTTCTGTGGTACTCTGGCTTGATACTTCCTAGCAACATCCCTTATTGCGTTCTCAATCCTAGTCTTTTTTCGAGAACTCTCTAGTTTGGAGTCCCCTAGTGGACTACCTTTTCTTATAGAGTATTTCATGTGATACATATTTCTATCCTCTCCTCTCTTTGGTCCTCTGGCTCTCTCTTGGATCAAAACACTAAACTTTCACCTTAGCAAAAGAAAACTAGAATGAGAACCAAAGCGAAAAACGGATCTCTGTGAGGTATGGTTAAACTAGACAAAAACCTGATTATAACAACCTCTTGCATGATTGTTGATATCTCTTAATGATCCTCCATTAAAGTGGTGAATACAGTTGCAATGAATACCATGTGTGGCACCTCGTGCCATAATCCTTCCTTTGGATCTTCACCTATCACTTCCCCTGATGCAAGCATGGTGTATATCCTTTTTTGGTATGATCCAGTCCCTTGGGGACAAGTTCTACTCTGAACTGTCCTCCATATTTTCTTGCCTCTTTTGTTTATGATTTTCTTGGCTTCATTCGTAACTGCCTCCCAAAATTCCCTCTTTAAACTCTCTTCTGAATTGTATTGCAACTTGCCTTGCCATCCCCTTCCTATCAAATCGTCGCATGAGGTCTGAAAGCCAAGTGGTATGTTTCCTTTAACCCATTTGGGTCCCACTCTAGACCTGTGTGGCACTCGTTTTATTCTATGTGACTGTCTTCTCGGTGGCTGCCACAATGATCTTGCGTTGCCAGGTGTTTGCAGTCTCATCTAAGTTGTCCAACTGGAATCTGTGTCCATGCCTCGTCCAACATATTTCCTTCACTGTTCACTCCCTCGTTGGATACCTTATCCACCAAATCATTTTCTGACCTTCTTTCCCACCTAAAATCAATTGTGAACAGAGCTTGTAGGTGCTTCTAAATTCTTTGAAGGATTTGAGCTAGGTGCCAATGATTTATTATCTTGCCAATGTTGGTTCCACGCTGCAATATTCCCAAAGTACCTATTACTAGAGCCAAGTCTCCTTCAACTATAACATTGACATGTCATTCTCTTATCAATATATCTAGCCCCTGTTCCAATGCACCAAACTTTGCTACATTATTATTTTTGTTTCCAGCGCTCACTGCATAAAGAAAAAATATTTTCCCACCACTGTCTCTTATCACTCCCCCCATGCCAGCCTTTCTGGGATTTTCTTTTGACGCTCCATCCAAATTAAGTTTTAGGAAGACTACCCGAGGCAGAGTCCAAGATTTGGCTTCACTGTGGATCTACAGGTCATGATGAGTAAGTATGTTGAAACTCTGATCTTTTAGCTGTAACAATTGAAAAACACACAGGTCTTGGGATGACATGTTTTTCATTGAAGGAGGGACATTCCTACTCAGAAATATCTCCTTTTCTTGGGTTTTGATATAATCCACCACCTTGGTGATAGGGAGGTCTTCATTCTTGAAGATTGTCCTATTTATTTCCTTCCATATTACCTAAATGACCATCCCTAGATTTAATCCCCGACATAATTTGACCATTTCATTTTCGCTGTAGTGTTCCCTCCAGTTCCCTAGAGTTTCTCTAATAGCACCCTTTACTCTACCAGTCTATCGGTAAAATATAGCTACCCAATCCCAAACCTCCACTGTATAGGATCACCCTTCCAGTAGATGGTTTGTTGTCTCCTCCTAAAATTCATAGAGGTGGCATATTGAGGGTCCATGCATGCCTCTTTTAACAAGGTACTCCCACATTATCATTTTATTGTGTAGGATCAATCATTTTTTTTATTTTTTATCTTCGGCCAGTTGGGAGGTTCCAAAGCCATTCCCATTGATGTTCCATGTTTCATTGATAATGACCCGTGATATAGTGATGGGCTTCGTTCAGGGTGAATTCTCTGCCACATTTCCTTCCCCAATGCAGTTGGTCCTCCTCATCAAAGATCATAATATTTCTTTTCCCTATCTCCTCTTCTATATATTTAACCAACTAGGAGTCCTGATTTCTGTCTTGAGTTTGAATAATATCCCAAGTTCTCCATTTTGGGATATTGTCCCTTTGTTTCCAATACTGAAAAACTTTTATTTTTCCTTGCTCGAGCAACTCTTGTTTAATACTTTCTTTGTCCTGGTTTTCCATCCTAGGTTCTTTCTGCCACGTGTCCTCCCAGATTCTAATAGTTTGACCATTCCTAATTTCCCAAAAACTATGTTCCTGAACCCAATTTTTATTTCTCCAAGCTAAATTCCAAATGGCCGATCCCTCCCTTGTACCTGTGAAACAAATAAGGTCCCGAGGGGTACTACCATGGGTGTATTTTAATTTCCACAGGTTATCCCACGTGACTGATCTATCTGTTGGGCACCAAATCGAGCTATCTTTCTGCTACATTTCCATTACCTTTTTGACCTTTTTACACTTATTTACCTATGTTTACTGTGCTAAATCCGTGAGGTAATTACCCCTAACTTATCTATTGGAATATTTTATTAATGAAGTGAAGTCAAGGAGTTTTGCCTATTCACAGCACTAAAATGATGTTTGACCGCATCTTTTGGAGAACAGTCATCAAGGCCTCAACATCTCGCGACAGATCTGTCGTTCAACTATTTTGAGAATAGAAACGACCAAGCCAAAGGAGGCCGCACAGCTGGAGTCGCAGATCCCTGAACCATATTGGGCATTTCGTTGATCTTGTCTATATGGTACTGGTGCCACTCCAACTAACGTATATTTTTAAGGGTATGGTTACCATGTTTTGGGGAAAGAGGTTGTTCCCCTTTTTGATGTATAAAAGACAGTTTATTCCTATAACTGGGGATGTCCCCATTGAGATTGTAATAACCTTTTTCAGATTTATAAAGCACTACCTATTTTGCTGTCTTCATATTTGCTGTAACCAGTGCAACCCTGATCAGAGAGATGGGCCCGCTCTTCTGATCAGGTGTTGCTTCTTCCTGTGTGTGTTATTTATCAGTTTTATGATTGTTGTTACAGTGCGTTATTTAGCAGTTTGTGCTTGCTATTACATAGCTCCTATTTAGTAGTTTATGCTTGCTGTTACAGTGTTATTTCTTATCTTATGCTTGCTGTTACAGCGTATGATTCTTATGAATACCTTTCAGAAGTTGTAGTTAATCCAGTTGACAGTAATGTTGTGAATCTTAAATCGTAAACCCTTGGCCAGAATGAATTGTACTCTTGCCCCTGCATATACCTTGCACGTTGCCTTGAAAGGATACAGACCCAGATTGATAAATTAATGTAGGAAAAGGGTGAATAAATCATTCATACCTGGACCCCAACATTTTGGCGCCATTGCCGGGGAGGCTAACAAGGTGCAAGACAACGATTCGGACCAACCAGAGGGTCAATCTCTCATCCTTGGGAGAGAACGATTTTTCTCACTCCGCTTCAGGTCCTAAGTGTAGGTGATCTTTTTGCTTGTTTTTATTTTTTATTTTTCGTTTTTGTCAATCTCTTGTCCTGGGGAGGGAGGAGTCTTTTGATGCCCTACTCCAGATCCTGAGTTAAGATTTATTTCTTTCAAACCCTTGTGTTTTTATTGAAACCATAGCTTTTACCCTGGGGAGGGAGGAGTCTTTTGACGCCCTGCTTCAGGCTTGAAAGGTATTAGGTATTTCCTGTGGTGTGTTTTGTTCTTGTCCAGGGGAGGGAAGAGTCCTTTGATGCCCTACTCCGGGCCCTGAACCTTAGATTCTTATTTTTTTAGCTGCCTTTCTTTTTCATAAGATCTTTTGTCTTGGGGAAGGAATGGTCCTTTGACACCTTACTTCAAGACTAAAGCATTGTAGGTTCATGCCAAAACCCTCACTTGTATGAACAAAGAACCAAATAACGGGGGCAGAGGGAAAGCCCCAAAGAAGGGAGGACCAGATTTGCGTAGAAAGACCTTCATCCAACAGATTATAGAAAATGATGAATCATAAACATCATCTCGTGCAGCCGTGAGACCAAGGGAACGAAGAGTAAAGTATGAGGGACAATCAGTAGATCAACCAGTGCTGTCTACAACATTCTTGGGCAATACAATACAACAAGTCCCTCCAGTAGTCGAAGAAACATCTAGTGGCATACCTGAACAAAGAAATCTTATGCGGGCAGCAGAGGGGGAAGAGGTCGCAAGCAGAGCCTCGACAGAGTCAGACCACTCCAAAAAGAGAGAGAAGGTTGTAGCAGAGGGATCAAGTCATTAGAATGCAGAAGAAAGAATCGAAGGAGCATTTGCATCACCAAGGGACCAGGGAAGTGCTGCTAAAGCAACTCGGATAAAAGGGGTAAGGAAGCCTCAACCATCTCCTACAGAGTCTGGTGAAATACCCAATGATTATTGGAAGATATTTATGGCTCCCACAACCTCCACTATCGAGTTTCCAATTGGAAATCTGGGAGTTGGTGTGCCCACTAAGCCTATTCCATTAGCAGCCTTACCAAACTTTCATGGGCTTGTTTCAGAAGATCCCAACACATTTCTATTTGAATTTGACATAGTATGCCGAGGGTATGACTACACGACAGAAGCCCAAAAGTTAAAATTTTTTCCTTCTACACTAAAAGGGACGGCTCTGCGATGGTTTATGGGTCTTAGAGGAAGCACTATTTCCACATGGGATGATATGTGGACAACTTTTCTGGAAAAATACTAGGATTACTGTAAATCCCGGAACATTAAGGAAGAACTTTTCAAGTTCCCACAAAAAGAAGACGAGAGTTTGGAGGATTGTGTGGAACGATTCAAGTAAACCTTACAGAGGTCGGGTCACTCTGACCTGGATAAGGAAATTCTAAAAATTATCCTCCTCTGATCTTTCCGTGAGGATTCAATGGAGCTATTGAACATTGTGGGAAAATGAGACATCTCTAAGGAAAGCTTCGAAGGTATCTATGAGTTATGAATTCAGTGCTCAAGAGGACTTGCAAGAAACAGAAAAGGGATTCTCTCAGTAAAAGGGTCCAGCGGAGGTGTTATGAAAGCAGAAATCAGAAACCTGCTAGACAATCTGAGGACGGATATCCTCAGCACCCTGTCAGCACAGATGGATACACTGCAAGTAAAGAAGAAGTAGCTGGAATTGGACAGGACTGTGGCAATATTCTACCCGATGTGTAGAAAGAAGCATCCAGAGAGGGAATGTCCATTAAAATCCATAGAGGAATGTGCAATCTGCGAGCTAAATCATGCAACAAGCTCATGCCCCTCCCTGCCAGGCTTGAAAGAAGTATTTCAAGGAGCGAGGAAATACATGGAGCAAATGTACCTCATGGGGTCTAGAAATCCATGGAAACCTCGACCACCAATGGGAAATCAAGGTATGTACTCAGATCCATCTCAGTATTTCAATAATTCTAATATGAATCCTCAGTCCATGCCCTATCCTCCCATGTGGCCACAATACCAGTTTCTACTGTGGCAGCAGTGGAACCCTCAAACCAGTTCAAGCTCCTCATGGACTCCAACTTGGCGAGGATCCCCTCCTAGGCAGTTTCCTCAATCGATGCCACAGCAACAACTCCAACTACCCTCTAATGTGCCTCCAGGTAACCAACCTTCCCGCCCTCAGCTCCCAATCCAACCCGATCCGAATCCTAATAGCAGGGGAGTTCATCAAACTAACATTCTTAACCTACCTTCATATAGCATTTCCACTGCAGAGTTGTATGAAATGAATATACGATCATGGCGGACAGTTGATGCTCAACCCCCTCCAGTTACCATGGAACGACTTGACAGTGAAGGTAAGAAATCAGAACCAATTAGTAAAGAGCCAAAACAAACTGATAGAAATCAGGCATCTCCTGTAAAACAACATCAATCTGAACGACCTTATCCAAAGAGACTAACTTTGAGTAAATCAATCCCTCAAGCTGAATTTGTTTTAATAGGAGAATTGCAGAATTTATTTGTTAAAATTCCCTTGTTACAAGCAATGAAGGATGTGCCAATATGTGAAAAGACTCTTAGGGAATACTGTTCAAAGAAATCTGCAAGGAAATCCAAATACCCCCTTACCATTCATGTTATGGGAAAATTATCAGATTTCATGACGGGAAAGTCAATGCCTGAAAAGTATGGAGGTCCAGGGAACCCAATTTTGATAGTACATATTAATGGGGTACAGATTCCGAATGTGTTGGTAGACTTGGGTGCTGCCATCAATGTCATCACCAATGAAACCATGCATACATTAGGTCTTTGTAACTTGAAACATACACCTACAGTATTGGAATTGGTAGACCGATCCATAGTCAAACCTGTAGGAAAGTTGGAAGATGTAAATATTTCAGTAGATTCATGGCACTATCTCGTAGATTTTTTGGTCTTACAAATGCAATCTTCGGTGGGCAGCCATCCTTTGATCTTGGGTAGACCATGGCTGGCTACTGCAGATGCTTACATTGGGTGCCGATCAGGGCACATGGTTATTTCCAATGGGCACAACATTAAAAACTTAGTGTTATACCCGCCTGCAGAACCAAACCCATCCATAAAACCAGTAGGAAGCAAGAAAATTTTACCTGGGAAAGAGTCTGAAATAGAAAATGAGGAATTGAGGCCAGTTCTCACTATTGGACAAGCCCTTCAGTTGAAAACAGAATCGGAAGATGATGTAATTACCTCTTTTATGGACGACCCTTGCTCCGTTTCTGAAACAAATCAACAATTCCTAGAATCTGTCTTAAGCTATTAGACTCAGGAAACAATTGAAACAATAGAAGGATTAGAGCAGCTACCTATTGATGCACCCAGTGAAAGTGTTCCAGTAGAACTAGAACCAGGAAAAACCCTGAATATTAATCCAGCCTTGTCAGAACCTCAGAAGAAGCAACTTTTTGGATGTCCTTCGGAAGAACAAAGAGGCCTTCACCTGGGATTATACAGATATGAAGGGGATCCATGCTAATTCATGCACCCATCATATATATATTAAGGAGGATTGTCGTCCTGTGAGACAACCTCAGAGAAGGATGAACCCCGCACTGAAAAATATCGTGAAAGAAGAACTTCAGAAATTACTAGACGTAGGATTTATTTACCCCATCTCAGATAGCCAATGGGTCTCTCCATTAGTAATAATCCCTAAGAAAAATGGTAAATGGAGAATATGCGTGGATTATCAAGAATTAAATAAGGCAACGCAGAAAGATCATTTTGCTTTGCCATTTATTGATCAAGTTCTGGACACATTGGCTGGCAAAAAGTTTTTTTCCTTCCTAGATGGGTTTAGTGGGTATAACCAGATCCATATAGCTCCTGAAGATCAGGATAAAACCACTTTCACATGCCCCTGGGGAACATTCACATACCGAGTCCTTCCTTTTGGCCTGTGTAATGCTCCTACAATGTTCCAGAGGGAAATTTTGGGAATATTCTCTGATTTGATAGATAACAGTGTTGAAATCTACATGGATGACTTTACTCCATATGGGGATTCATTTATTGAAGGGATGAAAAATTTAGAAAAATTTCTCTAAAGGTGTATACAAGAGCGTGTCTCATTGAGTAAGGAAAAATGTCATATGATGATGGAAGAAGTAATTGTTCTGGGACATTTTCTCTCACCTGAAGGAATTCAGATGGACCCAACAAAGACAAAGGTAATTCAACATTTCCCAACACCCAAAATGCCCACGCAGGTACGCAATTTTATTGGTTGTGTTGGCTATTACAGGCGTTTTATAGAAATTTTTGCTAAAGTAGCACATCCACTTTTTCAATTGCTAACAAAAGATTCAGATTTTGTGTGGACAGAGGACTGTGATGCAGCCTTTATGAGAATTAAGGAATTGATCTGTAGTGCTCCAATCCTTAGAGGGCCAGACTGGGCATTACCTTTCCATATTCAGACAGATGCTTCCCAAATAGCGGTTGGTGCAGTATTAGGATAGTAAGAGGACAAAATACCATACACAGTTTACTATGTTAGTCAGAATTTGGCTCCAGCTGAATTAAACTACATAGTGACTGAGAAAGAATTCCTTGCTGTCATTTACGCCATCAACAAATTCCGGCACTACATTACCAGGTATCCTACCTTTGTGCATACTGATCATGCAACTATCAGATATTTAATGAATAAACCTGTTACCCCTGGTCGTATCACAAGATGACTATTGCTACTATAGGAATTTGATATCATGATAGTAGATAAACCAGGGAAGGACAATGTGGTTGCAGATTTCTTATCTAGGATAGAACATGAGGGTAAGGATACACCAATTGAAGATAATTTCCCAGATGAACATCTTTTTGCAGCATCTGCTAACACTTCGTGGTATGCAGATATTGCTAATTATCTTGCTTCAGGGAAGGTACCTCGACATTTTTCATATAAAGAGAAAAGGAAGATTATTCACCAAAGTACCCAATATTCATGGATGGCAGGATATCTCTTTCATACAGGGGCTGACCAACAGATTTGACGTTGTGTGGCAGAAGATAATATCTATGAGATACTAAAAGCTGCACATGATGGACCCTGTGGAGGACATTTTGCAGATAAAAGAATAGGTCACAAAGTGCTGCAAATGGGATATTACTGGCCCTCCATCTTTCGTGATGCCCAAGACTATGCCTGAAGGTGTCATAGCTACCAATGGATGGGACAACTTGGGAAAGCAGAAGAAATGCCTCTACAACCCCAGATAGTCCTTGAACCATTTGAGAATTGGGCCATTGATTTTGTTGGATGCTTCAACCCACCTTCTCATCAGAAAGATTACATCATGGTCTGCACTGATTATGTAACTAAATGGGTGGACGCCGGAGCGGTCACAAGAGCAACAGAACAAGTAGTGGCAGACTTTCTTTTTGAAGAAATTTTTTCCCGATACGGTACTCCAAGGGAAATTGTGTCAGATGGAGGATCACAGTTCACATCTCACATGATAGGAAAGTTGATGCATAAATATGGAGTCAAGCATAGAGTGACAACCCCCTATCACCCCTAGGCGAATAGGCAAGTAGAAAGCACAAACAAGGTATTGGAAAATATCTTGACAAAGACAGTAGCAAGTCATCGCCGGGATTGGGCAGAGAAACTTCCAGAAGCTTTATGGGCATACAGAACAACATGGAGAAATACAACTGGGTTTTCACCATTTGAATTAGTCTATGGGAAAGTCCCCTTGTTTCCAGTGGAATTTGAGATCAATACACTAAGGACAACTCTAGAAGTAGGCTTAGAGCCATCAGAAGCATAAAAACACTGATTGGAACTACTGAATGAGTTAGACGAGATTTGGTTAGTAGCTGTCTAGAAGACCACTGCTGTTCAACAACAAAGAATGAAGTGGCATGATAAATTTATCAAAAGTAAGGTGTTTCATGTGGGAGATTGGGCATTACTTTACGATTCCCGATTTAAGGATTTCAAAGGCAAGCTTTGCAGTCACTGGATGGGGCCATACCAAGTGGACGCAATGTTCGACAATGGAACGATTAGATTAATTACAATAGACGAGAATCATACCTCGTTCTTAGTAAACGGTCACCGTCTAAAACTATACAACCATCCAGCCTCTAGAAATGCCTTTGTCAAACACCTCTCTGACTCATCTGATTTAATGATTGTTGGAATGAAGGACACTCTCACTCTGCCTTTATATATATATATATATAATAATAATAAAAAAAAAAAAATATAAATTTTTACTTGTTTGTATTATTGCAGGGATAACAAACGAATATGACCAGGAGAAAAGTAACACTCGGTGTTGTTACTCCACCAGTATTGCTATAAAGACATTGCTGTTACTCCACTGGTCTGCAACTGCCGTTACTCCACCAATGCTGTTACTCTGCAACTGCCATTACTTCGCAACTACCGTTGCTCCGTTGATGTCGTTACTCTACAACTATTGTTACTCCGCCAGTGCCGTTACTCCACAACTGTCGTTACTCTGCAATTGTCATTACTCCGCCGGTGCCATTAATCTGCAACTGCCGTTACTCCGCTGGTGCTGTTACTCCGCAACCGCCGCTACTCCGCCGTCGCTGTTATTCTGTCATTGCTGCTACTCACTCTTGCTGTTACTCTTTGTTGTCATTAGATCCTATTGATCGTTAATCTGTCAGAACTTTTACTGCTACTCCACCATAAGGTAGGTCCCCAGGTACGTCTCCACTGACTTTTATGGATTTAATTAAAATATTCCAAAAAAGACATCAAAACGTGCCGTGGATGGCTGTAATTAAGTTGGGGGGGGGAACCATCATAACAAATGATGACATACCATGAAAAACATTTATGACACACGATCCTCATCAAACAAAATCTAATGATTTCGATATTCCGTAATCATAACTTGATATGTCAAATGCGTACTCATACGTGAAGAATCATAATCAGTCACCTTCCCAACATGCTGCATTAAATTTCTGACAGTACCACCACAATCTATCATCATTTCCAAACATACCATCACTGTTTCATCCACCGCCCCGCAAAAGCGATATGACGTTATTTCAGTTGCCAACGGTTTGGAGCCCTGTCATTTTCCCCTACCAGCTAACTGCATTCGTCATGCTGACTCCACCTCTGCAGCAATGGGTGGACGATTTGTGCGGCATGAACTTGAAGATACAATGAGAGTTCGGAACAATCAAGAGGTATGGCAGGTATTTGAGAACATGGGCTGGAATGTTTACTTTGACAGATTGAAAGGGTTGAACGAAGAAATCGCAACGAAATTCGCACTCAACTTGAGAGAAGGAAGCTCTCGGGTCCGCAGAATTGAAATTCCTGTGACAGAGGAAGCCATCGCAGAATTCAATGGACTCCCTCAAAACAAACAACGATGGTTTTTAAGAAGGTCTGTCCTTCCAGAGTTTCCTAAAGCCTTTTTATAGGAAGGAGAAAGCATTGTGCAGAAGGGTCAAGGATATGACCGAAATTCGCTACTACGTCCATGGAAGGAGGTAGCAGAATTCGCCATGAGATATATGACTTGAAAAGGAAGATACTCCACCATATTCAAATACCATCTTCGAATACTAACCCACCTGCGATTTCCCCAAGTAGAGGCTTTCTCACTAAATATGCCTTATTTCTTATTGAGAAGCCTTCACCTAATGGCACATTCGGCTCAAGAGTCGCGACAGGTATTGGCGACCATCACCCACCATGGTCTGGTTCACTTGTTACTAATGAATGCCATTAGACAAATCCCAATTCCATGGGAACTGTTTCAGGACTCCACAGAGGAAGAAGTAGCAGCCGCTGTGGCTGCTAAGGAAGGTGAACCAAAAGTCGCGGAGGAGGAAAATGCAGGTGAAGATGACTATGTTGACCAGGAGGAACCAGAAGAAATGGAAATGGAAGCTGAAGTGTTCGAAGAAGAGGCTACTCCTCAAGAGCAAGCCGAAAACATGGAATCAATGGAAGATGCAGAAGTTGACATAGAAAGGCCCACTAGTACCACGGCCGAGGCTGTCCCACAAGAACCGGTCTCACCTATGGAATTAGTAGAACAATTTGATAGCATGACAACCATAGAAGCGGGGTCACAACATATAGGAGCATGTGAATTGATCGATATTGCGACTGAGGGTACTCCACAAGGACCTCCTGTCACCATGGAATCGATGGAGGAGGACAACCAGAATGAAGAAGTGGTCGTGACCACCCTGACCATAGAGCCCATGGAAGAAGTGCTAAGAGAACTAGGGCATGAGGTTGGCACTGAACCACAAGAACCAGTGTTGACCTTAGAACCGAATATTGAAGATCCCTGCCAGTTCTCTTTTTTTCTCATTTATTCCAAAAGGAGAAAGGCAAACTCTTTCCCTTCGGTGTTCAGAAGAAGATCTTGCCATTCCTCCAATTCTATCACAAAATCCACAACTGTGCAAGGTGGACGATACTCAAATGGATACACCAGCAGGAGAGCATCTCGCAGGGACACCACCGGTCACGGTGAGCCCGCAATAAGAGGAATTAGCTGTAGGTGAAGAGGAGGGACCAAGCGAATCAGTCCCAACGAATGAGCTAATGGAAGAGCCAGGCGAGAAGGTCATAAGACTCCCAGTCAAACAAAAACATCAGCTGCAATTAAAGGAGACAACGTGACTTAAGATGGAGGTCAGGAAACTAAGGAAATAGGTACACAAATTGCAGGAGCGGATGAAGAAATACAAGCAGAAAGCTAGAAAGCCCAAGACCATAGGAGTAGAAACAGAAACTCAGATGGACCAGATAGCCATAACCTCTGCTGCTACTCAAACATACCCGGTCGAGTGATTGTTTGAAGACCGTGAGCATGCCTTAATAGTCGAAGTGCAGACTTGGAAATCTATTGTGACTCAGTATAAAAATGAAATCAGAAGAACGCAGGAACGAGCCTCTACAACTATTTTTGAATATATGGAGCATATAAACATCATGAGATTAAGGTATGAAAAGCAACAACTCAAGATGGAGCAGCTGGAAAAGAAAGTGGCAGAGTTGAAAATGGATAAAGAGCAGATGTTTAGTTTGGCGCAAGAGGTGATGGCATGTCGCCCCCCTGCTTCTAGTTATTCTTTATTTTTGCATGAACGTTTTCTTCTATTCTACATGGAGAGTATAAAAAATGAGATCAGTTATAATATAGAAAATGGTGTACAATTCCTCCGAATAATGAGTCACCACGACGTGCCAACTCAGCATTTGATGTGTGAATTTTACCTGCACGGATATCTGCTACGCCTAGAGAGAGACTTCAATCCCGTCCCGTATGTGGGAGACATCCATTTAAGAGCCCTCACCTCTTACACTTTTAACCAAATCAGCTGGCAGAAGGATTTTAACACATTTGAATCTAATAAGGTTACAAAGCCGTTTACGGTAAGAGGAGAACCTGAGAGGTCAGTCACCATGTTTAATAAACACAACACCTTTTTGGGAATTGAGGCGAATAGAGACAGAATGCTGAGGACACAAAATTGGTTCCTCGATCTTTGCGTTAAGAAAATAGTCACATTTCATGAAGAAGCCCTTGATTGCTATCAGAAAAGGTGGATGATGACACCTACAATTGTCCGGAACAAGGAACCTTTTGGGGCACCAAATTTTGCACGGGTGCTCCCCAGAGTGCCCAGATATGTGGCATGTGTTCGAACAAGTGGGATTCGATGGATGGGACTCCGATTTCAGTTTCCCACTATTTGGTTGCCAGTAGAAGATTACACTCCAGCATATATCGTTCCGAAAGATTGGTGGGAAGACGTCCACCTCTCAGATGGTTTTAAAGTTCCAGGAACAGAGATGGTTGAAGAATATGATCTCACCCATCTTTAGGAATCCAACAGTCAGCGAAATCCAGACCTGCGGAAGCAACGAACTGCATGAGGGCATGCAAAAGGCTAGTTGGGGGGAGATGTTGGGCACCAAATCGGGCTATCTTTCTGCTACATTTCCATTACCTTTTTGACCTTTTTACACTTATTTACCTATGTTTACTGTGATGAATCCGTGAGGTAATTACCCCTAACTTGTCTATTGGAATGTTTTATTAATGAAGTGAAGTCACAAAGTTTTTCCTATTTGTAGCACTAAAACGATGTTTGACCACAGCTTTTGGAGGACATGAATCAAGGCCTCAACATCCCGCGACAGATCTGTTGTTTAACTGTTTTGAGAACAACAATGACCAAGCCAAAGGAGGTCGCACAACTAGAGTCGCAGATCCCTGAACCATCTTGGGAATTTCGTTGATCTTGTCTATCTGGTACTGGTGCCGCTCCAACTAATGTATATTTTTAAGGGTATGGTTACCATGTTTTGGGGAAAGAGGTTGTTCCCCCTTTTGATGTATAAAAGACAGTTTATTCTTGTAACTGGGAATGTCCCCATTGAGATTGTAATAACATTTTTCAGATTTATAAAGCACTAACTATTTTGCTGTCTTCATCTTTGATGTAACCAATGCAACCCTGATCATAGAGCTGGGCCCGCTCTTCTGATCAGGTGCTACGTCTTCCTGTGTGTGTTATTTATCAGTTTTATGATTGCTGTTACAGTGTGTTATTTAGCAGTTTATGCTTGCTGTTACAGTACGTTATTTAGTAGTTTATGCTTGCTGTCACAGTGTTATTTATTAGCTTATGCTTGCTGTTACAACGTATGATTCTTATGAATACCTTTCAAAAGTTGTAGTTAATCCAGTTGATAGTAATGTTGTGAATCTTAAATCGTAAACCCTTGGCCAGAACGAATTGTCCTCTTGCCCCTGCATATACCTTGCGTGTTTCCTTGTAAGGATACGCACCCAAATTGATAAATTAATGTAGGAAAAGGGTGAATAAATCGTTCATACATGGACCCCAACACTATCTTTGACCCATCTCCATCAATTTTTTGCACCATAAATGACATTTGTCATTTGTGGGTCTTGCAAACCAAGTCCTCCTTTTCTTTTTGTCTAACATAGTTCCTCTGCATCTCTCCATAAGAAGTTCCTCTGTATTGATATGATTTTTTGTAAAATTCCTTTTGGAGTTGGGAAAACTGAAAATAGATAAGCTGGGATAGCTTGTAAAACCACCTTCGTGAGGACTAGTCGACTTGCAAATTTTAGGGCTTTGTAGGTCCATCTTTTGACTCTGTCTTGCAATTTGGTTATAATACTTTCCCAGTTTGTATTTTTACCTACCTTATCTGTTAGGGGTACTCGAAAATACTTAGTAGGGAGGGTCTTCCTCTCAAATCCCAATATGTTGGATAGGTTCCTTTGAATTGCAATGTCTGTGTTAAAGAAGTAAATCATAGACTTGGAGTAATTTATTTCTATACCTGAGGCTTCGCCAAATTTGGCTAAGATTTCCTTATAAGTTGTTTCCTTCGTGACTGTTGGAATTGTTGGAGTACTTCACTCACACCTAGGATTTATTTTTCCTAAGGTTTTCCCTATGTTTATTAGTCATTATCTAGTCTCCTAAAGTTTAGGGAGAATATTCCTCTAGGATAATATTCTCTTCAGTTTTCACTTCAGTTTGATGAGTTGAGTGGAGTCTAGATGCTACATTGGGATTACCACCATGCAACATTGGTATCATCACCAACTAATGCGCATTGTCCTTGGGATCATCACCATATTAGCACAATACTCATGATTCCCTGCTCTCCTCCTCACTTCACTCTGTTTCAGTTAGTTAACTCAAGACTGATAGACTAGTTAACTCAGAATAGGTGGCAGTTCACTCTCGTAATTTATTGAGAGACTAGACTAGGTGGAAGTTTACTCCTATAACTACTGGTGTGTGTCCATATCACTCTAGACCACCACTATGGTGCATTGGATTCTCCTCCAGTGCAGATTAGTTGAGTTATATAGAGTATATCATGTGTAAATTATCATTCATTCATTTGGTTAATGAGAATTCTTCCATTCTTTTTCTCCTGCTTCTCTTTTCTTCTATTTTCTCTGCAACTATGTATGCCAATTCCCAACTAGATATATTTTGTGTAGGTTCAACACATTTACATGGTATGAGAGTTGATGGACTGCTATGGAAAATACACACCAAATTATTTTTGCAGGTGTTGTCCCTTGACCAAGTTTTGAGGATCCTTGGTCATTTTTGACCTATTTTTGGGACTTTGATAGGCTGTCGAAGGCGGAGCGCAAGACAAAGAGTAATGGGCATGGGATGTCGGCCCATGGGTTCACCCATGCTTAGGCCTATTTTGTATGTATAAATAGAAGACTAGGCGATGTAATGAGGAGTGAGTTGCAAGTAGTGCTAAGTGATGAAGTTCAATCTATGTGATCAGAGGACTATAAGAGCTCTGTGCATACTGTGTGAGACTTGCAAAGCTAAGTGCAAATCATTGTAAGAGATTTTGGAAGGATGTGTGCTTAGATATACGCAGGGAAGGAGGGTCTAGAGAGGTGCGTAGATATCCTATCCACTGCGGAGTAGGGTTTTTGAGGCTCTGTGCATGTAATTGATTGAAGAAGCTAATAAATAAGACAAAGAGTTGGTGGACGTAGCCCCAGTGTGGGGGTGATCCATGTAAATGTTGTGTTGCTCTTCTTTGTGCAACGTGTTAATGGGTTTATATGTTAATGTGCTTAGTGATTCAATATAGATGAATGGTAGATAGATATGTTAATGATATGGATCTGACCTATGTGGATATGCTTAGTGATTAAATAACTTAGATCTGAATGAATACTGTGATACTTTGTAACTAGGGTTTAACCACGCTGTAACTAATATTGGATATAGATGAATTTTAACTACTGAGTTCTCTTTCGAGTGTTAGAATCACAGATCTGTGTCCTAGCTAAGGTTGTAGACATCTGAGTCCTGCAACCACCCCTGCCTCTACCTCAGGTGAGACTTCATCTACTTCACAAGTGTTGCCGAAAGGGCCGGTAGTGAGGGATTTGTTGGTGCACTGTTGTAGCACTGAACCTTGGGTCTACCCCTATGGAAACAAATGATTCCGTTGCCAGGACTTGAAACTATGATTGCTGGGAACTGAGGAAGAAGAAGCTTTGTGCAAAGATCCGACCTGAAACTGTGATTGTTGGGAACTGAGGAAAAATAAGATTTGTGTGAAGATCTGATATGAAATTGTGAAATATTTGTACGTAGATATATCTCTCTAGTGCATGGTATTCTACTTGATCTATGATGCTCTGTGCCAACAAGGGTCAGATCTGAAGAAAAGAGGTAAGATCTACAAGCTCTGTGCTCTGATAAAGGTAAGAACAGTGAATTTTTTTAGATCTGGAAGCTTTGTGCTCTCCTGAAGATAAGATTAGTGGAAATTTTTGTTTCTAAAGTATGGATCTAGGTATGTTTGATAAGATTTGTCCTAGCTTGAAAACTAGGGCACTGATAGATGAAAGAAGATTAGATATGAGAAGATATGATAAGAATAATGAAAGATATGTTATACCTATGAATAGAGAGAATGTTTGGACTAACAAATGGATGCAGGATCCTAGAAATATTGTTTTGTAGGTTATCTACCATGATCCTAGTGCGCAATACAAGAAAGTCTAGGGATCATTTACGAGAAAGAGAGAATTAACTCTTTTTTACAGTTACAGAAAACCATAACATCTTGCCAAGGAATGCCCTGGAAGAAGACCTAGTTGCCTCTATTGCAAATATATGAACCATGAAGTTTTGGATTACCCTAGAATGATTGCCAAGATTGAAAGGATGAATATGATACAAGGAGACCACGAGAAAAGTCAAGCAACCGAGATTATGGCAGAACCCCAAAAAGAATAAGAAAAAGTATTTCTACAGATGAAAGAAACCCTGAATGACCACCGACATATCGGCTTATCATATATCTTCAAAGAAAAAGAATGAATTGAATTAAGAATAAGAGACTTGGACATTGAATGCTTTTTGGATGAGGAAACACATGTGAATATTATGACAGAAAGAGCTTGGGAAATTCTAGGAAAGCCTACTATGATTCCTTCATTGGGAGGAATAGAATTATTCAAAGGAAAATTGATAACCCTATGTGGAATACTTACCCATATATCTATGAGTTCTCATGGAACTTCGACGGAGGAAGAATTTGAAGTTGTTAAATTTATTGAGAACAACGCTCCATTTGATATGTTACTAGGAAAACCTTGGATTGAAGGAGATCAGGCCAGAAGGAAAGAAGAAGAAATCTTAGATAAAAATAAAAAAGAGTTAAAAGATTTCATGACTAGGAGGATCACACCAGAGACTTGGATGTCGAAGTGGGAAGAACACTAGAAGACCTGCAAAAGACTGAAGTACCTATTACAGATACAAATGAAGTATTACCCCTGATTTCTAGGAAAGAACCTCAACAACGTGAAGTTACTATGCCAAAAGAAGATAAGAATCAGAATGGAAAAAGGAATACTGAGATGAAGCTCAATGGAAAGAAGGCCCGAAAACTAAGCAAGAAGAGAGCTAAGACCAAAAAGTTACAGAAAGTTCTAGAGGGAACTTCGCAGAAGGAAAATTTGCAAAATTGGAACTTCACCGGGATATTAGAACAACGTCACATGGCACTTCGCCATGGAGACACAATATATCTGTTGGGAACAGTATGACTGTTAGACCGATGACCCGAACGGGTAGAAAGGCATTTATGATCAGAAATTTCTCCACCAGACCATTGGGACTGCACCATAATGGACATAACTGAGTTAATGAAGGCTTCTCACCCATTGCAAGAGATTTGTTACCTTGTTATCTATTTATCCCATCACGCCACACACCGAGAATAATTTTGCTAACCATGAATCTGAGTCCACAGATTAGTTGATTTCTCACAGTGATCATCGCGCTCTTTCCATCCATCCTGTTGCATTGACTAGTTACTCTTAGAACTCGAGATATTCAACCACGAGCGTGCATCTCGGACGAGCTTAGCGCTATAGAGAAAATTGTTGAAGAAGTTCTCATTGACCTAATGACTGAAAGAGTAATGTCCAAAAGAGAAATTTCTACAAGTATTCAAGCATCATCGACGAGAGGAGTGCAAGCCTCTCCATCGATTGCTCGCATTGCCGGATCATCCCGACCATCAACGGAAAAGAGAACCAATCACAGAGATGACCTAGAAAATGCGAAGCTGATCCCGACCATATTTCCTGATTACATCCCACCTCTGGCCAACACAATGAGTCAATATAGTGTGCCAAGAGATTTCAAGTACTCCATGGTTACTGTGTACCTCCTGAAGGGGATACACACAGTTCGCTCGCAGCATGACAAGATCGCAATGTTGAAGTTCAATGACTTCAACCTCGGATATAGAAAGAACTATATCATGCTCTCCCCCTACAAATACTTGACTAGGACGAAGGGGAAGAATTAGAAGATAATCCCTCAACCGTGGATGATGAAGCTTGCGCAGTCCACCCTGCTAAATGTAATGAAAATCCCACACTTCGAAAGGCACCAGAAAGTGAATGCCTGTGTCAAGCTATTACTTTCATGTTACATTGGTGGTTACTTATGGCCAGACCACTGTATTACAGTCAATCCGACGCTGATCCATAGGATCACCAGATTAAGTATGCAAGGACCCGATCTGCAGGAGTTCTATCTAGGGAAATCCACAGATCACGCACTAGCACAGAAGATAAAAGATACATACGATGATGTTGAAAAGGGGATGTGAGGATACAAGGTAGCTTCCATCCAGAATGGCGTAGTGCACCTAGCCTGCTAGCTAATAGCTAGGAAGTTAGTAAGGAAGAACATACCTACACAGGTCATAGGATTTTTCGTTGATCTCACAGGGAAGTGCGTGGAAGGCCTGCAGATGAACTGGGTGAAGTACCTAGTTAATCAGCTAGAACTAGACTGTCGCGAAGCACAGGATCGGGGATATTAGTTTCACTTTAGATGGCTCCTACTCCTCATCACCTTTGTTTCCTAAGAGATGCTAGAAGGTGCGAACTTTACGGATATTGAACTGTTTGAGCCACTTACTGCAAATTTCACCACACTCTGGTACTCGAGTGATATGAACAAATAGTGGTAGTCGAACGCTGTTTTTCATACATATTACCTTCAACTGAAGAGAACCATTGAAGCTAAACCTCGCATAACCCTGAACACCCTACAGAGGTTTTGACCCTTGATGAAGTTCTGCACAGATTGACACTTCATCTACATAACAACACGAGATGATGAACATAAGGAGCAGATTCAGTTGTACTGCAAACTCACGGAAGAAGACATGGAGGAGATAACTAAGGACTGGTCCATATACCTCCTTATTCCCACAGATCCTACAGAGATGTATGACACTGACAGCCCAGAGACCACACATAAAGAACAAGATACACCCAGGCCCAATAGAATGAGGAAGGCCGAAGAGGTCCAAGATTTAAGCAACACCTCAGGAAAGACTTCTTTAGTATCACCTGACCGAGGGGGTGATGACAAAGTAGAAGAGATAAGAGACAAGGGAGTTGAACAAAAGCAAGGTGAAGTAACACTACCCAGAGACAAGATTGATCCCCTAAAGAAGAGGAAGGTTTCTCCCCCAAAAAATTCATCCCGGAAAAATCAAAAGCCACCGCGACCAAGATGAAGACTGTGCTTACTGCTGATGATTTTGACTTCATCATTGCAACTCTAAACGATGCTTCACTGGAAATCATGGAGAAACAAGAAGCCAAGTAGGAGGAAATGTACGATATAATTGAGGTTGAACTCTGACAGGTACATCAAGCCCTTCATTCCAGTCCCACAGTATCTACTGTACCCCTGCCATCAGGAGAACCAGAGTTGGGAGATGAGCCAGCCCAACTCCACCGACTAGCGGATGCGGTCGAAGCTCACCTTCGTCATGCTCTAGAAGAAACAGAGCAAGACACCCAAGTCTTGAAGCAAGTGAAAGACATAATCTTAGAACAACACAGAGTTGTAGAACAAGAGAAGGTTTATTTCCAGGAAAATTTTGAAGAAGAGAAAGTACATATGCGACAAGGAAAAGAACAGTTGCTTGCAGGGCAACTCAAAGTGAAGGAAGTAGTCAATAGAGCACTCCGCTATGTGACAGGATTAGATCCATAAGTAGAAGACCGAGTCACACATCAATTAGGGGAGCTTTTGGAAGCTATCCAACAGCTACAAAAATGAATAATAGACTTAGAGATCCGCATAGTGCCGATCACCCCGCAGGATGTGAGGGATCAAAGAGAAGCAACTGCTCGAAGAACAGTTGAGTGAATCAAATCCCTCTCCATGTAATGTAAGCAAGTCATTGATCATAGTGACCATACCTACGAGCAACTCACTGAGAATCTAGAAATGAAGGCACTGGAGTTGCAACTCTAAGAGGCAAAGTATAAAGAAGAGACAATACAGGTGCAGTTAAAGCCCCTACCAGCTGTGGAAAGAATGAAGTGATCCTAGGAGCAACGCACTGCCCAGTAGCAGGTCCACACTATCCAGAGAAAAATCATCTAAGTGACTTAGAGACTCCAACCTGTACATGATAAGGCTTACCAACTATTCACAGAGGTAGAAGGCCGAGGAGCAGAACTAGAGCAAGTAGTCATTGCAGCAAAACAATGCCTAGAATGACCTATCAACGAAGTAGTCATACAAGAGTTCGCTGAACAGGAGGCCATGGCACAACAACAAGTTGAAGAATCTCGAGGATTTTGAAGCAGAACTAGTCAGATCAGAGTGACTCAGGATGAGTCACATGTGAGTGTTGGGGGCCTGTTGGCCCTTGACCAAGTTTTGAGGATCCTTGGTCATGTTTGACCTATTTTTGGGACTTCGATAGGCTGTCGAAGGTGGAGCACAAGATGAAGCAGAGATCGAAGGATCTCAACCCCTTTTAGGGCCCTTTTTGATATTTGGGATTATGTAATGGGTATGGGATGTCGACCCATGGGTTTACCCATGCTTAGGCCTATTTTGTATGTATAAATAGAAGACTAGGCGATGTAATGAGGAGTCAGTTGCAAGTAGTGCTAAGTGCTGAAGTTCGATCTATGTGATCAGAGGACTGTAAGAGCTCTGTGCATACTGTGTGAGACTTGTAGAGCTAAGTGAAAATCATTATAAGAGACTGTGGAAGGCTGTGTGCTTAGATCTATGTGGGGAAGGAGGGTCTAGCGAGGTGCGCAGATATCCTGTCAACTGTGGAGTAGGGTTTTTGAGGATTTGTGCATGTAACTGATTGAAGAAGCTAATAAAGAAGAAAAAGAGTTGGTGGATGTATCCCCAGGGTGGGGGTGAACCACGTACATGATGTGTTTCTCTGCTTTGTGTGATGTGTTAATGGGTTTATATGTTAATTTGCTTAGTTATTCAATATAGATGAATGGTAGATAGATATGTCAATGCTATGGATATGACCTATGTGGATATGATTAGTGATTAAATACCTTAGATTTGAATGAATACTATGATACTATGTCACTAGGGTTTAACCGCGCTGTAACTAAGATTGGATACACATGAATGTTAACTGTTGAGTGCTCTGTCAAGTGTTAGAATCACAAATCTGTGTCCCAGCTAAGGTTGCAAACATCTAAGTATTGCAACCACCCCTGCCTCTACCTTAGGTGAGACTTCATATTCTTCGCAGGTGTTGCCGAAAGGGCTGATAGTGAGGGATTTGTTGGCTCTCTATTGTAGTGTTGAACCCTGGGTCTGCCCCTGTGCCAACAAATGGTTTCGTTGCCGATACCTGAAACTGTGATTTCTGGGAACTGAGGAAGAAGAAGCTTTGTGCAAAGATCCGACCTGAAACTGTGATTGTCAGGAACTGAGGAAAAAGAAGCTTTGTGCAAAGATCTGATATGAAATTGTGAAATCTCTGTACATAGATCTATCGCTCTAGTGCATAGTATTCTACTTGATCTATAAAGCTTTGTGCCAACAAGGGTCAGATCTGAAGAAAAGAGGTAATATCTGCAAGCTCTGTGCTCTGATAAAGGTAAGAATAATGAAATGTTTTAGATATGGAAACTTTGTGCTGTGCTGAAGATAAGATTAGTGGAAATTTTTGTTTCTAAAGTATGCATCTAGGTATGTTTGATAAGATTTATCCTAGCTTGAAAACTAGGGAACTGATAGATGAAAGAATATTTGATATGAGTAGATCTGATAAGACTAGTGAAATATATGCTATACCTATGCATAGAGAGAATGTTTGGACTAACAAATGGATGCATGATCCTAGAAAGAAGTTTTTGCAGGTTAGATACCATGATCCTAGTGCACAGTATAGGAAAGCTTGGGGATCATTTAAGAGAAAGAAAGGATTAACTCTTTGTTACAGTTGCAGAAAACTAGGACATCTTGCCAAGGAATGCCCTAGAAGAAGACCTAGTTGCCTCGATTGCAAAGCTATGGACCATGAAGTTTTGGATTTCCATAGAATGATTTCCAAGCTTGAAAATATGAATATGAGACAAGAAGACCACAAGAAAATTCAATAAACCAATATTATGGCAGGACCCGAGAAAGAATCAGAAAAAGTATTGCTACAGATGAAAGAAACCCTGAATGACCACCGACATATCAGTTTATCAGAGATCTTCAAAGAAAAAGAATGCATTGAAGTAAGAATAGGAGACTTCGACATTGACTGTGTTCTGGATGAGGAAACACAGGTGAATATTATGATAGAAAGAAATTGGGAAATTGTAGGAAATCCTACTATGATTCCTTCATTGGGAGGAATAGGATTATTCAGAGGAAAACTAATAACCCTATGTGGAAGACTACCCAGATATCTATGAGTGCTCATGGAACTTCGACGGAGGAAGAATTTGAAGTTGTTAAATTTATTGAGAAGAACGCTCCATTTTCTATGTTACTAGGAAAGTCTTGGATTGAAGGAGATCAGGCCAGAAGGAAATAAGAAGACATCTTAGAGCAGAAGAAGCAAGAGTTAAAATATTTCATGACTAGGAGGATCGCACACTTGATTGAAGAACAACAGAACCAAGCGAAGTTATTTAAAACCAGAGACTTGGATGTCGAAGTGGGAAGAACACTAGAATATCCTCAGAAGACTAAAGTACCTATTCCAGATACAGATGAAGTATTACCCCTGATTTCTAGGAAAGAACCTCAACAGTGTGAAGTTACTCTGCCAAAAGAAGATAAAAATCAGAATGTAAAAATGAATATCGAGACGAAGCTCATTGGAAATAAGGTCTGAAAACTAAGCAAGAAGAGATCTAAGACTGAAAAGTTATAGAAAGTTCCAGAGGGAACTTCACAGAAGGAAAATTTGCAAAATTAGAACTTCACTGGGATATCAGAACAACGTCACATGGCACTTTGCCATGGTGATGCAATATAGCCATTGGGAATAGTATGACCATTAGAATGATGGGCTGAATGGGTAGAAAGGCATTTATGATCAGAAAGTTCGCCACCAGACCATTGGGACCGTGCCATAATAGACAAAATTGAGTTAATGAAGGTTTCTCACCCATTGCAAGAGATTCGTTGCCTTGTTATCTATTTATCCTGTCATGCCACACACCGAGAACACTTTTGCTAACCATGAATATGAGTCTGCAGACTAGTTTTTTCGCACAATGATCATCGTGCTCTTTCCATCCATCCCATTGGATTGACTAGTTACTCTTCGAACCCGAGATATTCAACCATGAGCGTGCATGTCGAACGAGCTTAGCGCTGCAGAGAAAATTGTCGAAGAAGTTCTCATTGACCTAATGACTGAAAGAGTAATTTTTTAAAGAGCAATGTCTGCAAGTATTCAAGATTCATTGACGAGAGGAGTTCAAGTGTCTCCGTTGACTACTTGCAGAGCCAGATCATCCTGACCATCAACGAAAAAGAGAACCAAACACAGAGATGACCTAGAAAACACAAAGCTAATACCGACCATATTTCCCAATTACATCTTGCCTCTAGTCGGCGCGGTGAGTCGATATAGCATGCCAAGATATTTCGATTACTCCATGGTTATTGTGTACCTCCTAAAGGGGATACGTGCAGTTCGTGCGCAATAGGAAAAGATCGCAACGTTGAAGTTCAGTGACTTCAACCTTAGAGATTGCAAGAAATATAACATGCTCACCCCATACAAATACTTGACCAGGATGAAGGGGAAGAATTCGAAGATAATCCCTCAAATTTGGACGATGAACCTCACGTAGCCCACCCTACTAAATGAATGAAAATCCCACACTTCGGAAGGCACTAGGAAGTGAACGCCTGTGTCAAGCTATTACTTTCATGTTAACATGGTGGTTAATTATGGCTATACTGTCGTATTATAGTCGATGCGACGCTAATCCATAGGATCACTGGATTAAGTATGCAAGGACCTGACCCACAGGAGTTTTATCCAGGAAAAGCCACAGATCGTGCAGTAGCATAGAAGATCAAAGATACATACGACGATGTTGAAAAGGGGACGTGAGGCTACAAGGTAGCTTCCATCCAGAATGGTGCAGTGCGCCTAGCCTGCTAGCTAATAGCTATAAATTTAGTAAGGAAGAACAAACCTACGCAGGTCACAGGATTTTTCGTTGACCTCACAGGGAAGTGCGTGGAAGGCCTACAGATGAACTGGGTGAAGTACCTAGTTAGTCAACTGGAACTAGACTGTCGTGAAGCATAGGATCAGGGCTATGAGTTTCACTTTAGTTCAATTACTTCCATAAAGGATTCCATCAAGAATCCGCATGTATGCAAAAAAATATAGATATAATGACCCAAATGCTTCAGAAAAACAACCTTGGATATTGAATCCCCGAGGGTGCCAAGATGAAGAAGAAGCCAAAAGATGATAATCCCAAGAAAGGAAATTCTATCCATGCTTTGATTGCCATCAAATCCTCTCCCGATGCTTGGATCGTAGATTCAGGAGCATCATACTAGATGGATGCCAAAAAAGAAGTTTATTCTTTATTGGATTCATGCAAAGGTCCTCCTTTTCTGATAGATGACAACTCTCTAGTCGAGGTCACCGGAAAATGAAGGATTGAACTCACAAGCAAAAGCTTCGAGAATGTATTGCACGTTCTCAAAATTTACGTCAATATTCTTTCCATGTATCATATTACTAACTATGGCACCGGAAAGAGAGTCATATTCACACATGATGTAGTGGATATCTATGACATGCAAACCAATTCCAGGGTTGATAATGTAGCAAAAATCATCAATCTAGACTCTACACATTTTCTGAATTTATTGGATGAGATTTTGCATTACTTCTTACCCATGCCGATGAAAGGAGTAGGATATGGCACAATATGTTCGAGCATTTAAATTTCAGATATATGTAACAAATTAGCAAGCAGGGAATGGTTGATGGTCTACCCGACATCCACTTCTCTAAAGGAATTTTTGAGGGATGTGTTCTTGGAAAACACCCTCAAGAGAAATTCGACAAAGGAAAGACACAAAAGGCTTCCTCTCCTTTAGATCTAATCCATAGTGACCTCATGGGCCCTTTTCCGCATCCATAAATTAGTAAAGCAAGGTACGTGCTCATTTTTTTTGATGATTTCTCATGATTCACATGAATTTTCTTTCTTAGGCAAAAATCAAAGGTCTTTCAACACCTCAAAGATTTCAAAGCCCTTGTTGAGACACAGTCAAGAAAGAAAACAAAATTCCTCCAAACAGATAATGGGGGAGAGTATGTTAACCATGAGATACAAAATATTTTTTATGAGGCAAGGATTCAGTTGCAACACACAATTCCCTATACTCAGCAACAAAACAAAGTTGCTAAGTGGAAAAATAGATCTCTAAAAGAGATGGCATCTTGCATGCAACATGCAAAGTCACTTTCACATAAATTATGAGGTGAAGCACTTAATTGTGAAACCTACATCCAAAAAAGATCTCCCAATATATCTGTCAAGGATAAGACCCCCTACAAGGCTTGGAGTGACCTCAAATCAGAAGTGACCCACTTTTGTATTTTCGGTTCACCTGCATGGGCCAGGATTTTGTTTATGGATAAATCCGTAAGTGCGGACACAAACCGATCTCCCCAAGATCCACCTGGATCTGGAACAAAACAAGACAGAATAGGACGCTTTCCTTAAGTTTTAAATATTGAATTTACTAAGAGGCCAGAATAAGTAACGTACCTTATAATCGCTTCCTATAGTCTTTGTTGCTCCCGCTTCGCTCCAGTGCTCTTGTGCAGTCAATATCGAAACAACACAAACCAACCAAAGTGATAGCGATAGCATAAACTCAATATAAACTTATGTATGTGATCAAGGAATCATACAATAAAACATAACAAGCTTTATAGGAAAGAATCATATTACTGTATCATATTAAATGTGAAAGAGAGATTACAACCGTTGCCTTGATGTCGTAAGGTCCCTTCCAACTGTCCTTCGTTTCCCACACACTTTGCCTCCAAGAATTCTGAGACCATAGATCTGATAGCTGTTCACAATCTATCTTGACAAAAGAAAATCTCAAAGCCACTCCAACCAAACTGATAATTCCAAGCCAAAGAACCACAGCCAAGAACCATGAACCTTCAACCCAATTTTTGAACCCCTTCTCCATGAGAACTCCTCTCCTTTTATAAGTTGAAGAGGATAAGGTGAGGAGGTTAGGATGATCCCACTAAATCATGAAAGCGAGTAAGATCCAAACCGTTCGGATGCCACCTCACCCAAGAAGCTTCTCCTTC
>ML784500.1:42519-97980 GCA_009831015.1 Picea engelmannii
TTTTTCCCACGTGCTGGAATTTCCGCACCCTAGCTATATAGCAACCTGCGGAAAGTTCGCACCCTGGCTATATAGCCACCTGCGGAAATTGGTCATTTCCGCAACCTGCCTATATAGCAACCTGCGTACATTTCTCTTTATAATGTTTTTACATAGAAAAAAGCAACTTCTTCTCTCAGGAAAAGTTCTTCTTCCTTCTTTCTTCAGGAATTCAGGCCACTGTGACCCCTCTAAAGGCAATAGATAGGTTTACATCATTAACGATCATAGGGATGACGAAAATAATGTGTAGCAGATTTCCTTTGAGAAGAGGAAGGTACTTGATCCACATAGCACATGGGGTATCTTTGCTCGATAACCCAATGGTGTGAAGGGATACAGACTCATTGATATTTCCTTGGATCGACTCATCATTGAGCGTAGTGTCCAATTCGAGGAAAGTGTCTCGCATGTACCTCAACAACCACATGCATACACCTTTATTCTTCTACATGTCAGAGATGATGAGTATGCACATACCGACTCTTCTTCATATGAGAGTTATGATTCATAGGATTCAAATGATCTATATATAGAGTTAGTACATTCAGACGCAGAGTCAATGCATCCAGATGCAAATGCAGAGCTAGAGGAGAGGCCCAAGTGGGCCAAGACTACTCTTTAGGATGCAGGGGATCTTTTTGGGGATCCAACTGATATTAGGAGTACTCGATATGATTTTGAGGAGCCTACTATTACACTCAATACCACTAAACCTATGCCACCCATGCATCTTCTCTTATTTCAGTCTTCAGATCAAAAGTCTTATGGCGAGGCTGCTGGAAATCTCTTTTGGGAATCCACTATGTAGGAGGAGTACAACTTCCTCCTTGAGAACCAAACTTGGGATCTGGTTCCCCTTCCCTCAGGAAGGAAAATTTTTAGGTGCATATGGGTCTACAAGACCAAGAACACAGTGGATGGATAGGTTAGCAGATACAAAGCCAAGCTATTTTCCAAATGCTTTCAACATGTGCATGACATTAACTATGATGAGACCTTTTCTCCAGTGGCGAAGATGGATTCCATACATTTGGAACTTGCAATTGCGACAACCAAGGGATGGGAATTCCATCAGATTGACGCGGATAATGCATTTCTTCACTGCGATCTCTCTAAGGAGATATATATGGAGCAACCCCAAGGATTTATGCAGGATTCATCTTTGGTTTATCAACTGAAGAAGTCTCTTTATGGCTTCAAGAAGGATCTAAAGGCATGGTATGGTAAGATGGTCTCCTACCTATAGTCACAAAACTTTGTATATTGTAAATCATACCCAAATGTTTACATGCTTAGGATGATTGATTCACTTCTACTCCTATTTCTATATGTTGATGATTTGTTGATCACCGGTTGCTCGACTTCAACGATTGTTGCAATCAAGTGGATTATACATGACATGTTCTTGATGATGAACATGGGTCCGCTACATTTATTCCTTGGACTCGAGATCATCCAGGATGCATCAGACATCAAACAGTCTTAGGTCAGGTACGCACAAGATCTCCTTGAGATATTTGACATGACAAACTTTAAGTCTGCCTTGACTCCTTTCCTATAAGGATTCAAACTTGAGGATGGCGGGGTCACTCTACTGGTTGAAAAACCATTGTACAAATAGCTAGTGGGGATATTTTTTTTATCTCACACACTCCAGAACAGACCTATCCTATGCAGTTGGAGCAGTCTCCAGGTTCATGCAAGAGTCACATGAGATACATTGGAAGGCTGCAAAGCATATCCTTCGATACATACAGGGCACCATCACCTTTTGTATTCACTATGCAACAAACTCTACATTGGACCTCATTGGGTTCATTGATTCTGACTGGGATGGTGATAGCATTGATCACAAGTCCACATCTTGTTACCCACTTAGTATTGGTTCCAGTCCTATCTGTTGGTCGAGCAAGAAGAAGGCTGCTATTTCCCTATCTTTAGCTGAGGCAGAGTACAGAGGGGTAGTTAACATAACCATTCAGGATATGTGGCTACAAAACTTTCTCATTGAGTTGGGAAATAAATTTCATTGGCCGATCATCATCTGGTGTGACAACCAGAGCACTCTGAAGTTATGCAGATATCCAATTCAGAGGAAGAAGATGAAGCATATCAAGATCCACATGCACTATATTCGAGACTTAGTACATGAGGGGATCATCGACCTGCTGTTTTTTCCTTCAACAGAACAGACTGCAAACATCTTCACCAAGACTTTCACTGAGCAGAAGTTCCATTCTCTGCGTAGTCATCTTGGAGTGAAGGAAACAATTTCCTAGCAACTGTCAGTGCTTCTTTTTACATACATTGTACTTTGAGGGGGGGTTTTCCCATGATATTTTCCCATGATATTTTCCCTCTTTCCTCATTTATTTCAGTGTATATTTTGTATTTGGGTACCTAACATGGCCTCACTGCTGGGATCCATTCTTTATTTTCACCATAGTGATGTTCAGGGGGGGTGTTGGAGTACTTCACACACAACTAGGATTTATTTTTCCTAAGGTTTTCCCTATGTTTATTATCCATTATCTAGTCTCTTAAATTTTAGGGATACTATTCCTCTAGGAGAATATTCTCTTGAATTTTCTGTTCAGTTTGATCAGTTGAGTGGATTCTAGATGCTACATTTGGATTATCACCATGCACCATTGGGATCATCACCAAATAATGCACATTGTTCTTGGGATCATCACTAGACTAGCGCATTACTCGTGATTCCTTGATCTCCTCCTCTTTTCACTCTATTTCAGTCAGTTAACTAAATACTGATAGACTAGTTAACTCAGACTAGGTGGAAGTTCACTCCCGTTATTGCCCGAGAGACTATACTAGGTGGCAATTTACTCCCGTAACTGCTAGTGTGTGTCCATATCACTCTAGACCACCACTATGGAACATTGGATTCTCCTCGTGCATTAGTTGAGTTATACAAAGTATATCATGTGTAAATTATCATTCATTCATTTGGTTAATGAGAATTCTTCCATTCTTTCTCTGCTACTTCTCTTTTCTTTTATTTTCTCTGCAACTATGTATGTCAATTTCCATCTAGATCTATTTTGTGCAGGTTCAACACATTTACAGGAATTCCATGTATCATTGTGTCATACACAAATTGTTGATGAGTGGTTGTGGGGAAGTCTTCATAAAATTGGAGACCTTTTATAGTTCCTTATGCTGTTGCAACTTTGATAGTTCTACTCAAACCTTCCATTATAATAATGAATAGGAAGGGGGATAAATGATCCCCTTGTATGAGACCCCTGGAAGGGTAGAAATATTTTTCAGGGGCTCCATTGACCAATATTGAGAAACTGGTCATGGACACTAGAGTCATTACCCATTTTATCCAATGATTATCAAAGCCATAGGATTCCATGGGTTTTTCCATATAATTCCATCTCAGTTTGTCATATTCTTTGGAGAAATCCAATTATATTTTCATGCCGACTTTTTTCCTACTTTTCAATGTGTGGATTATTTCATGATATTGAATAATGTTGTCTAAGATTTTCCTACCTTCCATGAATCCTGACTGTTCCTTTGAGATTAGTAAGGGGAGGAGAGGTTTCAGTCTATTTTCTATAACTTTTGATACTATCTTGTACACCACATTACATAGGGCTATCGTTCTAAAATAATCTGGATTCCTCGTCTCATTTTCTTTGGAGATCAGGGTGATGAAAGTAGAATTCAGAGCTTTAAGGATAGAGGTAGAGTGTCTTGAATCTTCACCAATACCATAGATATCATGTTTTACCACATCCCATTAGGCTTTGAAGATGTCCACTGTGAAGCCATTGGGGCCTGGGTCCTTTCCATTTGGAATCTCTTGAACTGGTTGGTCAACCTCCTCTAGTGAGATTGGTTTCCTTAAATTTTGATTATGCTCCTCTTTACCAATCTGGGAATATGCTTCAAAATTCTTTGAATTGCCTCTGAATGATCTAGGTTGGGTTCTCTAGCTATGTCCTGAAAGTGATGAATGAGATATTTTTCAATTTCATGATGGGATTATCTCTCTATTCCTTCACGGTATCTAATTTTCAAGATCCTGTTATGAGTCCTACAAGCTATTGTTGACTTGTGGAAGAACTTTTTGTTTTTCTCCCCTTCCTTTAACCACTGAACTCTGGAATTCTGTCTCCATAATATTTCCTCTTTCTTACATATTTTCTCCCATTCCTGATGCAATTGGTTCTCCTCCGATTTTCACTCCTCATTGTATCCTTCTTGAATACATAATTCCTGGATCCGACCCATTTTTTCTTCAAGATATTTTTTTGCTTGGTCAATGTTCCCGAAGACTTCTTGACTCCATTGCTTCAATTTTTTTTTATATGTTTTAATTTTCCCTGAAGTATATACATTTTTTTCCCATGTTCTTGGATGTCTTCTTTCCACCAAATATTTATATTCTCCTTGAAGGTTGGGTGCTCCATCAAAAAAATATCAAAATGGAAAGGTCTGTTTTTTGGGGTTCCCTGAAAGTTTGCCTCTAACAGAACTGGCCAATGGTGTGAGCCCTCCAACAGAATGATGCTGCTTTCCATGTCAATACCTTGCATTAAAATATATTCATATATTAAAAATATTTCTAATCTCGAGGCTACTTGGTTATGCAAGGATCTTTTGTTGTTCCAGGAAAAAATCCCATTACAAGTTCTGTTACCAACTAGTTTTGTTTTTTCTATAAAGGCTGAGAAAACCTCAACATCTCTATCCAATCTTTAGACTCCCCCTTTCTTCTCAACCACAGTAACAATAATATTAAAATCTCCATCTAAAATCTAGTTAGGATTCATATTTCGTTCTCTGAGGTTTTATAAGCTTGTCATCATTCTTTTCTTATCTTCCAGAAGTTGAGGGCCATATACATTGGTGGAAATAAGCTTATCTGGAGTCCCTATAACTTGAAAAATTACTGATAAATAATGCCTTGTAGATTCTGCCAAAATCAGGTCTATGTTTTGAGGGTTCCACAAAGTGAGAATATCCCCAGACGTATTTTGACTATCAATGTCTAAAAAATTGTAAGTATTCCAACTTTCCTACTTATTTGTACCATCTTACCGGTTGTATATTTGTTTTCCTGTATAAAACAAATATCTGGCTTTTCCATTTTTAACTTATTTTTGAGGACTTTTTGTTTCCTGGGGCTATTCAAGTCTCTTATATTCCAAGTGATAACCTTCATTTTAAACCAGGAGGGGGAGAGGTAGGGAAAAACGTTTTGATATTACTTGAGTTTATCAGAAGTGATCCCAGTTCCTATAGTACCACGCTGTTGGGTTTTCTACCCTTCTTTCTCTTAGATTTGTTTGGTGATTGAGGCTATTGGTTGTCTCTTGGTTTGATACCCAGGATTCCTATCTCTCCATGCATGTGTTTGATTCCTCTAGATTTTTCCTCCTCCTTCATTAGGGAGAGATACTGCATACGATCCAATTGGTCCAAAGGGATGGTATCCATACCTTGTTTTTTCCATTGGTCCAAAATATTATGAAGGTCAATCCCTTCCCTTTCCATGATGTCACGAACATCTGGATCCTTCATTTCGACTTCACTGGTTGTCATTTTAGAATCTCCACCCCCCTCATGCATTGGAGTGTTTATGTCAGGATTTATGTCTCCTATTAATCCTTTGTAAGTCTTGGCAGTGTCCTGAGATTGTTGATTCTCCATTTCCTTATTTTCCTCCTTCCTACCAGGCTCCCTCTCCCCTTACTTCTCTTGTCTAGTTTCTCTATCTTGAGTTTGGTTCTCCACCAAGACTTCGAAGCTGTTCTTTGATTCAGAGTTACCATTTGTGGAGGGTTTTCTTTTTCGTCTATTTCCTTTACCTTTGTAATTTGGCCGAACAAATCCTTCCTCATCTTGGGGTTGTTTTTTCTTATCCTTCTCCTTCTTTCTATTTAGCGAGAATTCCATGAATATATGCCCATGTTCATGACATTTCCTAAATCTAAACGAGATCTGTTCATAATTAATATTTTTTATCCATTCCTCATCCCTAAACTACAAGCATATTGCTTTCAGTAGTGCACTTGAGACATCCATCTCAATACAAATTCTTGCAAATGAGGTGTACTTTTCTTTTAAGGTTTCATCGGATGCCTTGACAAATTTTCCCAGCTTATTCCCTATTTCCTCGAAGGTGGTCGATATCCAATAGTCTAACGATAGGGAATTAATTTTGATCCATACTGGAACACACTTAAAGATCTCCTTTTTTGGGGAAATTTTTTCTTTCCAGGGTCTCATATACAACTCGAATGAGGTGTGAAAGTAGGGCCCTCCTTCAAAAACATTTTATCGATATTCTAGGTTCATGGAGACAACTGTAAAAAACTTTTGATCCTAGGTGTAGGTCCACCTCTCCACATGGTTTCCAATGATATTTGATCCATATTTGTAGGGTTTTTTCAATGGGCCATAATCCCATAAACTTGCAGATCAAGGAATACACCCTCATCTAATATTTGTATTCTTGTGTCTACGGATATTCTAGAACAACTTTTGGGATCATTGTCATTTTTGGCTTACATGAATTTCTCCCTCCCACCCCAATTGAATGTGATGGGTCTGTCACTTTTCTTTGGTTCTCTTTGTTCCCCTGACCTGCTTGTCCTCTTTTCTTGTGCTTGTCCTCGCCTTCCACCTTTGACACAGATCTAGATGCCCTTGCCAGTGGGGCCTTGAAACCTCCCCCGCGTGGACGTTTCCTTCTATCAACCAAGACTTTCCTGTAGGAGGGAGTCCTACTCGCTCCCCCCTGGTTAACCATTCTACTCTCTGAAAAAACCTAGAGAAATGAAAAACTGAGGTTGCAGGATCATCGAAAAAACTCCTTATATTAAAGAGTGATGAATATGAATGTTTCTTTCCCATTAAAAAGGAGATTCCTCATGCTATTAATGTTGGTATGTTTTGCAGGAAAGAGTGTGCTTGTCATTGATGGCAAGAACAATGATGGAAAATAGGAAAGCAAATAAGAACAACATCAGCAATGGAAAACAAGAACAACGAAGACGAGACCCGCAGGAGAAGGTTCGGAGGCTGAAACCTTTGATTACTTAGAAAAACTTCTAAGTCATAAGAAATCATAAGCTCAGGAGGAGGACCGACAATGGCCATCAGATCAGTGTCCAGAAAGGAGAAGCACGCAGAAGAGGATAACATATCTCAGTTGTTGGATCTGAGCATGAAGGATTAACATTCATTGGATCTAGAGATAAATGCACGAAGGTTAAGCCTTTGATGAGTGTAGGAGAGAGGATTTTTCTAAGTCTCGAAGTCCCGAAGTAAGCAGGGAACATCCATCATCAATACTGATAGGTGGCACACGATCCTCAACTCCAGAGCAAAACACTTCGAGGATTTTTCAGTTTGAGTCTTGAAAAAACCGAAGTCCGGAGATCCAAAGAGCCGAAGTAAACGACAACCGTCAGATCAGTTTTAAGTGGAAGGACATGATAAGACATAAGAGATGCATCATAGACAGATCAAGCCATTGATTTAGGATCATGATCAATGAGCAAAATTCACTTTGGATATAAAGATGCGAGGAGGTTATGCTCCTGAAATTTTGAGATTTGAAATACGCGAAACCCGAAAATATGAAATGAATAAGGACCATCAGATTTGGAGGACATACGATGACTGTTGGATCAGGGATGTTGGTCAGCAGACCATGTCAACAAGGAAATGAAAGATACCACACCTACAAGGACATGTGGTAGACCATGTCAGAAAGACTACATAAGAAAGGACACATGGCACAATCAGACAATGACAAGTGTCAAGTTGATTCAACATTTCAGGTACGTGGAAATCACAAATTTGAGTGACACGTGGTAGATACTAGGCTCATGAAATGTCATCAATTGACGTAAGTAAGAGATGTCACTCTGGGATTTTTAATTTGGGAGCTTTACCACTAGAAAATGACAAAAGCTCCGAAGTCCTGAATGCCGAAGTCCCAAAGTGGACATGAGTCGTTCGATCTGAAAGATCACTTTGGGAGCATTCTCATCCGTTGATCTACTCCAATGGAAGGATAGTGTAAGTTGAAATATCTGAAGTCTGGAGATGCAAAAGGATATTTACTGTCAATTTGAAAGGGACACATGTCATTGGATCGTGGACTTCAGGTGAAATGCTCTGGGAGAAAGTAGAGATTGAGAATCGAAACTCCCGAAGCCCGAAAGGCGAAATCGATCTCGTCTGTTGGTTTGGAGGGCCAAATGTCACCTGGTCGTTGAGACTAAGGATCACATGTGGACAAAGGGAAGAAGGAAGAGCCATCTATTGAAGAGGACATATGTCAGCAGATATTCCATTTTGGAAGATATCTAGTCAACAACAACAAGGTTTGAGATCTGAAACTCCCGGAGCCCGGATCATGAAGTAAATATAAGCCGTTGATGTAGGAAGGTGAGATCTGGTCCATAGACTTTGTTATCAGATAAATTGGTAGGTGAGGACACTAATAAATCTCCCTAGATCCACCTGTATCTAGAACAAAATAGGACAGGACACGACTCTTTCCCTAAGTTGCGATCATTGAATATACTACTAAGAAGGAATGAGTGACATACCTTTATATCGCTTCCTTAGGTCTCTATTTTTCCCGCTTCGCTACAATGATCTTGTGAAATTAGGTCCAAGACAACAAAAACCAACCAAAGTGAAGATAACAAAGTATATTTAATGTCAACCTATGCATATGATCAAGGAGTTATGCAATAAAATAAGAGTGATTTTATGGGAAAGGGACATGCCGCTGTATTATATTAAATGAAAGTAGAATATACAACCAGATCGCCTTGATATCGCAAGCTTCCTTTTACTGACCCTTGGTTCCAACACACACACTTGATTTGTATTTTCATGAAGAATATCCAATACAACTTGATAGACCAGATAAAGTCTTCAAGCTTCTATCCAAGTAGAGTTCTTCACACAATCCTTTCACCAATTTTTCATTCAATCTTGCTTAACCTTTTCCATGAGAAACCTATCAATATATAGGAGAAGGAGGGATGGTTACTATTATTAGAAAAATCGGTAGGTGTGGACACTAACTGATCTCCCTAGATCCACCTATATCTAGAGTAAAACACACTAGAACATGATGCTTTCCTTAAGTTTTAAATATTGAATTTACTAACTAAAGGGGGATAGGTGATATACCTTTTAAATGTCGGTTCCTCTCGCCATTGCCATCCTAGATCCACTCCAACGCTCATACAATGATGAACTTGCAAAAGAGCACAACCAACCAAAGTGATAGCAATAGCATAAACTCAATATAAACCTATGTATGTGATCAAGGAATCATACAATAAAACACAACAAGCTTTATAGGAAAGAATCATATTACTGTATCATATTAAATGTGAAAGAGAGATTACAACCATGGCCTTGATGTTGTAAGTTCCCTTCCAACTTTCCTTCATTCCCCACACACTTTCACTCCAAGAATTCTGAGAGCACAGATCTTATAATATTCACAATCTATCTTGACAAAGGAAAAACTCAAAACCACTCTAACCAAACTAATAATTCCAAGCCAAATCCAACTTAGCCCTTCTCCACAAAATATCCTCTTCTTTTATAAGATAAAGAGGATAAGGTGAGGAGGTTAGGATGATCCCACTAAATCATGAAAGCGAGTAATATCCAAACCATTCAGATGCCACCTCACCATGGAAGTTTCTCCTTCTAGAAGATTCGAGAAAACGCTTGTTTTTCCCACATATGAGCATTCTCTCACCATGCTTATAGAGCAACCTGCGAACCTCTCGCAACCTAGCTATGGTGCAGCCTGCGAGAATTAGGCATTCTCACATCCTACCTATATAGCAGCCTGCGCACTTCCTTTTTATAGGGTTTTTCCAAAGGAAAATGTAACTTCTTTTCTCAGGAAAAGTTATTCTCTCTTCTTTCTTCAGGAACTCAGGCCACTGACCCCTCTGAAGGCAACGAATAGGTTTACATCACTAATGGTCATAGGTATGATGAAAATAATGTGTAACAAAGAGCCCCCCAAAGTATGAAGTTAGAATAGAGTGATAGCTGAAATAGTTTGTCGAGTGTGTGTAGGGAACAAGGAACAGTCGGTCGGAAACCTGCCAACAAACAAGGAAATACAGTACAATAATATATCATGACTGAGGTAGGCATTCCCATGCTCAGAATATAAATGAATCAAAGCATAAATTCTGACAAGTGAAGATCCATTTCAAGTAAGAAAGGTCATGGCCACCAAACATACACTGTGGATCCATGCCAATATGACTCAAATCTGAACATAGCCACCAAAAATACACTGTGGATCTATGTGTTAAAGACTCAAATTTGAACATAGCCACCAGGCATACATTGTGGATCTATGCACCAATACAATCTGGATATACTCCAACACAACCTGAATCTGACAGAAAATATTTAGGGTCTTCATATCCACCACTCTATAGTACGAATCTAACCATGCAAATACATGTGTTGGAGTTGAACATGGTAGAAACCACTTGATTACCGGTCAATGATGAGAACCGTTAACAAGTTGGAGGGAAATCACCATTAATGTTAATGACTCCCAAGGTACACTAGTACAATCCAAAGAATATGAATTAATGAGATGAAGTCGAACACTCGGCAGAATCTCTCGATCAGAGGTCAATAATGAAAACTCACTGCAAAAGCGAGGAAACCTGCGATTGAGGCATGAAAGTTCCAAGGTACTAATTGGTTTCTAAGTCTAATTACTGGATAATGAGTTGAAGTCGACAGGAAAAGACTCATCACCGGAGGGCCTTAATGTATCCCACATCAATGACATGAAACAAGTAACAATATTTGATGTAGGTCAGAGTAACAAGTGATTCAGGTCTGACTCAGGGATGGCTGATGCAATAGAAGGCTTAAGGAATGTAGAAATGGCTGACACAATAGAAGGCTTTCTGGGTTGAATTTCTATTTGAGCATATTGACGACATGGCAACTGTCTTGAAAATAATGAATCAACAATAAGGATCACAGACCAATTTGTAATATTATAGGAGTATGATCAGGAGACAAGTGTATTTTCCAACCTAGACATAAGGCGAGTGAAAGGGTGTCATGTTCAAAAGCAACTCTTCCATGGAATACATGCTTAGACACATTTCATTCCCAATTTTTCCCCCACCATTTCTGGCAAGTACCTCTTTGTTTTTACACAAGCTTGAGGAGGATAACATATGCTTGAAATGTAAGCTCATCCTTTGGATGAGTCCCTCAGAGTATGTTTAACGAACCCTAGGAAGGAGTGGTTCTGTCCCATTTGGGCCTTTTGATGTTTATTTAATGAGTCCAAAGAAAGAAAACTCAGGGTTTTTTCATGTTTATAGAGTCTAAAAAACACTTAAAGAGAACTCTCTCAGTTCTTTTTTTGTAAAGTAGTCTGATGAGACTGAAAAAGAGATAAACTATTGCTCAACAGGCATTTTCTTCAAATACTTTAACGAGCATGAAAAGAACAAGGTCGCTCGGCAATCTTTTCATGTTTAGAGAGTCTGAGAAGAGCTTAAAGGGAACTCCAGTGGGTTCCTTTTTCATATGACCTTTACGAGTCCGAAAAAGTGATAAAAGTATACTCGGTTACATTCTCATTGATTTACAAGTACGAGAAATAACAAATACTAAGCTTGGTAACTTATTCTCATGTATTAACGAGCATGAGAAGGAACAAAGACTAAGCTCGGTATTGTCTTCATTTTTACGCAAGATTTAAAACAAAACAAAACTATGCTTGGACCTAGTTTAATTTTTACACAAGCTTGAACCAGAGGAAACTATGCTTGAGGTAAGTGGTTTCATTTTTACACAAGCTTGAACCAGAGAAAAACTATGCTTGTGACTTCCCAACGCATAACCCAAGGATGGTTGGTACTTAGCCCCCAACTTAAGAAACTAGTGGCTCTAAATTCAACATGAAGTCTAGAGGCTGAAAGCATTGCCCCCCCAAGCTTCGTTTCTTCCAACTGCAAAGGCGAAGGAAAGGAAGCTTCAAATACTAGACGAAGGACTTGACTCAACAGAGAGGGGGAATTTGTTTCATTTTTTAACGAGCTTGACACAGGAGAAGAACTATGCTTGTGACTCTAAGTGTAATCCTCAGACCTCAGTTTCATTTTTTAACGAGCTTGACACAAAAACAAGAACTATGCTTGTAACCTCTATTTCATTTTTTAACTAGGTTTCCACAGAGACACAAAACTATCCTCACAACCGGTTTCATTTTTTAATGAGCTTGAAATTAGAAAACCATGCTCAAGGCTGGTTTCATTTTTTAATGAGCTTGAAATTAGAAAACCATTCTAAAACTCTTCTTGATCACGGCTTCCAAGAGGACAGTGCTCTGGAAGGACACCATGTCAAGGGACAAAACTCGATCATGGCTTCCAAGAGATCTTCATTTGATGGAAGAAACACGCTTTGGAAGGAACACATGTCGAGGGTTGCGATAGGAATAAAGAGACCAGGCTCTAACAACCCTATAGAAGAGATAAATATGTCAACTATTGGATCTAAGTCATCAAAAGTTGAAGCCATGGGTGACAACGCAATGCCACATAATTAACATGTGGTGGGGGCGATACTATCTGTGCATAAGAACCATTTAGGGAGGCAATCCAGTTAGGACTGATGAATGAAAGTTGATCAATAGTCACAATTCTTCCATCGTGAGGGAAAGATATCACACAGAAAATAGTGGACACAATAGCTTTCATGGCATAGACATAATCTCGCCCAAGGAGTAAGAGAAATCCAAGGGATCTTGGACTACCATGACATCAATAAAGACATTTTTCCCTCCCAAAGTTACAGGAAACTGGGGAAGGGTCCCTAAAGGTTGACAGGTTCTTCTGTTAAAAGATAACAGATTCTGTGTAACCAGCGCAAGTGGAGGATTACCCAAATCTTGCCAAGCAATAGAGGATAAAATAATCACAGACGAACCTTCATCTATCAACGTTTGAGGAACGTCTCGACCAAAAACCTGTACTGTAATCTGGAAAGGAATGTAAGAGGGAAGATGAGGTCCAGTTAGCACACCCCAATCAAAATAGATGGCCTCATTACTTGGAGGGGGTCTTACGGGAGAAGGAGGAATACCCCTCGACATGAGAGATTCTATATCAATGAGAAAAATGTGGGAAATATCGGGTTTACTCTCTAGAGGGAGAGTAGGATTGACCGATGGAGAGATCAGATTGACCACTTGAGTTTCATTCTCCAAGGAGAGAATGGGGTCGACAGATGGAAATGTATCGACCACCTAGGTGACACTCGCTAACGGGAGAGTGGGATCGACTGAGGATGGGATCGAATCAACCATTTTAGTTTCACTCTCTGAGGGGAGAGTGGGATTGACCGAGGATGGCATCAGATCAACCACTTTTTCAACTAGTTCAACTAAGGATGTGACCTGATTGACGACATGATCAACCAGATTGACCGGTGAATGGATTAGAGTGATCATTCCATTAACTATTGGAGGGTTGAGAGAAAGCTTACGATAAGAAAATGGAAGTTGAGGTTGTGAAACAGTCATGTCTTCTAGTAATTTCGAGGCTTCATCCATATGAGGACAAAGGTGAGTGAGATGACTCCCTTTGCATAACATACATGGGAACTTGGCTCTACTTTTATTCTTCCCAACTATATCGTGACTAGTCGACGAGAAGTCACCAACATGTTGTTCAGAGGCTAACAACATGGACTAGTGAGGATGTGTATACCGTGCTTCTATAACCTTGGATAGACCAGGGAAATCCTTAAGATGATGGCTATCCTTACAAATCCTGCAAGGGTACTTGGGCTTACGGGTTGTTTGGGTGATCTTGACGTCATCAACACTCCTAGCACGATTAAAAGTAACTGGTTTTTTTCCAACATGTTTGACAGTGGTTGGAGGTTTTGACCCTTGTTTATCTTTCTTCTTCTTAATATTTCTTTTCTTCTTCTTCTTATTCACCAGGTTACTAGATTTAGAACTTTCACTCGACGAAGAAGATGAAAATAAAGGTGACCTTACAAGCGAAGAAGGTGAAGAAGACTGTACTCGTGAAGAAGGTGAAGGATCAACATGAGGTTGATGTTCTTGGGTGGAAGTGCTTACGATCGAAGCACTTACTGTATTCGGGATTACCTGAGTGGAAAAAAACCATACCGGTAATCCAATTGTGAGACCTGGAAGGCTCAAAGTAGCAATATGAGGAGGACCAATGTTTCCATAAGAAGGAAAAAAAAAGGTTCCCCTAGAGCAGAGGTTACTTCATTGGTCATTTCAGAAACTGACGCCATTAAAACAAAGATCCAACCTAGAGTCTTCTAGGGAAAACAAACAACACATGCTAAAAATCTAGTAAGCAAGCAAGCAAACAAAACCTTCTCACAATGAGCTCACTCGTTGGTGATGAAATCCAACGTCACGAGAACAAAGTAAGAAGGGGATGAGATAGAGAAGGTGGAAAAGTTACATTGATGACCTGCTTAACGGACTTACACCTTGGTGCAAGCTCGCACACATAATCATGGGTATACCCTCCAAGGAGCCCGAGTGAGTTTGGCCAACGTTGATTCTAGGTACCGTGAAGACTTGCCCCTCCACAGTCACCTTGTGTAAAGACCCTAAAAATATAGGCCACTAAGGTTACCAATCACTACAGTGATGCCTGGGGAAACAGTCAACAGTCCGATCCACGCGCAAGGGCAACGTATCTAGCCCGAAATCAACTTGAAAGTCTTCCACTCATCATTGTGAGTATACCTCTCAAGCGACCCCCATAATACGCGCAACCTCTACACCAAGACCAACAAAGAAGGGTGAGTAACTCTGCCAGTCTCAATGCGACCTCGTGATTGAACCTTGTGTTAGAAGGGATTCCTAGGACAAAATGTAATAAGTGGATTTAACTGCTCCCTAACTCAATATTCTATGTTTGTTTGCAACTTTGGAAAGTTATCTTTCACACCTATTCCAAAGCCCTACAACTAATCTAATGTAGGTTTTCTACCAGAAAGTATAAAAAATGTTTAATCAGTTTTTATAAACGCTTTATTTTATGGCTGTTGTTACTCAATAGGAAAATGGCGTGAACAATATGGTGTTTTGACCGACTCGAAAGTTATGCAAATATATGAAGATGCAATATTTTCATTTCAATGAAAGCTATGCTACGAGCATGATACAACATTTATCATTCCCATATACAAAATGTCCCAAAATATATTAAACTCATCAATATCAAGATTCTCAAGTAATGAGAAAAAGGCACTGTACACCAAAGCACGATTCATGCCCCCCCCGGCCATGAGGGGGAAATATTTTCAGAATTTAAGACCAAAAAATGCCAAGAATCATGCAATTTCGCTACTTCAAATGCAAGGATACCCCCAATCTAGTATAAAGCAATAAATTAAATCTTTTTGTTTAAAAAATTTCACTAAAAGCAATAATGAACTTTGTTAAAACAAAGAAACCCAAACTAAAAGTTTTCTTTTAAAGCGAACTATTAAGAAGAAATCTGATCTTTCCCTAAACAATTCTAAATAAAACACATGCTTTGTAATTGAAATATACTCAAAGCAAGAGACTAATCCTTCAAAACCAAAAAAATCCAATGTGGCTAAAAGTAACTCAAAGAAAGTCAAGCAGACTGTAAACAGATCAATATAAGCTCCAAAAGCTCAATCCAGTTGATCAAAGAAAAACTGGGTCATCAAAAGATGACAAGACCGAATCCAAAAAAGTTTACAAACAATTTCACAGCCTAGCAGTAGAGTACAATGCGAGAATTAGGTATTCTTGCAGGCTAGACACTGGTAGGGTGCGAGAAGGTCACACTAGATCTAACAGCAGGGTGCAAAAATCAATGGTTCTCACAAGATGTAGAGAGGTACAGTGCGAGAATGTATGTAATCAAAGAAAATTTTGAAAAAGGACAGGGAATCTAAGTGAACTTCTAGATCTAGAGAGTCTGGATGGATGTCCCACAGACTCAGAAACTAGAAAACAAGCAATCAAAGGAAGTGAAACTAGAATAACTAGGAAACAATCCGTCCCCAGTGGAGTCGCCAATTTTTTTATCGGACAAATCGGTAGGTGCAGACACTAACTGATCTCCCTAGATCCACCTAGATATAGAAAAAAACACACCAGAACATGACGCTTTCCTTAAGTTTTAAATATTGAATTTACTAACTAAAGGGGGATAGGTGACATACCGTTTAAACGCCGCTTCCTCTTGCCATTTCCATCCTAGCTCCACTCCAAATCTCATACAATGATGAACCTGCAAAAGAGTGCAACAACCAAAGTGATAGCAATGACATAAACTCAATATAAACCTATGTATGTGATCAAGGAATCATATAATAAAACACAACAAGCTTTATAGTAAAGAATCATATTACTGTATCATATAAAATGTGAAAGAGAGATTACAACCATGGAATTGATGTCGTAAGGTCCCTTCCAACTATCCTTCGTTCCCCACACACTTTCACTCCAAGAATTATGAGAGCACAGATCTGATAATATTCACAATCTATCTTGACAAAGGCAAAACTCAAAACCACTCTAACCAAGCTAATAATTCCAATCCAAATCCAACTTAGCCCTTCTCCATGAGAGCTCCTCTTCTTTTATAAGCTGAAGAGGATAAGGTGAGGAGGTTAGGATGATCCCACTAAATCATGAAAGCGAGTAAGATCCAAACCATTCGGATGCCACCTCACCATGGAAGTTTCTCCTTCTAGAAGATTCAAGAAAATGCTCATTTTTCCCACGTATGAGCATTCTCTCACCCTGCTTATAGAGCAACCTACAAACCTCTCACAACCCAGCTATGGTGCAGCCTGCGAGAATCAGGCATTCTCACATCCTGCCTATATAGCAGCCTGCGAACTTCCTTTTTATAGGGTTTTTCCAAAGGAAAATGCAACTTCTTTTCTCACGAAAGTTCTTCTCTCTTCTTTCTTCAGAAACTTAGGCCACTGACCCCTCTGAAGGCAACATATAGGTTTACATCATTAACGGTCATAGGGATGATGAAAATAATGTGTAACAATTACATGGATGAGGATGATCCCACCAAATCTGAGAAGTCAGTAGGATGCCAACCATACGAATGCCAACTCATTTTCTAGAAGATCCCCTTCTAGAACCTTCGTGACCTCTTCTCTTCTTCAAGCCTAAAAACAGGTTCGCACCCTACCTATAGAGTAGACTGCGAATAGTTCTCACCCTAAGTGTGGGTGGCCTGCGAGAATGAGGGATTTTCACACTCTGTAACATAGGAAGCCTACGAACTCATCTTCAAAATGTGTTTTTTGGAAGAAGAAGGCAGTCACTTTTCTCAGGAAAAAAGTCCTTGTGGGAGCCTGAATACATCACTTGTAGAGACATCACCAGAGTGAACAAAATCATGTGTAACAAAATTCCCCCCAAAGTATGAGGCTGGAATCTGTGATAGCCAACATACTTTGTAAACTGCATGTGTGTGTCAGAAACCAGGAGCGCACCTAATCGGAAACATGTAAACAACCAAGCTAATACATAATATAATACCAGTTCTGAGGTAGGCATTCCCATGCTCAGATCACAAATGAATGGAATCATAAACGTAGGTCATGGCCAACAATCATACACCATGGATCCATGCCGTCAAAATGCTACATAGCCACCAGGAATACACTGTGGATCTATGCGAGAAGACATGAATTAAGACGACATATCCACATGACATACAAAGTGGATCTATGTGCTGATACAAATCATACATACTCCATCGCAACCTGGATAAAAAAGATGAGACCCAGGATCCTCAATCCCATCACCTGAAAGTATGAATCTAGCCATGCGATTACATGTGTTGAAGTCGAACATGGTAGAAACCACTTGATTACTAGTCATTGATGAAAACCGTTAACAAGTGCAAGGGAAATCACCATTGATTTAAATGACTTCCAAGGTACCGAAGTACAATTCGAACGAATGTGAATGAATGAGATGAAGTAGAGCACTCTATGAAATATCTCGATCAGGGATCAATGATGTGAAACCCCTGTCGAAAGCAAAGAGACCTGCCATTAAGGCATGCAGGTTCTAAGGTACTAAATGATTTCTACGTCTCATTTTCGGATAATGAGTCGGAGTCAACGGAATAAGACTCATCACAGGAGGGCCTTGATGTATCCCCCATCAATAACACGGAATAAGTAACAGATTTCGAGGATGAAACAAAGTATGAATACGGGTCGAAACAGACACAGGAAAGGATAACATAGTAAGAATGGACAACTGCAGATGGCCGACTCAATAGAGAGCTTGTGTGAACTTCTCTTGAACATATGAACGACACGACCAAGGACTTGGCAGCATTGACTCAAAGACGACCCAAGATATGACCTTGTAGCAAGTCAAACGAGAGACAAATGGATTTCCCAACCCAGATTCAAATGACGAATAGGGGGTGTCATGTTCAAGAGAGATGCTTATTTCCATTAATATGAATACGAAAAAACATCCCTTTCCCAAAATTTCCCCCATCATTTCTGGCGAGTACCTCTTTATTTTTACACAAGCTTGAGGAGGATAACATATGCTTGTCGATGTAAGCTCATCTCTCAGATGAGTCCCTCATAGTATGTTTAACGAACCCTAGGAAGGAGTGGTTTGGTCCCATTGCGGGTCTTTCGATGTTTGTTTAACGAGTCTAAGGATAGAAAACTTGGGGGTTTTTCATGTTTTTGAGAGTCTGAAAAACACTTAAAGAGAACTCTCCCAGTTCCTTTTTCGTAAAAGAGTTTGACGAGACCGAAAAAGTGATAAACTATTGCCCGTCGAACATCTTTTCAAATACTTTAATGAGCGTGAAAAGAACAAGATCGCTCGACCATCTTTTAATTTTATGGAGCGTGAAAAGCGCTTAAAGGATACTCCTTAACATTCATCATTTTCGTGTTACCACGATGAGTATGAAAAGACAAGAAAAAATATACTTGGTTACGTTCTCATATATTTTTGAGTGTGAGAATAAACGAAGACTGAGCTCGAGGTTTTTCTAGAAACCCTAAAAAGTAGTCTCACATGCGACAAAAAGAAAAAACACCCGTACCCCCTCGTTCGGACTTCGAAGTTGCTATATCTGCGAAAAACCACACTCATAAGACTATTAGGGCATTAGGTTTTATAGAAAAAATAATATAAAAAACCAACAAAAATGGTAAAAAGTGAATAAATATGGGTAAAAAGGGATTTTTACCATTTCATTGTGATTTTGTCAAAAACTTGTCCAACATACCTCATTTTTCCCCAAATTTATTTTCTTGATTGCGGGAGGCACAAGCGATCATTCGACGAACCGTTTAATCCAACGAGGTAAGCTATTGATCTTTCAACTTTTCCATGGTTTATTTTTATTTTTTATTGGCAATTTTTAGGGTTTTAGGTCCATTTTAGGGTCACACCATGTGCTCAAGCATTCTTGCAGGTGGGCCTTGCGGGACCTGCAAGAATCTCGCACTGTGCAAAAGGTCCACCTGCGGGGGCCGAAAAATGGATTTCAAAGTTTGGATTTGCTCAATAAAAAATATGCAATAGTTTAAAACAAGTTGTTGACTCCCCTCTTATGGCTCTTTTGCAGGTGTTTGACCATCACAATGCTGGAATGGAGAGAAAGGGAACATGAGGAGGATGATGCTATTGTCGGGAATGACCCGGGTACAGTCGCTTCCCTTTGGGACTGTGGGATATTGAAATTCTTCAGGATTCCGGGCATGAGAGCCCAACTCAGGTTGTTGGAATACCTAGTCCATATGTGGGATGTGGACCAACAATTATTTCACATGGGAGTCCATACGCTGATCCTAGATATCAAGGATATCTATTTTCTAACGGGGTTGTCACGACATGGATACCATGCTACTTTGACCGGAGGCAGAGGCGACGGGTTCTCTATGAGTGAGTATTGTCGCCAGTATTGTGTTCCCGAGGTAGAGAGGAGCAAGGGTAAGGTTTCCATTTGGGGGGTCCAAGATTTGACCCTACGGACCATCTTGCTCACTATTACACGCATGTCTAGGAGCACAACTCCACACATAGCTCTCCAGAACTATTTCCAATACGCCATAGAGTGCACAGAGCCTTGGGTCTTCAAGTGGTCAGATGCAGTTCTCCACAGTATGAAGAGACAATTGACGAAGTGCAGAAAGGGTGACTTGAAGCAGTTTGGGTACAGATCACTTTTGGTGTCATTCTTCCTCGAGAGGGTCCCACTATTGTGACTATAGGTTGATTGGGTTTTACTGGCTCCACAGGATCCCAGGATGCTGAGGTAGTGCAACCTCATGGCTCAACACGTAGCATGGCCCATAATCAAGTACAATGATTCATTTTTCGACTGGTTGAGCCCCCAGATGCTGATGATTGACGACTACGCATATGGTGGTTTGGATTTCCGAGGGGATCTAGATTTGGCCTTTCCTGAGGATGCTCAGTGGGGTGACTTGGGTAAGAAGTACACATTTTGTTCTTTTTAAATGTTTTTGTAAATTTTATCATATGAAATGTTTTTATGTTTATCCAAGAATTAATCAAAAAATCTCTTTTTGATGACACAGATGTGGGGCCATATCGACCTCCAGGAATGTCTCCCATTCAACGGTGAGGAGAAACAACTCTAGTGGTGAGATGGGATGCCGAAGACTATGAGGCAGTGGAGCATAACTTGGAGGGGTTAACCGCGGACGTCCCAGATATTTCTATTGGGGAGATCCCAAGACATTACCAACGCCATACTGTGGGCGTGTTCGAGTCTATCAGTCGACTGCTTCATAGGGTGGCCAGAGTAGTTGTGTGTTATCATGAGCTTCATCCGTGACACTACTTTGTAGAAGCTATGGGCTTCGTATTTTGAGATTTTAATCCTTGGACATAAAGTTTTTGTAATTTTTTTTTATCATTATATACATATATACGACTTCTACTGGCTTATTTTTTGTTGTGTTATACATGTGATGTGTGATTGGTTTATAAATGTCCCAAATGTCTATCTAACACATAGTTAGCTAATGCATCAGTCAATGTATTTAGAGATCTAGGAATGTGTTGATATTCGATATAATAAAAATAACGTTCGAAGAGGCGAATTCATAAATATACTCGTAGTAAAGTAGGACTTTGAATAGCATAGGTATTACTTAACTGTAGTACTACTAGTTGCGAATCGATTCGTATGACCAGGTGGTGGATACCAAGTGAAATAGCATCAATCAACAATTCAATGACGACGCTATATTTTGCAATATTGTTGGTCGCATGACCAAGGCACACACCTCGTAGACTAATAAGTTTGCTCGTAGGGGCATAAATTTCCCATGCAATAGAAGCAAGGTTCTGAGTACTACGTCTAGATCCATCAGTGAAGCCAATGTGGGGTGACGAAAAATTTGAAATCTGGAAACCAAGCACAACACAAGATAAGCGGTCGAGGGTAGAGACCAAATAACGAAAAAGCAGACAAAAAGTATGATACAATAAAATACAAGCACTCATGCACATGTGATCTTAAGGATAGTACTTCTTTAAGTACAACCCATTTATGGGTTCACTCAAAGGGATACCATCGTAGTCCACTAACTCATAGGCTCCTTTCTCCAAAACTCATCTGACGATATAAGGCCTTCGCCACATAGCTTCAAATTTTCTGGCTCCTAGCATTTTCTGATCTTGTTCATAAAGGAGAACCAGATCACCTTCGGAGAAAACACATGGCTTGACATGTTTGTCATAATGGACTTTGATGCATTTCTTCTAGGCTTCTATAACTAGGGTGGCGTCACGATGGGTTTCATCTAATTGCATGAGATACAACAGACATTCTTCTTCGGCAGAAGTGTTTGGGAGAAGTTTGATGACTAGTTTTAGGGAGGGTATCTCACATTCAATAGGAAAGATGGCTTCTAGACAATAGACTAACTAGAATGTTGTAAACCCAGTAGCAGACTTAACGAATGTCCGGTAAGCCCACAATGCTGAAAACGACATCATGTGCCAACTCGTTTTGTGAATCCCTATCATTTGTCGAAGCATGGTAATGAGGATTTGGTTTATTGCTTCAACTTGGCCGTTGGCTTGTGGGTAATAGACCCAATTTTTCAGTGAGTTCAGACATCATGAAGTTTCTAAAGTGGCTACCGTGGTCAGTAATGATAGCTTGAGGAACACCAAACTGAGCAATGATGTCATTGAATATAAATAATGCTGCAGTCCTTCCGGTATTGTCGAATGTTGGCATCACCTCGGCCCGTTTTGTAAAATAATCTATGGCTACAATAATGTAACCATGCCCCCCGATCGAGTGAGGGTGACATGTCATGAAATCGAGACCCCATTTCGCAAAAGGACCAACGGAGATGACAGGGTGTGATCATATTTTATTGTTGTAGGTTTGGCAAGTGTGGCCTTTTTGGACAACAATTATACAATCGTTGAATAAAGAAGGCCAAAAATACCTTGCTCGTAAGATCTTTTGGGCAGTAGCATACCCAGACATGTGACCACCATAGGCTCCAAAATGGCAGTCATCGAGGGCTTTCTCGGCTTCGTCAAATGTGAGGCAGCGTCGAAAAATGGAGTCAAGCCCACGACGATAAAGAGTATCCCCGAGGATAATATACTGGTGGGCTTGGTAGCGTATTCGACGATGGTTAGTGCTAGAAAAATTGGGCCGAAAAGTCTGAGTCTGGAGATATATGATGATATCTCTGTACCAAAGGTCATCGGAACTAATAAGGAAAAGGGATTCACCAGGTAATGAATTTGCTGCTACATTTTATGTCTCAGAGTAGGGAAGGTCGCATATCAACTCGGCAAACACCAAGGATTTATTAGACTTAGTGCATTCAAATTCTAGGTCAAACTCCTGGAGCATTACGATCCATTTGGAGTATTTCCCCCTAGCAGTTGGCGTGTAAGAATGTACTGCATAGGGTTGCAATTAGAAATTACCATAGTTTTGCGAGACATGATATAGTGCCAGAAACGTTGAATGGCTTGGACGGCTGCCAAGGCCAGTTTTTCAACATGTAAATACTTGGTTTCGATAGTCGTGAGACTCCGAATCAAGTAATAGATGACATGTTAGTCATGAGAATCATCCTCCTGGATGAGAACCATAGTGATGGTATAGTCCGAGGCTGCAAGGTAAAGGAAATAATCTCGACTGTAATCTATTGGGAAGAGTAGTGGGGTACGTGTCAACGACAGTTTCAAATCTTTGAAAGATTTGTTGGCAGTGGTATCCCATACGAACTCAGAACCTTTCTTGAGCAGTCATGTAAATCCAAGAGTTAGCTCAGCATAGTTCAGGATGAAACGACGGAGGAAGTTTGACTTCCCTTGAAAAATTTGTAACTGGCAAAGTGATGAAGGAGGAGGAAGATTGAGAATCGCCTCGACCTTCAAAGGATCTACCCGAATCCCTTGACGTGAAACAATAAAGCCCAGAAGTCGGCCAGATTTTACGCAAAAAACACATTTGTGGGGATTCAAGCGTATGTGGTAAAACCGACATAAAAAAAAAATGGCGCGGAGGTGTATTGGATGATCTACATGGCACATGGAATGAGCGGGTAAGTCATCGAGATATGGTTGCACAATGTGCTTTATATCATGAAAGGCGTAAGACATAGCACATTGAAAAGTTGTGCCGACATTCTTTAAACTAAATGGAATTTTTCGGTAGGTGAAAGTGCCCCAAGGACAAATAAAAGTTGTCTTGTGTTGGTCTATGGGTATGATATTGATTTAATTATATCTAGAGAAACCATCCATCAGAGAGAATATTTCACTTCTAGCACAATCGTTGACGATCTGGTCAACGAAGGGGGTAGGAAATTTGTCTTTAGGACAAGATTTGTTAATGTCCCTATAATCAACGCACACGCGGATTGTGCCTTGTTTCTTGTCAATCATAACAATATTGGAAACCCAGTCAGTTAGAGCCACAGGGTAAATAAAGCCAGCTTTGAGAAGTTTCTCAAATTCAATCTTGATAGCGGTTTCTTTATGTGGGTGGACCAGACGAATTCATTGTTGGACGCGTTTAACGCTTGGGTATGTCTTAATCTCATGTGCCACAATGTCGGGGTCAATCCCCGACATTTCTTCATAGCTCCATGCGAAGATGTCACAAAATTCTTGGAAAAGAGACTTGTAGGTGAAAACTTCGTCATGGGAACACGAAGCTCTAATATGCACATTTTTGACAACTCCAGGTTTTATGGATATGTTGAGGGGGATGGTGGGTGAGATATTACTTAAGTTCCCTTCGTAGAACATATCGTGTGTAGACTTGGGAATGGTAGAAATGTCGACAATTGTCAACGGGGTCGAGATCTGTTGGTAACCCTCGATGGTGTGTTGTTCCAGGAAGAGGATGGAACGATGATGTACATCATCCCAAGGGGTATCTTCCATGGACATGACAAACATAATCATCTTGTCTGTGGGAAAAATGATGTGGGATGGATCTAGAGATAAATCACCAAGAGAGGGGGTAGAATGGGTTGTTGATTGAATGGATTGATAAGAGGATTCGACCAGACTTAAAGAAATTTCGTTTCTATATCGAAGATGATCACTGGGGTTGGGGACCATCCATGGGTCGTAAGACACAGGGGTTCCGTGAACAAAGGTGGAGATCATGTTGATCAACGTGAAAAATGGATGTGGAACATCGGGTGGTGGAATGGGGAAAGTACCCATCAAAGAGGAATTATTAAGAAGACCCACATCGACATTCTCATATCCAGGGGTTTTTTTTTCAATGAAAGGTACATTGTCGGTACATGCATTAGAGTGAAAGAAGGCCAATTGGTCTATGGTAACTACTTTTCCTTGATGTGGGAAACGCACGACATAGAAAAGAGTGGACACAACTACATGCATGGTATCGATCCAGCTATGACCAAGTAGAAGGTTGTAATCGAGAGGAGCGTCGAAGACCTCCACTTCAACGTTGATCGTTTTGCCTTCTAACATAATAGGCAATGAAGGGAGGACACCGTAAGGCTTAAAACTAGAGCCATTGAAGGCTTTGAGCGTGTTGTGGGATTCAGTCAAAGGAGGAGAGCCGATGGATTTCTAGCAGGTAATAGACATAACACACATCGAGGAACCCTCATCAATAAATTTTCTACAAATGTTTTTGTTGGAGACAATTACTTGTATTTGGAATGCGAGTTGAGGGGGTAACCTTGGAATGTGATCTTCCAAGTCAAAAATTATTAAATTTGTATCCGTAGGGTCGATTCCACAGATAGATTTCAACAGTGCCTTCCATTGTATAGGACAACTCTGATGGACTTCGAGGGATGACATCGCGGACGGTGCTTGGGCCAGATCTTTGACAATACTGTAGTTCTGGGCAGCACGTGCATGAGGATTGAAAGCCGATTTTCAAACAACACCCTTTGGAGGAGGGTGAGGGACTGTATCTAGGCTCATTCATTTGAGATGAAGAGGACTGTTGGTAGGTGGAGTCGTGGGAGATGGTTGGACCAATGAAGGAGGTATTGCATCAACCTTCTCTTTGGAGGAAGAATAATCTTTGGCTCGAGTGATAAGTGTGATGTCATTCTGCTTTGAATCAACTATACACATTAATACATAGGATGTATTGGAGGGGGAAGGTTGGTCATGAATGACCAATTGGGCCTTTTTTTGAGAGGGGAAGGGTTGTGACAATACGACCAGAGTGGGGGGTTTCATGGTCCCTTGAAGGAACTTAGTAACCTCGGCTCGTCGTGGACAATCCTTAGTGTAGTGATCATCACCACAAATAAGACATGGGTATCAGGGTTTGCGCTTATCCCTATCATCAACAGGTGGTGTTTTGGTTTCCTTAGATTGCAGATTATTTTTATCCTCCTTGTTCTTACCCTTTCCCTTTTTGGATTTATTTTTTCCGGCGGGGGTAGATTGAATAGACTTTACCTTAGAAGTGTTGTCGGTGGGAGGGGTAGGAGACGAAGCATTTTGAACATTAGAAGAAATGGGTTTGGGGTTGTTGCTAGAGTTTTGGACAGAATGAGTTGGGCATGGAAAGTGCCAATCACACCGTCAGTTGCATGAGAAGCAACATGAGTAGTTGAAGTAGTGGAAGTAAAAGGACGAGGTGCGTCAGGGAGTAAGTTGTAAAGAGTCCCCATTTTTGAATAAACGAGGTCGAGGTATTGAGCAAGAATGATTGCCTGTTCTTCTGTGACAACTCCACCCATGGCGATGTCACGAGCAATATCGTTCATGAATGATTTCATGAACCACTCTGCCAGCAACTGATCGGGAAGTTTGAGTTTGATGAGACATCGTCTCCATCGCCACTCATGAATGTGATCAGAGATATGAGTGGCTTTGGTTTGTTTGAAAGAACTCAAAATCTCGGTTCCCATTTCATAGCGGATCGGTAACTAGTATTGGGTGAGGAAAGCGATAGTGAGGGTGTTGAAGTCAGTGAAGAAGCCTCATGGTAATTCTATATACCACTTCGCGATGGAACTTGTGAGGGTCCGCTAAAAAAGGCTTCAATGAATAGAGTCATCCATCAAGGAGTTGGATGAGCACCAAACGTGAAAAGTCATTACATGATTGTTTGGGTCCTCTCCCTGTTTACCATCGAATTTAGGGATATCGAATGGTAGTTTGGTTGGTATGGCGGGCCATTGAGGAGAGTGACGGATCAGATCATTTAAAATCCTCGACAAATTAGGGAGGTCCAGGGTGGCTAAGAAGGGTAACTGTCTATTCACATGTGGGTACTGGTGACTTTGAGGAGGGAGTCTCGTCAGTAGACCAGTGGGACCATAAAAAGTTTTCATATAATGCGAAGATCCGGGAAAATTTAGTGGTTGGTGTGGAGGCAAGTAATTCATAGGGTTGTACCCTTGAACAAGGGCATGGGGTTGAGCGTTCGAGCCCCAAATAGGATTAGACGTGCCTGGATATGGTTGGCCTGTACTAGGGAGTATGACAGAGCTAGCTTGAGGCTGTTGCCCCCCAGTCAAGTGAGGATTATGTTGTATAAGATATTTCCAATACTGGGCCAAGGATGGAGGTATGTTTGGTCCATAAGGTGGGGTTAGTGGGGGTTTCCCTCCAATTGGGGGTTGCGTCCCAGTTGGGATTTGTCCTGCAAAAGGGGGTTGGGTTTGGCCTCCTTGGTGAAATTGTCCACCAACAGGAATCTGGTAATTAGGTGTGAAAGACAGGATGGTGCCACTAGGGTCAGTGCCTCTGATAGAGGATGGAAGAGGTCCTCTGAAAGGGGGTTGAGGAAGTGTCGAAATGAAATCAAGAACAAGATGGTGCCCAGAAGAAGTGGAAACGCTAGGAGTCTTGGATGAGATTTGTGTAGGAGTGGAAATAGAAGCATTCAATGCATGATATCCAGGCGAAAGGGTTGGGGTGAATCCGGGCGAAAGTGGTGTGCCAATGGGGGCTTGGCTAGACGTTGTAATCCTAGTGTGAGGACTCATAGTATCTGGGACCATTGTGTAATGGACCATTTGTATAGGGATAGTCAAGATGTGGTTAGCTGGTGGAGCGTCTGTACCAGGAAAATAATAGGCAGTAGTAAAAGGTACTGCATCTGGATCAGATGTTTCGGGCAACTCAGGTGTGACAGTGATATCAATGCCTGCTCCTGAGCCAAAAAGATCCCGTCTAAAAATGCCAATAGTCCAAAAAGGATCTTAACCCTCAGGTCCTATGAAAGGTCCGTTTGGTGATCCAAAAGATTGAAAACTATATCTCCGGAAGAATTCACTCGAACAATACGTCTCTCAGAGTGGGGAGGAAGTTGGAAGTCCTCTCAAGAATTGGTAATTCAAAACCATTCTAAAGAGTTAGTTCTTTCCACTGGTGGAGTGGCAACGTCTTGGACTTCACTCTCTTGAGGAGAGCCCTCCGACGAGTTGGTAGGAAAGGGTTGAGAACCTTCCATATCTTCTGGGGGTAGGCCTTGCATTCTATGTGAATGGCATGGAGGGTCAATTGTGATCGAGTTAGAATTTTATGAAAGAAATTCTATGGCCAACTTGGGTAAACAAACAACACACACTAGTAAAATCTAGGAAGCAAAACCAAGCAAACAAGACCTTCCAATTCCAAAGTCACTAGTTGGTGATGAAATCCAACGTCGCGATGATGAGACAAGAAGGGGCTGGGCTAGGGTGGAAAAGTTACGTTGACGACCTGCTTAATGGACTTACACCCTGGTTCAAGCTCCCACACACAATCATGGGTATACCCTCCAAGGAGCCCGAGTGAGTCTGGCCAACGTTGATTCCAGGTACTGTGAAGGCTTACCCCTTCATAGTCACCTTGTGTAAGACCCTAAGAAGATAGGCTACTGAGGTTACCACCAACAACAATGATGTCTAGGGGAATAGTCGATAGTCTGATCTACATGCAAGGGTAGGGTATCTAGCCCGAAATAATCTTGAGAGGCTTCCACTCATCATTGTGGGTATACCTTCAAGTGACCGCCATAATACATGCAATCTCTACACCAATATCAACAAAGCAGGGTGATTAACTCTGTCAATCTCAATGCAACCTCGGGTTTGACCCTTGTGTGAGAAGGGCTTCCTAGGAAAAAATGCTACAAATGGAATTTGACACTCCTTATCACAAGATACTATTGTGTGTTTTGTGCTTTGGAGAGTGTGTCTCACTGCCTATTCCAAAGCTCTAGCCTAGCTAATGTTGGTGTAAAAGAGACCTAGAAAAAGTTACTAGTTGAATTTTAAAATTGCGCAATATTATTAAAGGCTGTTGTTACTCAGAAGGAGACAGAAATGAAACCGATGTTGTGTGAGACTCTGACCCAACAATGCATAAATAGGAATGAGTGATACAAATTTTTGTTCTATGAATCCTATTTACAGGAGGGAAAGAGGAGTTTTCTGGAACAATGTGAACTACGATGTATGATCTTCTCCGAAATGTAATATCAAACAATCATGAACAATGTAAATTATCTATTCATTTTCTTTCAATACTTGAATGCCAATATTTTCGAATAAAAAGTTGCTTAAAAAAAAAGAAAATGTCTTTAATTTTTATTAGAAACCAAGCAACAGGGATGGAACTAAGAAAAAGTAAGAAACCAATGAAAAATAAATACACAACAAACACCCAGATCGATCTTTCAATGAAGACAAAAATAACAAACTGACAAGACCAGTCTCTTCAAATGCACATCGGTAACAATTTTCCAAGTAATAAGCAATTGAAAAGGACAATTAATCTCAAATTTTAATCCAATCAAAGGCTCTCAACCAAACAAGCACTCGGATTTCAGAATCAGAGATTATACCCTTGTTAAGAAAAGGTCAAGAGGTAAAAATTGAGAAAAATAAACAAGAAGAGCTTTCGATTTCCAAAAACTAATCATTCACGAGATTTGAAGTAAAGAAAAATTCAATCACTAGCAAGAGAAGTTCTTCCTAGACACACAAACACATATGGGCATCTGAGGACACAAAATACTTAATCCAAAATTTTTATAAGTGAGTTCGTAGGTTGGATGTGGAGTACAGTGCGAGAATTAAGGATTCTCGTAGGCTAGACACAGGTAGGGTGCGAGAAGTTCGCATTGAACTGAGCACTAGGGTGCGAACCTCAGTTATTCTTGCAGGATATAGAAAGGTGCAGTTCGAGAAGGTTTGTAATCAAGCAAATTTTGGAAAAAAGGTAAAACTTTTGAGGGAACCTCTGGATCCAGGGAGTCTGTGAGGATCTCCTAAAGACTCAGATATTGATTGAGAATGAAAAAGGGTAGTTCAAGAGAAAATAGCCAATAAAAAACCACCAAAATGGGTTGTATCCCCAGTGGAGTTGCCAATTTTGTTATCGGATAAATCGGTAGGTGTAGACACTAACAAATCTCCCTAGATCCACCTGTATCTAGAACAAAACAGGACAGGACACGACTCTTTCCCTAAGTTGCGATCATTGAATCTACTACTAAGAAGGAATGAGTGACATACCTTTATATCACTTACTTAGGTCTCTGTTGTTCCTGCTTCGCTCTGGTGCTCTTGTGAAAACAGGTCCAAGACAACACAAACCAACCAAAGTGAAGATATCAAAGTATATTAAATGTCAACCTATGCATATGCTCAAGGAGTTACGCAATAAAATAAGAGTGATTTTATGGGAAAGGAACATGCCACTGTATTATATTAAATGAAAGTAGAAGATACAACCAGATCGCCTTGATGTCGCAAGATTCCTTTCAGTGACCCTTGGTTCCAACACACACACTTTCTCTGTATTTGCATGAATAATATCCAATACAACTTGATAGACCAGATAGAGTCTTCAAGCTTCTGTCCAAGCAGAGTTCTTCACACAATCCTTTCACCAATTCTTCATTCAATCTTGCTTAACCTTTTCCATGAGAAACCTATCAATATATAGGAGAAGGAGGGATGGTTATATGGATGAGGATGATCCCACCAAATCTGAGAAGTCAGTAGGATGCCAACCATATGAATGTCAACTCATTTTCTAGAAGATCCCCTTCTAGAACCTTCGTGACCTCCTCTCTTCTTCAAGCTTAAAAACAAGTTCGCACCCTACCTATAGAGAAGAATGCGAACAGTTCTCACCCTAAGTGTGGGTGGCCTGTGAGAATGAGGGATTTTCTCACCCTGTAACATAGGAAACCTGTGAACTCATCTTAAAAATGTGTTTTTTGGAAGAAGAAGGCAATCACTTTTCTCAGGAAAAAAGTCCTTGTGGGAGCCTGAATACATCATTTGTAGAGACATCACCAGAGTGACCAAAATCATGTGTAACAGACTTGAGAGGGCAGATCTGAACCGCCCTTTCAAGAGCACTTTCAATATCATGAGATCGACGGTCATGCTCCATTGCAGGTCCAAAACATGCTCGGGCCTTAATTTTTTGTGAGTGGACCGCAATTGAATCCACGATTTTGGAGAAAGGATGTGTGGAGGCTCGTAGTGAATTGTAGGGAGAAAAGCAGGTTTCCCTAAAACCACCTATGGACATGCTCACAATCACGTGGTCACGTGAATCTCATATCCCAAGGTCATATCATGAAAAGGAGCTAGCGCTCACTAAAACGAAATCAAAAAATGCCTTTTGATTAGGCGTTTGATCACCGTCGATGGTCATGTGAAGGAAGAGGCTTAGAAGCTAAAGACACCTGACTGTAATTGACAAAGAAGATGAATAGTCTTGACTGCCAGAGAAGCGAAGGAATCTCAGGGTAATTCCCACTAATGATAAACATATTCAACATAATCACCAGATAAGACAAAGGGTTACCATGATGATCATGTAGAGGAATCGGCGTGTAAAAGACATGCAGAACAAAGAAGATATTATTGATTCTCTTGTGAGCCATGCTGTGGGGAAGAGGAGACGAAGTGAACAACCTGAAGTGCAGATCAATGGCATAGTGAAGAGAATGCATAGGCATAGCGCATAGGATGGACATGGCACACATAACATAAAAGGTAGAAGAATAGAAAGCGCAAGGTATGCAAGCATAAGGACACTAATGTAGGCAGAGCAAAGCAGGGTAGCAGAAAAATGATGAGACTGGTAAGCCATTGATATACACTGTATCACTGTAATAAATTTCAGTAAGCAAAGATTTATATTTCAGGGTGGTAGGGAGGTGGTAGGGAGGATTGTTTTCCTCAAAAGTTTCAAGTGGGTGCTTGAACACAGGGAGTTGTATATTCCATCTGGTTACAACCAGGAAAGTCAGGGTGGTAGGGTGGTGAAAGGGATAACTATTTTTCTCTATTATATAGGTTGGTGCCTGTGTGACTGGAAGTTTTTTCTTCCATTTAGTTGGTGCTGGAACACTCAGGGAGTTGGTGCTTCCTTCTAGTGGGTGCTAGAGAAATCAGAGAGTTGGTGATATCAACAAGTTTCTTATTTTAAAATAGAGGTTGTAGCCTCAAGAGGAGTTGGAGCTCATAAGAATGATAATGTACATAAAATAAAGATTACTTATCATATCAAGAAGAAGAGGTTTTTCCCTTTATGGGTTTCCTCAAGAAATATTTGTCTCTATATATTTCATGTTTGTGATTGATGTTGAATTTTATATTGCTTACTTCCCTGCATTATTGTGATCGTCATTGAGTGTTCTTACATTTGAAAGGATATTTTGTTGTTCTAGGAAAAAATCCCATTACAAGTTCTGATACCAACTAGTTTTATTTTTTCTATAAAGGTTGAGAAAACCTCAACATCTCTATCCAATCTTCAGACTCCCCCTTTCTTCTCAGCCAAGGTGACAATAATATTAAAATCACCAGCTAAAATCTAGTTAGGATTCATATTTCATTTTCTGAGGTTTTATAAGCCTGTCATCATTCTTTTCTTATCTTCCAGAAGTTGAGAGCCATATACATTGGTGGAAATAACCTTATCTGGAGTCCCTATAACTTGCAAAATTACTGATAAATAATGCCTTGTAGATTCTGCCAAAATCAAGTCTACTTTTTTAGGGTTCCACAACGTGAGAATATCCCCAGACGAATTTTGACTATCAATGTCTAAAAAATTGTAAGTATTCCAACTTTCCTACTTATTTGTACCATCTTATCGGTTGTATATTTGTTTTCCTGTATAAAAAAAATATTTGGCTTTTCCATTTTTAACTTATTTTTGAGGATTTTTTGTTTCCTGGGGCTATTCAAGTCTCGTATATTCCAAGTGATAACCTTCATTTTAAACCAAGAGGGGGAGAGGTAGGGAAACGTTTTGATATTACTTGAGTTTATCAGAAGTGATCCCCGTTCCTACAGTACCACGTTGTTGGGTTTTATACCCTTCGTTCTCTTAGATTGCTTTGGTGATTGAGGCTGTTGGTTGTCTCTCGGTTTGATACCCAGGTTTCCTACCTCTCCATGCATGTGTTTGATTCCTCTAGATTTTTCCTCCTCCCTCATTAGGGAGAGATACTTCATATGATCCAGTTGGTCCAAAGGGATGGTATCCATACTTTATTTTTCCCATTGGTCCAAAATATTATGAAGGTCAATCCCTTCCCTTTCCATGATGTCACGAACATTTGTATCCTTCATTTTGACCTCACTAGGTGTCATTTCAGAATCTCCACCCCCCTCATGCATTGGAGTGTTTATGTCATGATTTATGTCTCCTATTGATCCTTTGTAAGTCTTGGCAGTGTCCTGAGATTGTTGATTCTCCATTTCCTTATTTTCCTCCTTCCTATCGGGCTCCCTCTCCGCTTACTTCTCTTGTTTAGTTTCTCTATCCTGAGTTTGGTTCTCCACCAGGAATTCGAAGCTATTCTTTGATTCAGAGTTACCATTTGTGGAGGGTTTTCTTTTTCGTCTATTTCCTTTACCTTTGTAATTTGGCCGATCAAATCCTTCCTCATCTCGGGGTTGTTTTTTTTTTTATCTTTCTCCTTCTTTCTGTTTAGCGGGAATTCCATGAATATATGCCCATGTTCATGACATTTCCTACATCTAAACAAGATCTGTTCATAATTAATATTTTTTATCCATTCATCATCCTTAAACTACAAGCATATTGCTTTTGGTAGTGCACTCGAGACATCCATCTCAATACAAATTCTTGCAAATGAGGTGTACTTTTCTTTTAAGGTTGCATCCGATGCCTTGACAAATTTTCCCAGCTTATTCCCGATTTCCTCGAAGGTGGTCAATATCAAATAGTCTAACGATAGGGAATTAATTTTGATCCATACTGGCACACACTTAAAGGTCTCCTTTTTTGGGGAATTTTTTTCTTTCCAGGGTCTTATATACAACTCGACTGAGGTGTGAAAGTAGGGCCCTCCTTCAAAAACCTTGTATCTATATTCTAGGTTCATGGAGACAACTGTAAAAACCTTTTGATCCTAGGTGTAGGTCCACCTCTCTGCATGGTTTCCAATGATATTTGATCCATCTTCGTAGGGTTTTTTCAATGGGCCATAATCCCATAAACTTGCAGATCAAGGAATACACCCTCATCTAATATATGTATTCTTGTGTCTGTGGATCTTCTAGAACAACTTTTGGGATCATTGTCATTTTTGGCTTACATGAATTTCTCCCTCCCACCCCAATTGAATGTGATGGGTCTGTCGCCTTTCTTTGGTTCTCTTTGTTCTCCTGACCTGCTTGTCCTCTTTTCTCATGCTTGTCCTCACCTTCCACCTCTGACACAGATCTAGATGCCCCTGCCAGTGGGGCCTTGAAACCTCCCCCGCATGGACCTTTCCTTCTATCGACCAAGACTTTCCTGTAAGAGGGAGTCCTACTCCCTCCCCCCTGGTTAACCATTCTACTACCTGAAACAACCTAGAGAAATGAAAAACTGAGGTTGCAAGATCATCGAAAAAAATCCTTATATTAAAGAGTGATGAATATGCATGTTTCTTTCCCATTAAAAAGGAGATTCCTCATGCTATTAATGTTGGTGTGTTTTGCAGGAAAGACTGTGCTTGTCATTGATGGTAAGAAAAATGATGGCAAATAGGAAAGAAAATAAGAACAACATCAACAATGCAAAACAAGAACAATGAAGACGAGATCTGCAGGAGAAGGTTCGGAGGCCGAAACCTTTGATTACTTAGAAAAAATTCTAATTCAGAAGAAATCATAAGCTCAGGAGGAGGACCGATAGTGGCCATCAGATCAGTGTCTAGAAAGGAGACGCATGCATAAGAGGAGAACATATCTTAGTCATTGGATCTGAGCGCGAAGGATTGACAGTCATTGGATCCAGAGATAAATGCATGAAGGTTAAGCCTTTAATGAGTGCAGGAGAGAGGAATTTTCTAAGTCCTGAAGTCCCAAAGTAAGAAGGGACCATCCATCATCAATACTGACAGGTGGCACACGATCCTCAACTCTGGATCAAAACACTTCAGGGATTTTTCATTTTGAGACATGAAAAACCTGAAGTCCGGAGATCCGAAGAGCCGGAGTAAACGACAACCATCAGATCAGTTTTAAGTGGAAGGACATGATAAGCCAGAAGAGATGCATCGTAGATAGATTGAGCCATCGATCTAGGATCATGATCGATGAACAAAATTCACTTTGTATATAAATATGCGGGGAGGTTACGCTCCAGAAAGTTTGAGATTTGAAATACGCGAAACCCGAAAATTTGAAATGAATAAGGACCATAGGATTTGGAGGACATACGATGACTGTTGGATCAGGGATGTTGGTCAACAAACCACGTCAACAAGGAAATGCATTAGACCACGTATACAAGGACATGTGGCAGACCATGTCAACAAGACTACGTAAGAAAGGACACATGGCACAATCAGACAATGACAAGTGTTAAGTTGATTTGGCATTTCAGGTATGTGGAAATCACAAATCTGAGTGAAACGTGGCAGATACTAGGCTCATGACACATCATCAAGTGACGTAAGTAAGAGACGTCACTCTGGGATTTTTAATTCGGGAGCTTTACCACTAGAAAATGAAAAAATCTCCGAAGTCCCAAATGCCGAATTCCCGAGGTGGACACGAGTCGTCCGATCTGAAAGATCACTTCGGGAGAAGTGTCATCTGTTGATCTACTCCAATGGAAGGATAGTGTAAGTTGAAATATCTGAAGTCCAGAGACGTGAAAGGATCATGACCATCGATTCGAAAGGGACACACATCATTGGATCGTGGACTTCAGGTGAAATGCTTTGGGAGCAAGCATAGATTGAGAATCGAAACTCCTGAAGCTCGAAAGGTGAAATCAATCTTTTCCGTTGCTTTGGAGGGCCACATGTCACCTGATTGTTGAAACTAAGGATCACACGTGGAAAAAGGGAAGAAGGAAGATCCGTCGATTGAAGAGGACATATGTCAGCAGATATTCCATTTTGGAAGATATCCAGTCAACAACAACAAGGTTTGAGATCTGAAACTCCCGGAGCCCGGATCACGAAGTAAATATTAGCCATTGATGTAGGAAGGTGAGATTTGGTCCACAGACTTGAGAGGACAGATATGAAACATCCTTTTAGGAACATTATCAAGATCATGAGATCGACGATCATGCTCCATTGCAGGGCCAAAACATGCTCGGGCCTTAATTGTTTGTGAGCGGACCACAATTGAATCCACGGTTTTGGAGAAAGGACGTGTGGAGGCTCGTAGTGAATTGCAGGGAGAAAATCAGGTTTCCCTCAAACCTCCTATGGATGCACTTGCAATCACGTGAATCTCATATCCCAAGGTCATATCATGAAAAGGAGCTAGCGCTCACTAAAACAAAATCGGGAAACGCCTTTTGATTAGGCGTTTGATCACCATCGGTGGTCACGTGAAGGAAGAGGCTTGGAAGCCAAAGACACCTGATTGTAACTGACAGAGAAGACAAAGAGTCTCAACTGCCAGAGAAGCGAAGGAATCTCAGGGTAACACCCACTGATGATGAACATATTCAACATAACCGCCAGATAAGACAAAGAGTTTCCATGATGATCATGGAGAGGACTCGGCGTGTAAACTACATGTAGAACAAAGAAGAAATTATTTATTCTCTTGTGAGCCATGCCGTGGGGAAGAGGAGACGAAGTGAACACCCTGAAGTGCATATCAGTGGCGTAGTGAAGAGCATGCGTAGGCATAGCGTATAGGATGGAAATGGCACACATAACATAAAAGGAAAAAGAACAGAAAGTACAAGGTATGCAAGCATGAGGACACTGATGTAGGCAGAGCAGAGTAGGGTAGAAAAATAATGATGAGACTGGTAAGCCATTGATATACACTGTATCACTATAATAAAATTCAGTAAGCAAAGATTTATATTTCAGGGTGGTAGGGAGGTGGTAGGGAGGATTGTTGTTCTCAAAAGTTTCAAGTGGGTGCTTGAACACAGGGAGTTGTATATTCCATCTGGTTACAGCCAGAAAAGCCAGGGTGGTAGGGTGGTGCAAGGGATAACTATTTTTCTCTGTTATACAAGTTGGTTCCTGTGTGACTGGAAGTTGGTGCTTCCATTCAATTGGTGCTGGAACACTCATGGAGTTGGTGCTTCCTTCTAGTGGGTGCTAGAGAAATCAGAGAGTTGGTGATCTCAACAAGTTTCTTCTTGTAAAACAGAGGTTGTAGCCTCAAGTGGAGTTGGAGCTCATAAGAATGATAATGTACATAAAATAAGGATTACTTATCATATTAAGAAGAAGAGGTTTTTCCCTTTATAGGTTTCCTCAAGAAATATCTATCTCTATATATTTGTGTGATTGATGTTGAATATTATATTGCTTACTTCCCTGCATTACTGTGATCATGATTGAGTGTTCTGTAAAGAGTTTAAAATAGGCATAATTGTTTACACACAGTAACAACTGATCCACCCCTCCTCTCAGTTGTCCAACAATTGGTATCAGAGACGATTCCTTTTATCTAATGGTATATCCTAGAGCTTAAACATGACTAGCAATGAAGGAACTTCAACCAATAATCCCGCCCTGTTCAATGAAACAAACTTTGCCTTCTGGAAAGTTAGGATGAAAACCTACATAATGGCTTTAGGTGCAAATGTCTAGGATGTGGTAGAGACTGGTTATGTAAAGCTGATTGTACTAGATAATAAGGATGACAAGTTAGAATTCAGCTTCAATGCTAAAGCTATGAATGATATTCTGAGTGGGCTTGCAGAAGCAACATTTGTAAAAGTTATGCACTTAGAAACTGCCAAAGAAATGTGGGACAAACTCATTAGCAGTTATGAAGGTAATGAGAAAGTAAAGGACGCCAAACTTCAAACCTATAGAGTACAGTTTGAACAACTAAATATGAAAGAGGATGAAACTGTTGGGAATTACTTTCTAAGAGTTGAAGAACTAGTAAATGCAATGAAAGCACTTGGTGAAAAAATTGAGGAAGCCTCTTTAGTTCAAAATTTTTTGAGATCTCTACGAGATAGGTTCAACCCAAAGGTTTCTGATATAGAAGAACTTAATGATCTAAACTCTTTGGATTTTGATAAAATTCTAGGAACATTGACTGCATATGCAATGAATATAGTTAAAGATAAACCCACCTCTAGAGAAGCATCATTTAAAGCAGATAAGAATGAGGATTCTGAGACTGATGAAATTAAAGAAAAATTTGTGAGAAGACTAAAGAAAGGATTAGACAAGTACCAAGGCAAATTACCCTTCAAATGTTTTAACTATGGAAAGATAGGTCACTTTGCATCTAAGTGTCCATATAAGAAACAAGATCAAAACTTTGAAGGTGAAAAGAAGTACAAACCCAAGAGATTTGGTAAAAAGAAAAGTTTATGTGTAAACAATGATGACTCTTCAGAAGACACAGATAGTGACTCTTCCTTTGAAGATAAGATTAATGACTTTATGCTTATGGCCAAAGAGGATTATGATAATAAAAGAACAGGAAGTGATGTTGATGATGAAGAAGTTGTGGTTGACTTGGAAGGAAAACTAATCAGTTCTCTAGAAGAAATTGCTAGACTCAGATCTAAGAAGAAAAAGAAAAAGAAATTGTTGATACAGTTCAAGAAAGACAATAAAGAACCTGATGAAGACTTTGCCCTGCTAAAAGTGGAGTTAGAAGAGGAAAATAAAATAGAGGAAATTATGAAACAACAGTTATCAGAAAAGAAGGCAAGATGTGAAGCCTTGGAACAGGTGACCAACACTGTTGTTTCTTTGCATTATATTCCATCCAACGATCAGATTGTTGATATCTTCACTAAACCGCTTGCAAAAGCTCAGTTTGAGTATCTATGCCAGAAGTTAGGCGTGACCCCATTATCAACATAAGAGAATCCATCCTGTCAGCGGGAGCATGTATTGGTTGAATATATGATACCTCTGAAAGGTACTACAACAGCTTAGGGGGAGCATGTTTTCTTTGACATTGATGTCAAAGGGGGAGAAAATGAGTGGTCCGGATGCTACAGTTGGAGGTACAAGGAGTGGTATGGATGCTACAGTTGGAGGTCCAAATAGACTAGCGCAACCTTTGAGGGTTGCCATCAATGCCAAAGGGGGAGATTGTTGGCATGTTTTGCAGGAAAGAGTGTGCTTGTCATTGATGGAAAGAACAATGATGACAAATAGAAAATCAAAGAAGAATAACAACAACAATGGAAAACAAGAACAACGAAGACGAGACCTGCAGGATAAGGTTCAGAGGCCGAAAACTTTGAATATTTAGAAAACCTTCTAAGTCAGAAGAAATCATAAGCTCAGGAGGAGGAGTGACAGTGACCGTCGGATCACTATCCAGATAGGAGAAGAGCGCAAAAGAGGATAAAAAATCTCATTCGTTGGATCTAAGTGCGAAGGATCAATAGTTGTTGGATCCAGAGATAAATGCACGAAGGTTAATACTTTGATCAGTGTAGGAGAGAAGACTTGTCTAAGTTATGAAGTCCTGGAGTAAACAGGGACCATCCATCGTCAATATTGACAGGTGGCACACAATCCTCAACTCTGGAGAAAAACACTTCGAGGATTTTTTAGTTTGAGTCTTGAAAAACCCGAAGTCCGAAGAGCCGAAGTAAATGACAACTATCAAATCAGTTTGAAGTGGAAGGACGGGATAAGCCAGAAGTGTTGCATCACAGACCGATTGAGCCATCGATCTAGGATCATGATCAATGGATGACATTCACTTCGGATATAAATATGTGAGGAGGTTACGCTCCGGAAATTTTGAGATTTGAAATACCCGAAACCTAGAAATCCGAAATGAATAAGGACCATCAGATTTGGAGGAAATACGATGATTGTTCGATTAGGAACATTGGTTAGCAGACCACATAATCAAGGACACACAGTAGACCACATCTACAAGGACATGTGGCAGACCATGTCAACAAGACTACATCAACAAGACTACGTAAGCAAGGGCACGTGGCACAATCAGACAATGACCAGTTTCAAGTTGATTCAGCATTTCAGGTATGTGAAAATCACAAATCTAAGTGACACGTGGGAGCTACTAGGCTCATGACACGTCATCAGCCTAGTGAATTGCAAGCTAAAAATAAGTTTCCCCTCAAACCATCTATGGACGTGCCTGCAATCGCATGGTCACATGAAGCTCATAGCCCAAGGTCATATCATGAAAAGGAGCTAACGCTCAATAAAAAAAAATCGGGAAGCGCCTTTTGATTAGGCGTTTGATCACTGCCGGTGGTCACATGAAGGAAGAGGCTTAGAAGCCAAAGATGACTGACTGTAACTGATAGAGAAGACAAAGATTCTCAACTACCAGAGAAGCCAAGGAATCTCAGGGTAACGCCCACTGATGATGAACACATTCAACATAACTGCCAGATAAGACGAAGATTTTCCATGATGATCATGCAGAGGAATTGGCGTGTAAAAGACATGCACAACAAAGAAGAGATTGTTGATTCTCTTGTGAGCCATGCTTTGGGGAAGAGGAGACGAAGTGAACAACCCGAAGTGTAGATCAGTGGCACAGTGAAGAGCATGTGCAGTCATAGTGCATAGGATGGACATGGTGCATAGAGCATAAAAGGTAGAAGAATAGAAAGCACAAGGTATGCGAGAAGGAGGAAATTGATGCAGGAAGAGTAGAGAAGGGTAGCAGAACAATGATGAGACTGGTAAGCCATTGATATACACTATATCACTGTAATAAAGTTCAGTAAGCAAAGATTTATATTTCAGGGTGGTAGGGAGGTTCTAGGGAGGACCGTTGTCCTCAGAAGTTTCAAGTGGGTGCGTGAAAACATGGAGTTGTAGATTCCATCTGGTTGCAGCCAGAAAAACTAGGGTGGCAGAGTGCTGCAAGGGAGAACTATTGTTCTCTGTTATACAGGTTGGTGCCTGTGTGACTAGAAGTTGGTGCTTCCATTCAATTGGTGCTGGAACACTCAGGGAGTTGGTGCTTCCTTCTAGTGGGTGCTAGAGAAATCAGAGAGTTGGTGCTCTCAACAATTTTCTGCTTGTAAAATAGAGGTTATAGCCTCAAGAGGAGTTGGATCTCATAAGAATGATAATGTACAAAAAATATATATTACTTATTATATCAAGAAGAATAGGTTTTTCCCTTTATGGGTTTCCTCAAGAAATATTTGTCTCTGTATATTTCATGTGTGTGATTGATGTTGAATATTCTATTGCTTACTTCCCTACATTACTGTGATCATCATTAAGTGTTCTGTAAAGAGTTTAAAATAGGCATAATTGTTTAAGTACAATAACAACTGATTCACCCCCCCTCTCAGTTTTCCAACAATTAATAACACAACTATCCTTATTATAGTCTAATCACATATTTTGTCAATGATATAGCTCCATGTCAAAACTATTCTACTCACAATATAGTTGCAACTTATGAAAACTCAAACATATACATTCATACTATCGTCCTAGCTATACATCCTTCCTATTACATATATCCATCTACTAAAAAATTAAATCTGGAATTCCATAGATTTTGTCTCCTCTTGGTCAATGAACTCATAGGAGCCTAGGGCTCCCATAGGGAGAGTCATGGCCTCCTTGGACAACACATAGTCTTTGACATTAATTTCTTTATAGATATGGATGAAGGATATCCATTCAAAGGATTGGAAGGAAATATTGATATCATTAACTAAAGGCCAAATAATAACATCAGAAACCAAATCCTTCTTCCTATCATAATAAATCACCATCTTGGAATCCCCCATGATCTCCAACTTCTAAACCCCTTTTTTAATTGCAGCCACCAATAAGGTGTATAGAGCAATGGATTTTTATTTGTTATTGGTGCCCCTCCCTGGAGCATAATTTTTTTTAAGAAAATGATTTTTTTTAGGTATAGAACAACCCCAACCCCACATACTGGAGCATGTCCCTAATAGGCCCCATCGAAGAAACGCAATGGAATCTCGAAATCCAACTTGGGCATGGAAAACATTCTCAAATTTTTAATTTTGAGATATGTCATAAATTCGTTAGACAGATTTAGGATGATGCCAACAATGATCTCAGGAGGGATCTCCTTTTTCCTGAATATGCTTGAATGTCAAGCCAACCAAATGCTGGATACTAGAAAACTAGGAATTTGTTCATATTGTTTTACCATCTTGTCTTCCAACCAATCCTTCAAGCAGTCTTCCAGACACGTGTTGTTCCAAAAACAATAATCGTCCTGAGCTCCTTTTGAACAATTTTCATCACCTTCACTGCATACACAAATTCTATTAAAATATGAGTAGGGGTTTCCTCATGTTCCTTACATAAAACACATCTTCTTAGGCCAACCCATCATCTCTTAAGATTGATTTCCCAGGTTAAAATATTATTATTTATAGCCAACCAAAGAGTGATATTGCTGGGAACTGAGGAAGAAGAATATTTGTGCAAAGATCTTACCTCAAATTGTGATTGCTGGGAACTGAGGAAGAAGAAGCTATGTGCCAAAATATGACCTGAAACTGTGAAATCTCCGTGCATAGATTTGTTTCCCTGGTGCACAATACTCTACCTAGATTGTGAAACTCTGTGCTAAGAAGAGAAGTCTGATCTGAAGAAAAGAGGTAAGATCGCGAAGCTTTGTTCTCTCATAAAGGTAAGAATAAGTGAAAAGTTTTAGATCTGAAAGTTTTGTGCTCCGTTGAAAGTAAGATTATAGGAAATTTTTGTTTCAAGAGTATGGATCTAGGTATGTTTGATAAATGTTATCCTAGTCTGAAAACTAGGGCATAGTTAGATGAAATAAGGTTTGATATAAGTAGATCTGATAAGAATAGTGAAAGATATGTTATTCTTATGCATAGAAAAAATGTTTGGACTAACAAATGGATGCAGGATCCTAAAAATATTTTTTTGCAGGTTAGTTACCATGATCCTAGTGCACAGTACAGGAAAGGATGGGTATCATTTAAGAGAAATAGAGTATTAAATCTTTGTTATAGTTGCAGAAGACCGGGACATCTTGCTAAGGAATGACCTGGTAGAAGACCTAGTTGTCTTTGTTGTAAATCTATGGATCATGAAGCTATGGATTGCCCTAGAATGATTGCTAAGGTTGAAAGAATGAATATGAGACAAGAAAACCCCGAGGAAGGTCAAGAAACTAAGATCATGGCAGAACCCCAGAATGAATAAGAAACTGTACTATTGCAAATGAAAGAAACCTTGAATGATCACAAAAACACCAACTTACCAGAGATCTTCAAAGAAAAAGAATGCATAGAAACAATAATAGGATACTTCGACATTGAATGGGTTTTGGATGAGGAAACACAGGTGAATATCATGACATAAAGAACTTGGGAAATTTTAGGAAATCTTGCTATGATTTCTTCATTGGGAAGAATAAGATTATTTAGAGGAAATATGATAACCCTATGTGGAAGACTTACTGAGATATCTATGAGTTCTCATGGAACCTCGACAGAAGAAGATTTTGAGGTTATTAAATTTATTGAGAAAAACGCCCCATTTGCTATGTTACTAGGAAAACCTTGGATCGAAAAGGATCAATCCAGAAGAAAAGAAGAGGAAGTCTTAGAGTAGAAGAAGAAAGAATTAAAAGATTTCATGACTAGGAGGATCACACATTTGATTGAAGAATAAGAGAACACGTCAAAGTTATTCATAACCAGAAACTTGGATATCGAAGTTGAAAGGACACACGAGTACTTGAGACACCTATCTGTACAGGAGAGTAGAGCACCTACACCAGACAAAGAAGAAGTATTTCCCTTGAAACCTAGTAAATACCATCAACAATGCGAAGTTACTATGCCCAAAGAAGATCATAATCATAATGGAAAGAGGAATATCGAGACGAAGATCATCGAGAAGAAGGATAGAAATCTCAATAATAAGAAAACAAAGATAGAAAAGTTACAGAAAGTTCCAGAAGGAACTGCACAGAAGGAAGGATTCTAGAATATGAACTTCATTGGGATACCAATACAACACAACATGGCACTTCACCATGGCGAGGCAATATGACCATTGGAGGCATTATAACCATTAGCTCGACGACCTGAACGGTTAGAACAACAGTTGTGGCTAGAAATGTCGCCATCAGACCATTGGGACCACGCCGTAACGAACGAAACTACATTCATGAAGGCTTCTCGCCCGTCGGAAAGATCCGTTACCTAGTTGTTTACTTATTCCATCAAGCCTTGCACCGAGAACACTTTTTCCACTCATGATTATCTGATCTCACAGATTAGTTGATTTCATGAAGTGATCATTGGGCTATCACCATCCATCCCATTGCATTGAGTAGTTTCTCTTCAACCCAAGATAGTCAGCCACGAGCGTGTATGTATGAAGAACTTATCACATTTGAAGAGTCTATGAAGGAGATACTGATTGAAATCATGAATGAAAAGGTAATGTATGTGGGCATACAAGCTTCATTGACGAGAGGAGTGCAAGCCTCCCCGTCAACTTCTCACAAATCCAAACCATCCCGAGCTGCGACTGAGAAAAGAGAAAGCATAGAGATGACTTGGCGAATGCAAAGTTATTACCGTCCATCCTACCCGAGTACATCCCACCCCTGGCCAGTGTAGTGAGTCACGATAGTGTCCCAAGGGACTTTGACTACACCGTCATTAGTGCGTATCTCCCGAAGGGGATAAGCACAGTCAGACCATAGCTAGAGAGGATTCCAACCTTGAATATTAGTGAATATAACCTGGGAGACTGTAGGAGATATGGCATTCTCACACCTAACAAATATCTAACCAAGATGAAGGGAAAGAAGATGAAAATCATCCCTCATCCATGGACCATGAACCTAGCACAGTCCACCCTTTTGAATGTAATGAAGATTCCACATTTTGGAAGACACCAGGAGGTTAACGCCTATGTTAAGCTCCTGCTGTCATGCTTCCATGATGGCTATCTATGGTTGGATAGACGTATCACTGTTGATCCGACACAGATCCATAGGATCACTGGACTGAGCATGCAGGGACCATACCCACAAGACTTCTACCCAGGAAAAGTTGTAGACCGTGCCTTAGCACATACAATTAAAGAAACATATGGTGATGTAGAGAAGGGGATGCGAGGCTATAAGGTAGCCTCCATCCAAAATGGCACAGTGCGCTTAGCATGCCAATTAATTGCAGGAAATATAGTAAGAAAGAGAAGACCCACGTAGGTTACAGGGTTTGTCATTGACCTCACTGAGAAATGCGTGGAAGGCCTACAGATGAACTGGGCGAAGTACCTAGTTAACCAACTAAAACTGGATTTCTGCGAAGATCAGGATTAGGGATATGAGTTTCACTTTAGCTGGCTCCTAATCCTCATTGCGTTTACTTCTTGGGAGATGCCATAGGGTGCGACCTTCCATGAGATTGAGCCATTCGAGTAGCTCGCTGCGAAGTTCACCACGCTATGGTATTTGAGTGATATGGGAAAGAAGTGGCAGCCAAACATATTATTTCATACCTACTACCTACATCTTAGGAGGGATATTGAGTCCTTCCCTCGTATGACACCGAACACCCTAGACAGGTTCAGGCCTCTTATGAAGTTCAATGCAGATAGGCATTTTATTTATATTATTGCATGCACCGATGAAAGAAAATAAGAAATTTAGTACTACTACAAGCTCACTACAGAGGACCTGGAAGAAATCATTAAAAACTGGCCTGCAAAACTCCTTATCCCTGCTGACCCCGTAGAGCTGTCTGACCCAGAACTCATTGGAAAAATGGTGGTTACTCATGAAGAGTATGATTTCCCAAGAAGAAACAAGAAGAAAAAGAAGTAAGATGTACAGGAAGTACAAATCACATCAAAAGAGACTGCATTCGAGTCACCTAGTAGAGGAGGTGATGACGAAGTTAACAAAGAGGAAAAAGAACAAGAATAATATAATCAAGGTGAAGTAACACCGCCACAGAACCTCCCTAATGACATCGATCCATCAAAGAAAAGGAAGGTTTCCCCCACAAAACCTTCATCGCGGAAGAAGTCCAAATCCAATAAACCAAAGATACAAAATGTACTCATGGTCAAAGACTTCGACTTCATTATTTCAGCTGTAGGAGATGCCTCGTAAGAGATTTTGCAAAGAAACAAAGAAAAATAAGAATCCATGTACGATAGAATTTAAGCAAAACTAAGAGGTGTTCAACAAGTCCTTTATTCGAGCCGCGCAGTGTCCACTGCACCCCCACCCTCAGAAGACCCAGAGTTGGGACATGAGCCTGCTCAACTTTGCAGACTGGCTAATGTGACTGAAGCCCACTTTCATCGAGCACAAGCTGAGAAATACCAGGCCACAATGGCCCTGAAACAAGCACAGGAGGAATTTATAGAGAAACACAGGATTGCGCAACAGGAGAAGGATTCCCTTCAAGGGAAGTTTGAAGAAGAGAGAGTGAATATCCAACAGGATAAAGAAAAGATGCTCGCAGAGCAGGTCGAAGTAAAAGAAGCAGTCAACAGAGTACTTCTCTCTGTGATGGTCTTGGAGCAGAAGGAGTAAGAACCAGTAGAACACAAAGTAGCACAACTCACATAAACCATCTAGCAACTTTTGCAGATAATCACATATCAGGAGCTAAGAACAGTGCCCAGTACTCCATAGGATGTGCTAGATCAAAGAGAAGCGACTGCTCAAGGAGTAGTCGAAAGAATAAAGGGCCTCACCATGGAATGTAAACAACTGAGTGATCGCAGTGCCCAAACTTATGATCAACTCACTGAGGATCCTTAATTGAAGGCATTGGAGTCATAGCTCCAAGAGGCGAAGCAACAAGCAAAAACAGTACAGGCGCAATTGAAGCGCCTATCAGCCATTGAGAGGATGAATCAATCCCAAGAATAGCGCACTGCCCAGCAGTAGGTCCACACCATTCAGAGAAGAGTCATGGAAGTAAATTAGAGGCTCCAACCAATACAGGAAAAGGATTGCCAACTATTTGTAGAGATCGAAGGCCGAGGAGAAGAACTAGAGCAAGTCGTCACTGTAGCTGAACATCGCTTAGAGGGATCTATCAACGAAGCAATAATCCAAGAGTTTGCTGAGCACGAGGTCATGGCACAACAATAGGTGGAAGCCTCTTGAGCCAAGATCAAGGCTTTTGAGGCAGAGCTACCCAGATCAGAGTGACTCAGGATGAGTCAAAGGTGAGTGTTGGTCTGCCCCTATGCCAACAATGCAGAATAATACTAGCAATACACATGCATCATACACAGTGAAAAAACCCATAAAAAAAACGCATAATAATAATGAAAAACATAGTTTAACACACAATTGACACTTATATTTGATAAGAAGATCACCAAATGCGTGCAAAATTTCCATGTTCCTCCCAAACTTAGACCATGATGCTAAGAACTCTCAGTAGTTGGTCACCCCCGAGCTAGGAATAAACTCCACCTAGGTAAAGGGATTCCTAACTAGGATGACGTATCTTAGAAAATAGGAATAACTCCGTCACATGTGCCAAATTGAACTAACAACCTACAATCCCTCAGTCCCCACATGCTTGTCCCACCCTAAGAAGTGTGCCCCTTCTCTGCTCAACATTCCTTCGACTATCCCACTTCCTTTCTGGGGATTTAGCAACAAGCTTGACAGGAAGTCTCAAAGAATTGTAGCTACAGTTGGGAACCTTCAAGAAATCAATTCCCAACAATTCTCTCACCTGGAGAGGGTTTCTCATGGGCCTCACAACCTGCCTCTTCAATATCCCATGGGCTTGAAAACCCGCTTCTTTTTTCCAACTGCTAAACTATCCAGACATATGTACAATGATGGAAGCAATAGAGTTCAGGTAAGGTACAGGTACACTGCTAGTGACAGAGAGGTACCGATTACAAATCAAGGAGTGTGTGAAGGAATGGAGGAATGATGGAATGCATGAATGGTGAATAGGAAAATGGACTAATTTCCCCCACATATATGTGCATGTGCCCTTAATGGCACATGGCCCTCAAGGAACTCGTTTCTCTCCACTTGTGATTCATTCCCTTCCCATAAGAATTTAGGATAACATAAATTATATCCATACCTTAGTCTTTAGGAATAATATTATAATATTCCTTTGGAATTAAGACCTCTAGCTTAGCCCCTTCCTATGATCTTAGCCCCCTTTCCCTTCCTAGTGGAGTTTATCCACCCATACTCATTTATGGGTTAGTATACAACAATGATGTACTTTATAAATGATATGAGTTTTTACATATTACAATAATAGGCATGGCGACCTTTAACATTCTAGTCTCCCTGGCCTAATAATCATATAAGAATTCTAGCCTATAATAACTTGGCTCACTAGCCTATAAAACAAAACATATATACAAAGGATCCATGGCCTTCTGTAATACCCCAAGGTTCAGCCCCAACTGAATTGTAAACATGTTTTATAGGCTGGTGATCCAAACGATTATAAGCTAGGAGGATTATGTGATGATTATGCCAGAGAGCCTATTTGCTAAGGCCAATGAGCCTATTTTTGAATATGTAAACACTCATATCATTAATAAAATACATCACTGCATGTAGACCAACCATGATAAAAGAGTATGGGGGACTAAGCTCCACTAGGAAGGGAAAGGGAGGGATAAGATCCTAGGAAAGTGGCTAAACTAGAGGGCTTATCTCAAAAGGAATATTATATTATTATTTCCTAAAGAATATAGTGAGGATAATTTTTTTATCCTAAGTTTCATGGAAGAGGGAATCAATCCCAAGTGGAGTGAAACGAACTCCAAGAGATCCATGTGTCAATCATGGTGAATGCAAATATAAGTGGGGGAAAATAGTTTGTTTTCCCATCTTTCCCCATTGACTCACACACTCTCACACTTCTCCCTCCTCTCCATCATTGACCACTTCATTACTCATTCACCTTTGAAACCTACAGGCACCTTGAGCTATTCCGCACTTTTCCCGTGAAGAATAGCGCACCTGTACTTTTCCTGATCCCGTACCGTTCCTTAACGATTTTTTGTTGCTACCATCATCTATTCTATACCTGAGCTTTGTTTCTTCCATCACCCTTACATAATTGAGTAAGGAGTTGGACTAAGAAGCACGTTGTCATGCTTGTGGTTTGAAGAGGTGGGTTGTCAGGACCATGGAATGAAGAAGTAGGTTTTCATGCATGTAAGAAACTCTCTCCAGGTGAGAGAGGTTACTGGGGAAGTGATTTTCTGAGAGGGATCCCAATGACAACTATAGTGCTTTGAGAATTCCTATCCGGCCTGTTGCTGAAGCCCTGGAAGGGAAGTCGGGCAGCCAAAGGACTGTTGAGAAGAGAAGGGGCACACTTCCTGGGGTGGGATAGGAATGTGGGGAATGAGAGGCTATAAGATGTTAGTGTGAGTTGGCTTCTGTGCCAACATCCTTCTTGTTGATTGTGCAACTTCATGTTGTCTCAACCTAGCCTAGGAATCCCTTTACCCGGCTGGAGTTTAGTCTCATCTCGGGGGTGACCCACTGCTGAGAGTGATGAGCAGTGTGGTCTAAGGATGGGAGGTTCATGGATGGTGTACATGCAGTTGGTGGTCATATATAAAAATATAAGTATCAATTATGTGTTCATTTGCATGCTGTGTATTTGTACATGTCTTATATTTATGAGTTTTTCCTGTATATGTGGTATGTATATACTTACTGTTATTTCCACATTAATCTATGTATTAGCAGAATGCAATTGTTTTTTAAGTTACATATATATGATGTTCCACATGAGTTTCTATGTGCTATATCCCAGCATGTCTATGGATGGGTATGTACAATTTTGAATATCATAAAACATGAGAAGTTCTCAATGTGGCAGTCCCCGACTTGGGAGTGATGGGTGTTCTATATGCACTAAAAACCACACTAAAAACCCTCAATTAAATTGTCAACCCGGGGTAAGTAAACTTAGAGTAGTAGCAATATATATGCCAAGGTAGAAGGGCTGGTAGTATAATCTAACTAAGGAAGTGGCTATCTAAGGGCTAATCTATTCAAGAAAAAAACTACTAATGATCAAACCCTACTAAGAAATTCAAACTATTTACCATAAGTAACCTTTGAACAAAGGATCGATGGATAGTTCTAAGAAAACAAATGAAAATCCTACTTAAATCAAACTAGTTCAATCATAACAATAAGAAAAAACAAACTATCTACCTAATAAGCAATAACAACAACAAACTACTTTTAATTGACCTACTAAAATTCAATAAGAAACTACCCTATCAAAGCAAGAGAATGGACAAGCAAGCAACTACTCTATTAAAGAAAGTAAACAACTAACTAACCTATGATAACTTCTACAATAAGTAATCTAATCAATAATAAACTAATTAAGCTAAGAGGCAAGTGAACTCTATTCTTGAATTAAACTTCACAACTTCTTCTAATTTACAAAAGGAAATCTACTAAATTGAAAGTATTATGATAATAAAAGCAATTAACAACTAATCTCTACGATAAGCAAACTATCCTTTAATCTACCAAAGCAATAAGACTATCTATCCTATAACAAGAAAACTATCTTCTAATCTATGAAAGCAAGAAAACTATCTTCTAATCTATGAAAACCCAAATATAGTGTTGATGGTTGTGTGAATGTCTCCGGTGTCTTATAATATCACGATGGATATTAACAATGAAAGATAATTCAAGAGGGATACACTCGATATTGACTTCAATAGCAAAGTGAAAAGTGTGAATTAGGCAATCTAATGAGAACTTAGCCATTATGAAAACAACATCAATTACCTTGCATATCCATGTGACTATTACTCATGCATTAATCATCAACAATTATAAAGAGATTATGCTACGAAATTGAATTTCACTCTATACTACGTAAGCAAATTCATACTATACTAAATTCAATCATTAACTACAAATTGAAATTGCAACCTAAATCTAAGAAAGAAATTGCATGAAGTAAGCTAAACTAGTTCTATTTAATAATTCAAATTGCAAAAAGAAGAAATACTCATAAACATAAATTAAACATTATTCTAGCATATGACAAGTAAGAAAATTAATTAACAACTAGATAAGCAAAAAATAAATATTAATTGAATAAGCAATCTAAAAATGAAAACTAGAACTAATACTATCCATCCACCGAAGCTCTATCAAAGAAAACATGAATTAAAATTTTGTTCTAAAACTTTGTTTTAAACTCTATTTTAAACTCGATTTTAAACTCCGTTTCAACATAAATAAATTCTAATCTATTATCTAATCACACATGGTGTTAGTGTCTAAGCTTGCAAGATTGCTTCTACTAACTAAAGAGTCATTGTATATTAACAAGATTCCTCATAATAACCTGCAAAACTAAATTAAACCAATTAAATTATAAACAACAATTTATATAACAAGAAAGAAAAATGACAATTCATGTACAGGAAAAGAAATAAAAAGACATCTATGCTATCTAATTTACAAGAAAACTAATAGGATAGTCACCCAGACTACTAGTGCCCCCCTAGCAAGTCGTGGTTACTCTTTAAATGTGAACCACAAGCTTTAGCAACACAAATTCACCATTAAAACTAAAAACGCAGTCTTTACACAGTTCTGACAAAATAACAATACTAAAACAGAGATAAAACTTGTCTTTCTCTCTAACTCTCTATTTCTTAACTTATTAACTATTGTCTTACCACTGAGGTGGTATTTATAAGTTTTACAAGCTGAGAGGTTGACCACTGGAGGGTCAACCCTCTTCTAAAAATTGTAAATTGCATTTAAGATGCCCTAACTGTTGAAATGAGGCGAGGCAATAATCGCCCAACATAACAACCCAAATCGAGTTTTCAAGAGTTCAGTAGCTGGAGGTCATGAGCATGAGAAAAAACCATGTCTTCGATTCGCCCATCACTGGCCGCCAATACCATAACGGCCAAATCGCCCATCATTTTTGTGCAGGACAGACTGAGTGCCAGATGGAGTACCGGACTGAGTTCCAGATGCAGCACCAAACTGAGTGCTGGAAGCAAAAACAAGCTGTTATTTTTCCTTGTGACACCCAAAAATGTGAATTAGATTCCTGGAAACATAAAAACATATTGAATTACACTCAAGATCATTATAAAACATGAGTTATGCATACCTGATGGGGATCATAGCAAGTTGACAAAAAATCTCTTCAAAAACTTTTTCAAAACATGAAAATGCATATACACATTTGGCAAAAAGAATCTAATTAATGTCCTAAAATTGATCATATCATGGGCCCAACATTACCCCCACACCTATGGTTTTGCAGGTCCCACTGCAAACAAAAAGAAATTACCCCTCATGACTAAGATTGCTGAGAAGGATCAACTTTAGAAGCTTCTCCTTCTTGCTGTGAAGACCTTGTGTTGTGCTTCTTGTGTTGCTTCAGTTGTTCTCTGAGGCTGCGGTTGGATTTGGTCATCTGATCAACCAATCATTGAAGAGAATTTACCTTTGTTTGGAGGACTGCATTATCATGGCGAAGATGTGTGTCTATTGTCTTCTTTTTTTCCAACTATTGCAGTAGCTGAAAATTCTCTTTTTGTAGCTTCTCAATGGCTGGAGTAGAATCCGTGATCTCAGAGGAAGGCTTAGATCCTTTGAAAGATGTGGAAAATCTATCATTCTTAGGATCTGTGGTAGGAATTGGTGAAGTAGGAGTAATAGGGGGTTGATAAGGAGATGTAGGTTCTAATTTTGTCTTTCTTTGAGGCTCTAATTCATCCACAGAAACTTCCCTAAATATCCTGTGAGGGCTCTCAAGATCAGAGGACACTTGAATAGGGTCTAAAGTAGGTAGGGGTTTTACATAAGGTTTTTCTCTTGTGCTCCAGGTACTCTTTCAAAAGGGTCCTTTATTAAATCGATTGGCCCCTCTCCTATTTGTGGGAACTGTAGGAAAGTCTTGTTGAATCACTTCTTGGAGATTTTTAGGTGTGGGATGAAGAGATATTGAAGGCATATGAAGATTATCAATAGGATTCCTTCGATACTTACTCTTGGTATTTTTACCCAATGAGGATGCATGGGATTCAACAAGCTTCTTGAATTGTTTTGGTAAAGAAATAGTTTGTGTAGGGGGGTTTGGAGTCCTTGGAGAGTGGGGCATGGATGGAGAAATAGTCCTTAGTCCAAGTGTCTTTTTGCCAGTCTTAATTGTCAAGTGAGGGTTTGCAAATTAATAGATGAATGCATCCCAAGTTTGCGCTTATTTCTCTAATTGGGCTAGAACAAGGAGTTTGATTAGGCCATGGTGAAAGAGGCTATTGTGGGGGTTAGTTAGGTTCTTCCTCACTTAAGAGGACATCTTCTCCAAGCTGTTTAGAAAGTAGAAGGGAAAGTTCAAAGGCTTGTTGAACTGAAAATGAGCTAAAAATATGAAATGAAAAGATTTGAAAGTGGAATATCTACCTTCGCATGTGATCAACCTGGTGATGAATATGAGAGGGTTGATCAGTTCCTCTTTTATCCATTCCTTGGAATATCCTTTTGCTCTTGAGATGTTCTAGAATTCAGGCTTAAAAACCATGTTATAGCTTGAGCGCAACAACCTGTGGTTTTTGAACCATCTATCTCCCATTCTTGGAAGCTTTGTGGCTGCAGCAATGGATTCTTCTGAGACCCCAAAGGTAAGAGACCCCACGCGCACTGTCTTCCCATCAAAACTAAGGGAAAATTGCATTGATATGCCATCATCATAGCCCTGCAAGTGGGATAAAAATGACCCCCAACCTGCGTGCAAAAACACCTCCTTGCACTGTGCAAACTCAGGAATGGTAAAAAGGTCTATGTAGGAAGAGGGTTCATACTTCTTGGGCATCGTGATGATGTGGAGAAATAAGCAGAGGAAAAATTCACCAAGAGAGGGTGTGATCGGGTCAAGGAATGTCATGAATTGAGCAAGGGCCGAGCGTAATTTGAACAGGGGAACGAACGATAGAGGTTGAGTGCATTCTATAAAATAGGGGTAATGCAAATGGAAGAGGTGAATTGGGATAGTAGGTAACCCCAACCAATTTTTGAATGCGCATAGGGTGGAATTGGTTGCACACATGTGCCCACAAGTTGCCATGTGAGAGCAGTTTTGAATTGAAAGGCATGTTTTTTGGGGCAAGCTTAATGATGCACAATCAGATCAATGTCCAAGTATTTTGACTTGGACATTACTTTGATCATGAAAATGTCTAAAGTTTGAATCCCCACTGTTAATTGCCTTCAACCAATTCGATTAAATGTCATTGATTCCTAGTTACCTGGAATTCTGGACAGTTACTGGTGTGTAAATTCATATGGCACTTTGTTCTTCACCTTATACGACACTTAATATAGCACCTCATATGACACTTCATACGACACCTCTGTGTTAAATTCATTTTTACCTCTTGTAGTGTATAGCCTACAATTTTGCAATAGTTTTGACAGTTACAGTGATTAAGAGTAGAGGCAGAATGTTCCATTGTTTGTTGATTTTTCCACCATGCTCACTCAATCCACTTCTATAGAACATGTAATGTCAAACCTCCAATGAACAACCTATGATAAGCATAGAACATGTAATGTCAAACCTACAATGAACAAGCTGTAATAAAAATGAACCAACAAAGTGGTCTGTTAAGTATATGTACAACAATTTATAGCACACAGGAGATTAGCATTTTAAAAATAAAATGATTGCAGATGTAATAACTTGTATCATAAAAATACTACAATTTTTTTTACAAAGATTTACTTCTCTAGGCAATGATCATTTGTCAACTCATGAACCCCTCCCCCACACCTAAGTATTATGACACTTCACAATCAAACGTATAGGAAACCATTCAGTTCTCCCAATAGCTGAAGATTTACAGTTTGTAAAGTGTAAAGATAAATTTCACAGAATGGTCTGATGAGACGGTTAGAAGATGGCCCCACCTATAGGATAAGAGATCCTATATATAGATAAGAAGAGGTAGGAAAGACAGTTTCAAGATAGAATCAGAGTTAGTTCCCAATGGAAATTTTATGGAGTTCATTAACCTTATCTTAACCATACATACTTCATGTCAGCTTTGTCTGCAAGTAATGTTGTACATCATGAAAAGTTTTAAATTTATTATTTATTTTTTTGTCAAATTACCATCCTCGCTTGGTATAATTCCCCACTGCCAACAAGCCTATTCATTACTCCAACGGGTTTACCTAGTCATACCATAGGCCGGTACCCGCTTCCAGCAAACCTTTTCAGTATCCCGACGGGTTAGCCTCTTACACCCTCAGAGACTGGCTCTCCATATTTTTGTTGATTAAGGTTGGTTGTCATTGATGTCAACCCTTGAAGAAAGACCCATAGCACAAAGGTTTGGGTAATGGACCCAA
>ML784500.1:99895-138380 GCA_009831015.1 Picea engelmannii
CTGGTGTACTATGTATGTGTGTGATTGTTTATTTATTACTACTCATTATTGGATAATAATTCTACATTGATATAACATTTGAAGAAAAAGGATTATAATTATGTTATTACTGATTCACCCCCCCTCTCAGTAATCCAACAATTTTAATATTTTTAGTATAGGATTTCTTTATGCAAGAAGATGGGGGGACAACTCCGAAAACAACCTTTTCTTTCTTTTTACAATTGGGATGGTATTTATGTTAGAGGATGACTTTTCGTTATATTACTTCATGATTGTCCTGATGTAAGGGGTACTTAAGCGAACGTGGCCTATATAAAGATATGGTATAATCAAGATATTTAGTGTGTAGTGGATGATAATAAAAGCAATTAACAACTAATCTCTATGATAAGCAAACTATCCTTTAATCTACCAAAGCAATAAGACTATCTATCCTACAACAACAATAAAACTATCTTCTAATCTATTAAAGAAAGAAAACTATCTTCTAATCTATGAAAACCCAAATATAGTGTTGATGGTTGTGTGAATGTCTCCGGTGTCTTATAATATCACGATGGAACTTAACAATGAAAGATAATTCAAGAGGGATACACTCGATATTGACTTCAATAGAAAAGTGAAAAGTGTGAATTAGGCAATCCAATGAGAACTTAGCCATTATGAAAACAACATCAATTACCTTGCATATCCATGTGACTATTACTCATGCATTAATCATCAACAATTATAAAGAGATTATGCTATGAAATTCAATTGCACTCTATACTACGTAAGCCAATTCATACTATACTAAATACAATCATTAACTACAAATTGAAATTGCAACCTAAATCTAAGAAAGAAATTGCATGAAGTAAGCTAAACTAGTTCTATTTAATAATTCAAATTGCAAAAAGAAGAAATACTCATAAACATAAATTAAACATTATTCTAGCATATGAAAAGTAAGCAAATTAATTAACAACTAGATAAGAAAAAAATAAATATTAATTGAATAAGCAATCTAAAAATGAAAACTAGAACTAATACTATCCATCCACCGAAGCTTTGTCAAAGAAAACATGAATTAAAATTCTGTTCTAAAACTCTGTTTTAAACTCTATTTTAAACTATGTTTCAACATAAAGAAATTCTAATCTATTATCTAATCACACATGGTGTTAGTGTCTAAGCTTGCAAGATTACTTCTACTAACTAAAGAGTCATTGTATATTAACAAGATTCCTCATAATAACCCGCAAAACTAAATTAAACCAATTAAATTATAAACAACAATTTATATAACAAGAAAGCAAAATGATAATTCATGTATAGGAAAAGAAATAAAAAGCCATCTATGTTATCTAATTGACAAGAAAACTCATAGGATAGTCACCCAGACTACTGGTGGACACCCTAGCAACTTGTGGTTACTCTTTAAATGCAAACCACAAGCTTCAGCAACACGAATTCACCATTAAAACTAAAAACACAGTCTTTACACAGTTTTGGCAAAATAACAATAGCAAAACAGAGCTAAAAATTGTCTTTCTCTCTAACTCTCTATTTCTTAACTTCTTAACTATTGTCTTACCATTGAGGTGGTATTTATAAGTTTTACAAGCTGAGAGGTCAACCACTGGAGGGTTGACCCTCTTCTAAAAACAATAAATTGCATTTAAGATGCCCTAAATGCCGAAATGAGGCGAGCCAATAATCACCCAACATAACAACCCAAATCGAGATTTCAAGAGTTCAATAGCTGGAGGTCATGAGCATGAGAAAAACCCATGTCTTTGATTCACCCATCACTGGCCGCCAGTACCATAACCACCAAATCGCCCATCGTTTTTGTGTAGGATAGACTGATTGCCAGATGGAGTATCGAACTGAGTGTCGGATGGAGTACCGGACTGAGTGCTGGAAGAAAAACAAAGTTGCTATTTTGCCCTATGACACCAAAAAATGCAAATTATATTCCTAGAAACATAAAAACATATTGAATTACACTCAAGATCATCATAAAACATGAGTTATGCATACCTGTTGTGGATAATAGCGAGTTGACACAAAATCTCTTCAAAAACTTTTTCAAAACATGAAAACGCATATACATATTCGGAAAAAAGGATCTAATTAATGTCCTAAAATTGATCATATCACGGGCCCAACATTACCCCCACACCTATGGTTTTTCAGGTCCCACTGCAAACAAAAAGAAATTACCCGTCATGACTAAGATTGCTGAGGAGGATCAACTTTAGAAGCTTCTCCTTCTTGCTATGAAGACCTTCCCTTGTGCTTCTTGTGTTGCTTCAATTGTGCTCTGAGGCTGCGGTTGGATTTGGTCATCTGATCAACCAACCGTTGAAGGGAATTTACCTTTGTTTGGAGGACTGCATTATCATGGAAAAGATGTGTGTCTATTGTCTTCCTTTCTTCCAACTGTTGCAACAGCTGAAAATTCTCTTTTTGTAGCTTGTCAATGGCTGTAGCAGAATCCGTGATCTCGGAGGAAGGCTTAGATACTTTGAAAGATGTGGAAAATCTATCATTCTTAGGATCTAGGGTAGGCATTGGTGAATTAGGAGTAATAAGGGGGTTGATAATGAGACATAGGTTTTGATTTTGTATTTATTTGAGGCTCTAATTCATCCGCAGAAACTTCCCTAAATATCTTGTGAGGGCTCTCAAGATCAGAGGACACTTGAATAGGGTCTGAAGTAGGTAGGGGTTTTGCATAAGGTTTTGCTCTTGTGCTTTAGGTACTCTTTCAAAAGGGTCCTTTATTAAATCGATTGGCTCCTCTCATATTTGTGGGAACTGTAGGAAAGTCTTGTTGAATCACTTCTTGGAGATTTTTAGGTGTGGGATCAAGAGATATTGATGGCATATGAATATTAGCAATAGGCTTCCTTTGATATTTACTCTTGGTCTTTTTACTCGATGAGGATGCAGGGGATTCAACAAGCTTCTTGAATTGTTCCGATAAATAAATGGTTTGTGTAGGGGGGTTTGGAGTCCTTGGAGAGCGGGGCCTAGATGGAGAAATAGTCCTTAGTCCAAGTGTCTTTTTGCCAGTCTTAATTGTCAAGTGAGGGTTTGCAAATTGATAGATGAATGCATCCCAAGTTTGCCCCTATTTCTCTAATTCGGCTAGAACAAGAAGTTTGATTAGGCCATGGTGAAAGAGGCTGTTGTGGGGGTTAGTTAGGTTCTTACTCACTTGAGAGGACATCTTCTCCAAGCTCTTTAGAAGGTAAAAGGGAAAGTTCAAAGGCTTGTTGAACTGAAAATGAGCTAACAATATGAAATGAAAAGATTTGAAAGTGGAATATCTACCTTCACATGTGATCAACCTGGTGATGACAATGAGAGGTTTGATCAATTCCTCTTTTATCCATTCCTTGGAATATCCTTTTTCTCCTGAGATGTTCTAGAATTCAAGCTTAAAAACCGTGTTATAGCTTGAGCGCAGTAGCTGGTGGTTTCTAAACCATCTAACTCCCTTTCTTGGAAGTTTCGTGGATACAACAATGGATTCTTCTGAGACCCCAAAGGTAAGAAATCCCACGCACACTGTCTTCCAATCAAAACTAAGGGAAAATTGCATTGATATGCCATCATCATGGCCTTGCAAATGGGATAAAATTGGCCCCCAACCTGTGCGCAAAAACACCTCCCTGCACTGTGCAAACTCAATAATGGTAAAAAGTTCTACGTAGCAAGAGGGTTCATACCTCTTGGGCATCGTGATGATGTGGAGAAATAAGTAGAGGCGAAATTCACCAAGAGAGGGTGCGATCGAGTCAAGGAATGTCATGAATTGAGAAAGGGCCAAGCGTAATTTGAACAGGGGAATGAATGATAGAGGCTGAGTGCATTCTCTAAAATAGGGGAAATTAAAATGGAAGAGGTGAATTGGGATAATAGGTAACCCCAACCCATTTTTGAATGCACCTAGGGTGGAATTGGTTGCACACATGTGCCCACAAGTTGCCATGTGTGAGCAATTTTGAATTGAAAGGAACATTTTTGGGGGCAAGATTAATGAAGAACAATTAGATCAATGTCCAAGTATTTTGACTTGGACATTAATTTGATCATGAAAATGTCTAAAGTTTGAATCCCCACTCTTAATTGCCTTCAACCAATTTGATTAAATGTCATTGATTCCTAGCTACCTGGAATTGTGGACAGTTACTGGTGTGTAAATTCATATGTCACTTTGTTTGGCACCTTATACGACACTTCATACAACACCTCATACGACACTTCATACGACACCTCTGTGTTAAATACATTTTTACCTTTTGTAATGTATAGCCTACAATTTTGCAATAGTTTTGACATTCATAGTGATTAAGAGTAGAGACATAATTTTCCATTGTTTATTGATTTTTCCACCATGCTCACTCAATCCACTTGTATAGAACATGTAATTTCAAAGCTCCAATGAACAACCTGTAATAACCATAGAACATGTAATGTCAAACCTACAATGAACATGCTGTAATAAAAATGAACCAATAAAGTGGTCTGTTAAGTATATGTACAACAATTTATAGCACACAGGAGATTAGCATTTTAAAAATAAAATGATTGCAAATGTAATAACCTGTATCATAAAAATAATACAATTTTTTTTACAAAGATTTACTTCTCTAGGCAATGATCATTTGTCAACTCATGAACCCCTCCCCCACACCTATGTATTGTGACACCTCACAATCAAAAGTATAGGAAACTAGTTAGTTCTCCCAATAGCTGAAGATTTACAGTTTGTAAAGTGTAAAGATAAATTTCACAGATTGTTCTGATGAGACAGTTAGAATATGGCCCCACCTATAAGATAAGAGATCCTATATATAGATAAGAAGAGGTAGGCAAGAGAGTTTCAAGATAGTCTTAGAGTTAGTTCCCAATGGCAAGTTTATGGAGTTCATTAACCTTAGCTTAACCATACATAATTCATGCCAGCGTTGTCTGCAAGTAATGCTGTACATCATGACAAGTTTTAAATTTATTATTTATTTGTTTATCAGATTACCATCCTCGCTAGGTAGAATGCCCCGCTACCAGCAAGCCTGTTCAGTACTCTAGCAGGTTTACCTAATCATACCATAAGTTGGTACCCGCTGCCAGCAAACCTTTTCAGTATCCCAACAAGTTATCCTCTTACACCCTCAGAGACTGGCCCTCCATCTTTTAAGATTTTTAATATAGGATTTCTTTATGAAAGAAGATGGGGGGACAACTCCGAAAACAAATTTTTCTTTCTTTTTTCAATTGGGATGGTATTTATGTTAGAGGATGACTTTCTGTTATATTACTTAGTGATTGTCCTGATGTAAGGGGTACTTAAGCGGACATGGCCTATATAAAGATATGATATAATCAAGATATTTAGTGTGTAGTAGATGGTACCATTGAGAAAGAACAAAAACGTATCTCTAGGTTCAACTCACTTTCTTCTTTTGTAGTTATTGTGATGTTTCCATGACTAACCGCTAATCAGACCTCCTTGTTACTTTTTAATAAAGATACTTTACTCACTTACTCAGGTTTCTTGGGAGAAACTGTATGAGAGACCTCTAAGATTGATGATTACGGTATCACTTTTTTATACAATGGTAAAGAGTTTCAAGAACAACATTTTGGAATGCCTTAAGAAAATGATTGTTTTTGCAAAAATATGGCTAATTACAACAAGTCAATATTCATTTGATGCTTAGCACACAACAAAATTCAAGTGTAACAATGTTTTGAAGAAAAATCCTTCTTTTATATTTCCTTGAAACTGTCTACTCTTGGTGAAATAATTACTTACAAAAATCTCTAGAATTGCTTCATTAACAAAATTAAACGACTATTTACATATGTACAATAGAAAATTCAAAAAAAAATTCAAGAACAAGGGGGGACTTCCCCATCTACTAAGGAGAATGCCTTGTCAGTTGACATGACCTGTAGAAAATCTTCTTTGGAAATGGGCTTATGATAAAATTTGAGTCGGTATCCATTTACTACAAAGGAGACTTGTCCATCGTCAATTTTTTTAATTTATACAGCTCCATTGTCATATACAGTGTCTACCTCATAAGGGACCAACCACCGGGTGGTGAGTTTTCCTTTGAAGGTTTTAAATTGGGAGTCAAATAACAAATCCCAGTCATTAGGTTGGAAGCGTTTCTTCTTAATAAACTTGTCATGCCACTTGCTCCTGTGGTTTTGGACTAATATTGTTCGTTGGATGGAATATTGCCTGATCTCATCCAACCCATTCAATTGTAGGGCTCATTGTTTCTGAGCCTCATCCAAGTTCAATCCCAATTATATGGAAATACGGAAGGTCCTTACATGGAATTCTATTGGTATAAGTACTTGTTTCTCGTACACTAGCTCATAAGGGGTATGCCCGGTGGTGTTCCTCCAGGTGGTACGATATGCCCAAAAAGCCTTTGGAATCCTATCATCCCAATCCCGATGATGTAATTGAACAATCTTGGTTAAGATAGCTTCCAGAAATTTGTTTGTAGATTCTACCTGACCATTGGCTTGTGGGTGGTATGGAGAATATTTACAGTGTTTAATCCCATATTTCTCTGTTATCTCTCTCATTAGCTTGGAAGTGAGTTGAGTGACTTGGTCTGTAACAATTTCATGAGGGACATCGAAGCGGGTAAATATGTCTTCATAGATGAATTCGACAACGTATTTTTCTGTAGCCTCGAATAGGGATTTTGCCTCTACCTACTTGGTGACTTCGTCTGTACAAACCAAAATATATTTCTTTTTACGGGACATGGGTGAAATTGGTCCTACAAAGTCAAGGGACCATTTTTCGAAGGGTTTTATCATAACTTGGTCACGCAAGGGCATTTCGTTAGCTGACGTAGGTCTTCCTATCCTTTGGAAACTATCACAACTCCTCACATACTTGGAAGAATCTTTGAAAATGATAGGCCAATAGTAACCTGAATGCAACACCTTATATGTTGTGCGTTTATCAAAAAAATGGCCACCACATGGTCCATCATGACAACTTCGTAGTATTTCTGGTACCTCGTCCTCTCGAACACATCTATGAATAATCAAATCAGGACCTGTGTGAAAAAGGTCATGACCAACCCAAGAGTAATTGGCACTTTGCGTAATAATTTTATGCTTTTCATGAGGTGACAAATGAGATGGTAACTTCCTAGTAGCTAGATAGTTTTCCATATCTGCAAACCACAGGGTATTTACCGAAAGAGAAAAAATATGTTCGTCTGGGAAACTATCATCTACAGGGATATCATAATCCTCATTTTTTATTTGTGAAAGGAAATCAGCTACCACATTATCCTTTCCAGGTCGGTCAATCATAGTGATATTAAGTTCTTGCAATAACAGGAGCCATCTAGTCACTTGACCATTAGTTATGGGTTTATTCATGAGAAATATAATGGAGGAATGGTTTGTATGTACAAATACTATGTAACCTATAATGTAGTGGTGGAACTTGTTAATAGCATGAACAACTGCCAAGAATTCCTTCTTGGTAACTGTGTAGTTTAACTCGACAGGGGACAAGTTATCGCTCACAAAATAAATGGCATAGGATTGTTGGTCCTCTTTCTTCCATAATACTCCTATTGTGGTGTCGGAGGCATCATTGGATATATGAAATGGGAGAGTCCAATTGGGCCCTCTAAGAACTGGTGCCACAAACAACTTAACTTTCAGGGTTTCAAAGGAAGTTTGACACTGCTCAGTCCAGAAAAAATCAACATCTTTTATTAGCAATCCAAACATGGGTGAAACAACCTTTTTAAAATTCTCAATAAAATGTCGGTAATATCCGGCATGTACAAGAAATATTCTCACCTCTTTCTAAGTCTTGGGAGGTGGAAGTCTAACGATGACCTCAATCTTTGCAGGATTGACTTTTATCCCTTCATATGAAACATGATTTCCTAGAACCACTCCTTCAGCTAACAACATTTTACATTTTTCATGACATAGAGACAGGTTCATTTCTTGGTATCTAATAAGGAATTTTTTAAATTTATCTAAGGCTTCCCGGTAAGTATTTCCATAAACTGTGAAGTCATCCACATAGACCTCCACACAATCATGAATAAGATCAACGAATATCCCTAGTACTGCTCGTTGAAATGTGGCAGGAGCATTACATAATCCAAATGGTAAAACCCTATAGGCATAGGTGCCCCAAGGACAAGTAAAGGTAGTCTTGTCCTAGTCCTCAGGTGCTATGAGAATTTCATTGTACCTGTTGTACCCATCTAAAAAGGAGAAATACTTCTTTCTAGATAAGGTATCCAGAACTTGGTCAATGAAAGGAAGAGGAAATTAGTCTTTCAGAGTGGCTTTGTTAAGTTCCCAAAAATCAACACAAATTATCCATTTCCCGATTACTTTCTTTGGAACCACTACAAGCAGGGATACCCACTTACTGTCGGAGAGGGGATAAATAAATCTGACATTTAATAACTTTTGGATCTCCTCTTTTACTATATATTTGAGTGCTAGGTTAATCCTTCTCCGAGGTTGCCTAACATGTGTTACTTCCCCCTGGGTATATATGTGATGGATGCATGTGTCAGGGTGTATATTGTTGGACCTTGACCAAGTTTTTAGGATCCTTGGTTATGTTTGACCTATTTTTGGGACTTTGACAGGCTGTCGAAGGCAGAGCGCAAGTCGAAGCAGAGATTGCAGGATCTCGGCCCCTTTTTAGGGCATTTTTGGGTTTTGGGCTTATGTAATGGGTATGGGGATGTCAGCCCATGGGTTTACCCATGCTTATCCTATTTTGTAATGTATAAATAGAAGTATAGGCTATGTAAGAAGTAGCGAGTAGTGACTAGTAGTGACTAGTCAGTTGCAAGTTGTGCTAAGTGCAAACGATTGTAAGAGGCTTGGTGTGTGTTGTATGTTGAGACTTTTAGGGATAAGTGCAAGTCATCTGTAGTGCTTTGTGTGCACATTGTGGAAGGCTCTGTGCCTAGATCTACTTGGAAAAGGAGGATCTAGTGAGGTGCATAGATCTCCTATCCTTTGTGGAGTTGATTTGGAGGCTTAGTGCATGTAAGAAGATTGAAAGAAAATAATAAAGAAGACGATGAGTTGGTGGACGTAGCCCCAGGGTGGGGGTGAACCACATATATCCAGTGTTGTGAATGCTTTGTGCTTCTTGGCTGTTCTCTGGTTTATGTGATTCAATGCTTATTGCGATGCTAGATGATAGATGAATTTGATATGATAGATTAGTGTTGAATAATGTGAATGAATGCTATATCTGATCTCTATTTGTATGCTTAGTGCTTGATTCTACTGAATCTATGTGAATACTGCATTGATTTTTTGTTAGGGTTTAGTTTCACTGTAAACTAATATTGAATATTGATGAATTCTAATTTCTAAGTGCTTTGTTAAGGTGTTACAATCATAGATCTGTGTCCCAGCTAAGGTTGCAGACACTGGATTCCTGCAACCACCCCTGCCTCTACCTCGGGTGAGACTTCATATGCTTCACAAGTGTTTCCATAAGGGATGGTAGTTAGGGTTTTGTTGGTGCACTATTGTAGCGTTGAACCCTGGGTATGCCCCTGTGCCAACAAATGGTTCCATTGCTAGGACCTAAAACTATGATTGTTGGGAACTGAGGAAGAAGAATCTCTGTGCGAAGATCTGAACTGAAACTGTGAAAGCCCCATGCATAGATCTATTTCCTTAGTGCGCAGTACTCTACTTGGGTTGTGAAGCTCTATTCTAAGAAGAGAAGTCAGATCCGAAGAAAAGAGGTAAGATCTGAAAGCTTTGTGCTCTGGTAAAGGTAAGAATAGTGAAAAGTTTTAGATCTTAAAGTTCTCTGCTCTGCTCAAAGTAAGATTAGTGGAAATTTTTGTTTCAATAATATGGATCTAGGTATGTTTGATAAATTTATTCCTAGCCTAAAAACTAGGGAACAACTAGATGAAAGAAGGTTTGATATGAGTAGATTTGATAGAAATAATGAAAGATATGTTATTCCTATGCATAGAAAGAATGTTTGGACTAACAAATGGATGGAGGATCCTAGAAATATTTTTCTTCAGGTTAGCTACCATGATCCTAGTGTGCAGTACATGAAGGGATAGGGATCATTTAAGAGAAAGAGATGATTGACTCTTTGTTACAATTGTAGAAGACTAGGACATCTTGCTAAGGAATGCCTTGGTAGAAGACCTAATTGTCTTTGTTGTAAAGCTACGGATCATGAAGTTCTGGATTTCCCTAGAATGATGGCTAAGGTTGAAAGAATGAATATGAGACAAGAAAACCCTAAGTAAGGTCAAGAAACTGAGACCATGGTTGAACCCCAGAAAGAATCAGAAACTATACTATTGCAAATGAAAGAAACCCTGAATGATCACATAGATATCAACTTATCAGAGATCTTCAAAGAAAAATAATGCATAGAAACAAGAATACGAGACTTTGACATTGACTGCATTATGTATGAGGAAACACAGGTGAATACCATGAAAGAAAGAATTTGGGAAATTTTAGAAGATTCTGCTATGATTCCTTCACTGGGAGGAATACAATTATTTAGAGGAAAGATGATAACCCTGTGTGGAAGATTTACCCAGATATCTATGAGTTCTCATGGAACCTCGATAGAAGAAGATTTTGAGGTTGTTAAATTTATTGAGAACAACACCCCATTTTCTATGTTACTAGGAAAATCTTGGATTGAAAAGGATCAAGCCAAAAGAAAAGAAAAGGAAGTCTTAGAGAAGAAGAAGCAAGAATTAAAAGATTTCATGACTTTGAGGATCACACATTTGATTGAAGAATAGGAGAATAGGTTGAAGTTATTTAGAACCAAAAACTTGGATGTCGAAGTTGAAAGGACACACAAGGACTTGAGACACCTATATATACAGGAAAGTAGAGAACCTACACCAGACAAAGAAGAAGTATTTCCCTTGAACCCCAGTAAGACCATCAATAGTGTGAAGTTACTATGCCCAGAGAAGATCAGAATCAGAATGGAAAGAGGAATATCGAGACGAAGATCATTGGGAAGAAGGCTAGAAAGCTCAGTAAGAAGAAAGGAAAGAATAGAAAAGTTACAGAAAGTTCCAGAAGGAATTGCGCAGAAGGAAGGATTCCAGAATCCGAACTTCACTGAGATACTAGTACAACACAACATGGCACTTCGCCATGGCAAATAAATATGACCATTGGAGGCATTATAACCATTATCCCGACGACCCAAATGGTTAGAACAACAATTATGACTAGAAAGCTCGCCCTCAGACCATTGGGACCACGTCGTAACAGACATAACTGCATTGATGAAGGCTTCTTGCCCGTTGGAAATTTTCGTTACCTAGTTGTCTTCTTGTTCCATTGAGCCTTGCACTGAGAAATTTTTTTCCACCTGTGATTATTTGAGCTCATAGATTAGTTGATTTCATGCAATGAGTAGTTTCTCTTCAACCTGAGATATTTAGCCACGAGTGTGTATGTACAAAGAACTTAGCGCAGTCGAAGATTCTGTGAAGGAGATACTCATCGACCTCATGACGGAAAAGGTAATGTCTGTAGGTGTAAAAGATTCATCGACAAGAGGAGTGAAAGCCTCCCCGTCGACTACTCACGGATCTGGACCATCCTGAGCTACGACTGAGAAAAGAACCAAGCATAGAGATGACTTGGAGAATACGAAGTTATTACCATCCATCCTACCCGATTAAATCCCACCCCTGGCTGGTGTAGTGAGTCATGATAGTGTCCCAAGGGACTTCGACTACACCTTCATCACTGTGTACCTCCCGAAGGGAATACGCACAGTCAAACCACAACTAGAGAGGATTCCAACCTTGATAATCAGTGACTATAACCTGGGAGACCATAAGAGCTATGACATGCTCACGCCTCACAAATATCTGACCAAGATGAAGGGAAAGAAGACAAAGATTATCCCTTATCCATGGACCATGAACCTCGCGCAGTCCACCCTTTTGAATGTAATGAAAATTCCACATTTTGGAAGGCACCAAGAGGTTAAATCTTGCATTAAGATCTTTTCTTCGTGCTTCCACACTGCCTATCTGTGGTTGGACAGACATATCACTGTCGATCCGGAGTTGATCCATAGGATCACCAGACTAAGCATGCAGGGACCAAAACCACAAGACTTCTACCTAGGAAAAGCTATAGACCACGCCTTGGCACAGACGATTAAAGAAACATACGTCGATGTTGAGAAGGGGACGCGAGGCTACAAGGTAGCCTCCATCCAAAATGGTGCAGTGCGCCTAGCATGCCAATTAGTTGCAGTAAAACTAGTAAGAAAGAACATACCCACACATGTCACAGGGTTTTTCGGTGACCTCGCTGGGAAATGCATGGAAGGACTATATATGAACTGGGTGAAGTACCTATTTAACCAGCTAGAACTGGATTTCCATGAAGTTCAGGATCAGGGATATGAGTTTCACTTCAGCTAGCTCTCGATCCTCATTGCGTTTACTAATTTGTAGATGCCGGAAGGTGTGACCTTCCTTGAGATTGAGCCATTCGAGCGGCTTGCTGCAAAGTTCACCACACTCTGGTATTTGAGTGATATGGGAAAGAATTGGTAGTCAAACATAGTATTTCATAGCTACTAATCGTAGCTTAGGAGGGATATTGAGTCCTTCCCTCGTATGACGCTGAACACCCTGGACAGGTTCAGGCCTCTTATGAAGTTCTGCGCAGATAGGCATTTTATTTATATTGTTGTGCGTGCCAATCAAATCAAAGAAGAACTTTAGTACTACTACAAGCTCACTATAGAGGACCTAGAATAAATCATTAAATACTAGCCTACAAAACTCCTTATCGCTGCTGACCCCGTAGATATGTCTGACTCAGTCCTCATTGGAAATCTAGTGGTTACTCGTGAAGAGTATGATGCCCCAAGAAGCAGCAAGAAGAAAAAGAAGAAAGATGTATAGGAAATAAACAACACATTAGAAGAGACTGCATCTGAGTCACCTAGTGGAGGAGGTGATGACGAAGTAAATAAGGAGGAAAAATAACAAGAATAAGATAAGCAAGGTGAAGCAACACTGCTACAGAACCTACTTGATGACATAGATCTATCCAAGAAAAGGAAGGTTTCCCCCATGAAACCTTCATCACGAAAGAAGTCCAAATCCAATAAACCAAAGATGCAGAATGTACTCACGGTCGATGACTTTGAATTCATTATTTCAGCTGTAGGAGATGCCTCATAAGAGATTTTGCAAAGAAACAAATAAAAACAAGAAGCCATCTATGATAGAATTGAAGCATAACTAAGAGGTGTAAAACAATCCCTTTATTCGAACCGAGCAGTGTCCACTGCGCTCCCACCCTCAGAAGAACCTGATTTGGGAGATGAGCCTTCTCAACTCCACAGATTGGTTGATGCGACTGAAGCCTGCCTTCATCGAGCACAAGTTGAGAAAGAAAAGTTCACAGAGGCCATGAAACAAGAACAAGAGGAAGCTATTGAGCAACGTAGGATTGCACAATAGGAGAAGGACACTCTTTAAGTGAAGTTCAAAGAAGAGAGAGCGCAGATCCAACAGGAGAAAGAAAAGCTACTCATGGAGCAGGTCAGAGTAAAAGAAGCAGTCAACAGAGAACTTTTCTCTATGACGGGCTTGGAACAAAAGGAGGAAGAACCAATAGAACACCAAGTAGCGCAGCTCGTAGAAACCATCCAACAGCTTCAACAAAGAACCACAGATCTGGAGCTATGAATAGTGCCCAGTACTCCGCAGGATGTGCGAGATCAACGAGAAGAAACTGCTTGAAGCGTAGTTGAAAGAGTCAAGAACATCACCATGGAATGTAAAAAAATGAGTGATCGTAGTGCCCATAATTATGAGCGAATCACTGAGGATCCATAATTGAAGGCACTAGAGTCACAGCTCCAGGAAGTGAAGCAATAAGTAGAAAAAATACATGCACAATTGAAGCCCCTATCAACCATTGGGAGGATGAAGCGATCCCAAGAACAACGCAGTGCTCAACAACAGGTTCATACCATTCAGAGCAAAGTCATGGAAGTAACTCAGAGGCTTCAACCAATCCAGGATGAGGCTTGAAAAATATTCATAGAGATCAAAGGAAGAGGAGAATAACTGGAACAAGTCATCACTGTAGTTGAACAACGCTTAGAGGGACCTATCAATGAAGCAGTAATCCAAGAGTTCGCTGAGTAGGAGGCTGTGGCACAACAACAGGTTGAAGAATCTCAAGCCAAGATCGAGGCTTTTGAGGCAGAGCTACCCAGATCAGAGTGACTCGGGATGAGTCACAGGTGAGTGTTGGGGGCCTGTTGGCCCTTGACCAAGTTTTGAGGATCCTTGGTCATGTTTGACCTATTTTTGGGACTTCGACAGGCTGTCGAAGGTAGAGCACAATTTGAAGCGGATATCGCGAGATATTGGCCCCTTTTTAGGGCCTTTTTGGTGTTGGGATTATGTAATGGGTATGGGTATGTCGGCCCATGGTTTTACCCATTCTTAGGCCTATTTTGTAATGTATAAATAGAAGTCTAGGTGATGTAAGAAGTAGCAAGTAGTGACTAGTAGTGACTATTCAGTTGCAAGTTATGCTAAGTGCAAATGATTGTAAGAGACTTGGTGCATGTTGTATGTTGATACTTGCAGGGCTAAGTGAAAGTCATCTGTAGTGCTTTGTGCACAGACTATGGAAGGCTCTATGCCTAGATATACTCGGGGAAGGAGAATCTAGCAAGGTGCACAGATCTCATGTCCTCTGCAAAGTTGATTTGGAGGCTTTGTGCATGTAAGAATATTGAAAGAAGATAATAAAGAAGACAGAGAGTTGGTGGGCATAGCCCTAGGGTGGGGGTGAACCACGTATATCCAATGTTGTGAATGATTTTTGCTTCTTGGTTGTTCTTTGGTTTATGAGATTCAATTCTTAGTGCGATGCTAGATGCTAGATGAATCTGATATGATAGCTTAGTGATGAATAATGTGAATGAATGCTAGATCTGATCTCTGTTGGTATGCTTAGTTCTTGAGTCTATTGAATCTATGTGAATACTACGCTGATCAATTGTTAGGGTTTAACTACGATGTAAACTAAGACTGGATATGGATGAATCATAATTGCTAAGTTCTATGTTAAGGTGTTACAATCACAGATTTGTGTTCGAGGTAAGGTTGCAGACACTGGAGTCCTGCAGCCACCCCTGCCTCTACCTTGGGTGAGACTTCATCTGCTTCGCAGGTGTTGCCATAAGGGCCGATAGTTAGGGTTTTGTTGGTGCGCTATTGTAGCGTTGAACCCTGGGTGTACCCCTGTGCCAACATATACCCTTCATGTTAGTGTATTCCCAGGTGAATGCTCCATATTGTTCTTTAAGGATACTTACTAACTATTTTTGTTGGTCTGTATCTAGCCCGAATTTTATATGTAAAAATTTCATTGGACTAATCTCGTAGGGAATAGTATAAGACATGGTAGACTCATCTACCTCAAAGATAAAAGATGTCGAAGATAAAATGGATGGGTCCAATATTTCCTGAAATTCTTCCCCAAACATGTACTCAAATTGGGGAAAAGATTGTGGAAAATCCATAGATGTGATAGCAGAAATAAACTAGTTTAGCACATTTTCCATTGTGTGCTCTTAAAGTGCCCAGGCATGGTCACTTGGAAATATGGGTTCTTCCCAGTCCTCATTCTCATATGGACACTCAAGACACCATAGATTCTCCATGATAGGTTGAGTTGGAGGGTAAATGGTGAGCTTCTGGATAGAGAGTCCATTCGATATGGTCATTTCTCCCTCTCTACAACCAATAAATGCATGTGGCTAACCAAGGTATTCCCAAAATGATGGGATGGCCTTTGGTAGGATCCTTTGAGTGAATGGCAAGAAAATCTACTGGGTATTCCCATGAGGCTAAAGTAACCATGATATCATCTAAATTTCCTTCAGGTATAACCCTGGTCTTATCTACTAATTCCAGAATGGTTGGGGTATCCCTAAGAAGAGGTTGTAACTGTAAATGTTCCAAGGTAGTTGTGGTCATAACATTGATGGTTGCCCCTAGGTATATGAGAGTGTTTCCAATGGAAACCTCATTAATGGTTATGGTCACTACGGGATTTCCTGGGTTCCCATATTTTGCTATCTTTGGCTACTCTGATATGTATTCAAAAAGTCCTCCTATCAAATGTACTATAGGAGGGTCCTTCTGCTTCCTACCTGGTTTCTTAATGCACAATTGTTTGAATACCTTACTGTAGATTGGAATCTATTTAATGGATTGAAGCAGGGAAATATTGACACAAATATTCTTCAATTCATTCAAGATGTCAAATTTTGGTCAGGTGGTAGGTTTCTCGATTACCAATCTGTCTGGATAAGGAGGGGCCTTCATAATTTGTGATGGTTCATTTTGGTGAAGCTTGGGTTCTTGGTTCTTAGGAATAATAACATATTCCCAACTGGTGTCATCCGTGGGTTGTTTGGTGGTTTCTTCTTATTCTTCTTCCTGGATGACTACTGAAGGTCTCTACTTATCTAGAACGTTTCCCGATCTTAGTTGAATTTCCTCTAATGGAACATGGGCAATGACATATGTCGGGAAAGCCTGCATCTCAACATTGGGAAGATGTTGAGGGGACTTATTATTGGGATTCATAACTGGTTGTGCCGGTAATAGTGTCGGTCTTGGGGAGATTGCATTATGATATTGTAGTGGTTGTTGCTATGGAATAGGAGGTAAAGGTGGTGGAACAAAACCTGGTAGAAGCTATGGAGTGTTCGGTGGGAACTGAGGATAAGGATGGTTGGATATAGGGATAGGTGGAGCTTGAGGGTTTCCTTGGTTATGTCCTCCTCTCCATCCTTGAAGCTAAGGATGTTGGTACTGAGTCGACTAGTTTTTCCAAGATGGTGAGTTCCACTGTTGTTGTTGTTGATAATAGGGTGGAACTTGAGATTGTAGATATGGGTATGTTGGCTGGTTCCTAGGATGCCATGGACTCCTAGGTACATAAGAGGATTCCCCAGGATCCCAAATCCTATAAATGTCTAACAAACCAGATAATGATGGAAATTTCTCAGTTGAATGGTCATCTGTACAGAAGCCACAAACTGAAATGTTATCTAATGGGAATTCCCTTGAGGAATGCTTCCTCCTACATCTTTAACAATATATGCTCATTGCTGCATTTTCCTCCTCCTGTTTCTTTTTTATTTTTAGGGTGTCTAACTGGGAACCTATTGTGCTTAAGATATCTGTCTTGAAGTTTTCTAAAAGATTCCCTATCTCTTCTCTCGTGATACCACCTAAACTAACTGGTTTTAAGTTTCTATTATAAGGGTCCTGAAAATTATTTCCTGTTTTAGCTCTACTCCTTGAGTAATTCTTACACATTTCACATATTTCAGCAAATGGTTTATGTGAGATGTCACCTGATGCCATCAGGTTAAGCATATCTAGGTATTCTTCTGAAATTCCCTTAAGGAACAGAGGCCTAACTGCATCCTCTGGGAGGTCATGGTATTTTTATTTCTAGGAGATATAACCAAATCGTTCCATATAATCCTCGAGGGTCTCGTCTTCTAACTGTTGGATTTTAAATATGTCATTACAAGACTCCTTGGTCTTGCAATAGTCTTGGTACTTTTTAAGAAAGATATATTTCATGGCTTCCCAAGACCTAATACTGGATTCTCCCAACCCCATGAACCATCTTATTGCAGAGTCCTTGAGGGTGGAAGGAAAGAGATTTAGTTTCTGGGCATCTTGTAAGTAGTTGTAGCTCCTACACAAGATGTCGAATTCAAATAGGAAGGTGTTTGGATCTTCACTGCTTTTACCATAAAAGGTGGGCAGTGTTGAGAGAGGAATATTTTTCATGTTGACATTTGGGGTGGTGTCCAAAATTGGAAACCTGAAGGTAGTTTCTGTTTGGTTTCCAGCCTCTTCTTCCTCCCCATGTCTTACATTGTTGTGATCCCCATGATCATCCATACTAGTTTGGTTTCTAAAAAGAGAGTACCTAGGTGGTTTTATCTTTGAGGAAAACAAGGTTTCCCTCTAATGGAAAGGTCTTCCTACTGCTTGGTTATCTAGGACTCTACTCGAGCCGATTGAGGTTATTGGTGCCAAAGTTTCTGTGAAAATTTGAGAGATAATTACGTTGGCTGAAATACCAAACAAAATATTCATCTATTCAGGGTCTGTGATGTCCTCAAAGTTAGGATCTCCTAGTGGTGGTGTAAAATCAAAGGTTGTATTGTTTGGTTTTGCAGAAGACTCGAGTGGTCTTGCCTCTTGTTCCACTATTACTGATGCTTCAATTTTTTGTTCTATAGTGCTCCATGTCTTAGTTTCTTCAAAGACTACTTTATCTCTTTGGGTTGAGCTAGCTCCTATTTTTTGGTATCGGTCTGCGGAACTTATGAGTGGAATGTTCCTTCCCCCAAAAAGATCAGAAGGAGCCTTAGTTGAAAGGTCTGATTTATATTTAATATATCTACCATTTGGGTCTCTAGGTCTATTCATGAAAGTAAACAAAAGAAAATAAGAAAAACTACCATTGGGTTTGGGGGAGCCTAAAATAGCAGATGCACAGGTTCTTACCTCTCATATTAAAGTTCCCCCGCCACCAATCTAATGCCAAGTTCTAGAAATTATCTATTTCCTAACTATTTCCTACCTTGAGACAACTCCCCGACAACGACGCCAAAAATGATGGGTGTTCTATATGCACTAAAAGAAAACTAAAAACCCTCAATTAATTTTTCAACCTAAGGTAAGTAAACTTAGAGTTGTAGCAATATATATGCCAAGGTAGAAGGGCTAGTAGTATAGTCTAACTAAGGAAGTGGCTATCTAAGGGATAATCTATTCAAGAAAAAAACTACTAATGATCAAACCCTACTAAGAAATTCAAACTATTTACCCTAAGTAACCTTTGAACAAAGGATAGATGGATAGTTCTAAGAAAAAAAATGAAAACCCTACTTAAATAAAACTAGTTCAATCATAACAATAAGAAAAAGAAAAATATCTACCTAATAAGCAATAACAACAACAAACTACTTTTAATTAACCTACTAAAATTCAATAAGAAACTACCCTATCAAAGCAAGAGAATGGACAAGAAAGCAACTAATCTATTAAAGCAAGTAAACAACTAACTAACCTATGATAAATTCTACAACAAGTAAACAAATCAATAAGCAACTGATTAAGCTAAGAGACAAGTGAACTCTATTCTTGAATTAAACTTCACAACTACTTCTAATTTACAAAAGGAAATCTACTAAATTGAAAGCATTATGATAATAAAATCAATTAACAACTAATCTCTATGATAAGAAAACTATCCTTTAATCTACCAAAGCAAGAAGACTATCTATCCTACAACAACAAGAAAACTATCTTCTAATCTATGAAAGCAAGAAAACTATCTTCTAATCTATGAAAACTCAAATATAGTGTTGATGGTTGTGTGAATGTCTTCGGTGTCTTACAATATCACGATGGCACTTAACAATGAAAGATAATTCAAGAGGGATAAACTTGATATTGACTTCAATAGCAAAGTGAAACGTGTGAATTAGGCAATCCAATGAGAACTTAGCCATTATGAAAACAACATTAATTACCTTGCATATCCATGTGACTATTACTCATGAATTAATCATCAACAGTTATAAAGAGATTATGCTATGAAATTCAATTGCACTCTATACTACATAAACAAATTCATACTATACTAAATTCAATCATTAACTACAAATTGAAATTGCAACCTAAATCTAAGAAAGAAATTGCATGAAGTAAGCTAAACTAGTTCTATTTAATAATTCAAATTGCAAAAAGAAGAAATACTCATAAACAAAAATTAAACATTATTCTAGCATGTGACAAGTAAGAAAATTAATTAACAACTAGATAAGAAAAAACTAAATAGTAATTGAATAAGAAATCTAAAAATAAAAACTAGAACTAATACTATCTATCCATCGAAGCTCTGTCAAGGAAAACATGAATTAAAGTTCTGTTCTAAAACTCTGTTTTAAACTCTATTTTAAACTTGATTTTAAACTCCGTTTCAACATAAAGAAAGTCTAATCTATTATCTAATCACACATGGGGTTAGTGTCTAATCTTGCAAGCTTGCTTCTACTAACTAAAGAGTCATTGTATATTAACAAGATTCCTCATAATAACCTACAAAACTAAATTAAACCAATTAAATTATAAACAACAATTTATATAACAATAAAGCAAAATGACAATTCACGTATAGGAAAAGAAATAAAAAGACATCTACGATATCTAATTCACAAGAAAACTCATAGGATAGTCACCCAGATTGCTGGTGGCCCCCCCAACAATTCGTGGTTACTCTTCAAATGCGAACCACAACCTTCATCAACATGGATTCACCATTAAAACTAAAAACATAGTCTTTACACAGTTCTGGAAAAATAACAATAACAAAACAGAGCTAAATATTGTCTTTCTCTCCAACTCTCTATTTCTGAACTTCTTAACTATTGTCTTACCACTGAGGTGGTATTTATAAGTTTTACAAGATGAGAGGTCGACCAATGGAGGGTCAATCCTCTTCTAAAAACAATAAGTTGCATTTAATATGCCCCAACTGCCAAAATGAGGCGAGATAATAATCGCCCAACATAACAACCCAAATCGAGTTGTCAAAAGTTCAGTAGCTGGAGGTCATGAGCACGAGTAGAACCCATGTCTTTGATTCACCCATCACTGGATGCCAATACCATAACCACCAAATCTCCCATTGTTTTTGTGCAGGACAGAGTGCTCGACAGAGTGCCAGATGGAGTACTAGACTGAGTGCTGGAAGAAAAAACAAGCTGCGATTTTTCCCTGTGACACCAAAAAATGCGAATTAGATTCTTGGAAACACAAAAACATATTGAATTACACTCAAGATTATCATAAACACGAGTTATGCATACCTGGTGTGGATCATAGCGATTTGACACAAAATATATTCAAAAAATTCTTCAAAACATGAAAACGCATATACATATTCGACAAAAAGGATGTAATTAATGTCATAAAATCGATCATATCATGGGCCCAATATGGAGGCCTAGGGTGTGCTACAAAATTTGTTTCAAAACTTAGCAAGAGTGTTTTTTGGAGTAGCATGGCCTGACCTAGGTGGCCATGGATGTTACAAATTGGTATCAGAGCTCCAGTTTTCAACACTAATCTTGGATGGGCTGTGTAAGTGGAAATTGAAGCAAACGTTTCAGAGGGAATTTTTGTCAAAATGGAAAAAATTAGAGTTTCAAAACGTCCATGAGTGCCAAGTGGGCGCTGAGAGCACCTTAACTATGTATGAAATCTCAGAAGGTGTAGCAGTTCGAGAAAGCCAACAAAGGAAAAAAACCACAACAACCATGGTTTTGGGCCACAAAGTTTAAATTTGGGCCATTGGATATGTTCGGGAGAAGACAGTTCCCTCACAACCGTCAGATCTGGGGAAGTAGCACGGTTGTTAAACCCTCAATTCCTCTGCACGGTTGTTAAACCCTCATTTTTATATTGAATAAGTAATCTAAAAATGAAAACTAGAACTAATACTATCCATCCACTGAAGCTCTGTCAAAGAAAACATGAATTAAAATTTTGTTCTAAAACTCTGTTTTAAACTCTATTTTAAACTTGATTTTAAACTTTGTTTCAGCATAAAGAAAGTTTAATCTATTATCTAATCACAAATGGGGTTAGTGTCTAAGATTTAAAGATTGATTCTACTAACTAAAGAGTCATTGCATATTAACAAGATTCCTCATAATAACCTACAAAACTAAATTAAACCAATTAAATTATAAACAACAATTTATATAACAAGAAGGCAAAATGACAATTCATGTACAGGAAAAGAAATAAAAAGACATCTACACTATCTAATTCACAAGAAAAATCATAGGATAGTCACCCAGACTGCTGGTGGCCCCCCCAACAAGTCATGGTTACTCTTCAAATGTGAACCACAACCTTCAACAACACGAATTCACCATTAAAACTAAAAACACAGTCTTTACATAGTTCTGGCAAAATAACAATAGAAAAACAGAGCTAAAAATTGTCTTTCTCTCTAACTCTCTATTTCTGAACTTCTTAACTATTGTCTGAACACTGAGGTGGTATTTATAAGTTTTACAAGCTGAGATTTTGACCATTGGAGGGTCGATCCTCTTCTAAAAATAGTAAATTGCATTTAAGATGCCCTAACTGCCAAAATGAGGCGAGCCAATAATCGCCGAACATAACAACCTAAATCGAGTTGTCAAGAGTTCAGTAGCTAGAGGTCACGAGCACGAGAAAAACCCATGTCTCTGATTTACCCATCACTGGCCACCAATACCATAACTACCAAATCGCCCATCGTTTTTGTGCAGGATGGAGTGCGGGATGGAGTACCACACTGAGTGTTGGAAGCAAAAACAAGCTGTGATTTTTCCCTGTAACACCAAAAAATGAGAATTAGATTCCTGGAAACATAAAAACATACTAAATTACACTCAATATCATCATAAAACACGAGTTATGCATACCTGGTGTGGATGATAGCGATTTGACACAAAATCTCTTCAAAACATGAAAACACATATACACATTCGACAAAAAGGATCCAATTAATGTCATAAAATCGATCATATCATGGGCCCAATAGGGAGGTCTAGGGTGTGCTACAAATTTGGTTTCAAAACTTAGCAAGAGTGTTTTGTGGAGTAGCATGGCCTGACCTAGGTGGCCGAGGATGTTACAAATTGGTATCAGAGCTCCAGTTTTCACCACTAAGCTTGGATGGGCTATGTAAGTGGAAATTGAAGCAAACGTTTCAGAGGGAATTTTTGTCAAAATGGATAAAATTAGAGTTTCAAAATGTCCATGAGTGCCAAGTGGGTGCTGAGAGCACCTTACCTATGTCTAAAATCTCACAAGGTGTAGCAGTTTGAGAAATCCAGCAGAGGAAAGAAACCACAAAATCCGTGGTTTTAGGCCACAAAGTTTAAATTTTGGTCATTGGATCTGTTCGGGAGAAGACAGTTCCCTCACAACCGTCAGTTCTGGGGAAGTAGCATGATTGTTAACCCCTCAATTCCTTCTAACTTTGTTTATTCGACAAATTCTAAGTCTTTGATGAAAAGTAGGTAAAATCCCCCAAGCTCTGAAGTTCCATATTGGATATACACTCTAGATCACTAGGAGAAGTGCTTGACCATTGGATTGGTCCAAGGAGAGATCTGAGTTATAGATCAAGCACATATAAGGAGGTGAGGTACAATGGTGAATATCAGATGCCATCCATAATATCTGCATGCAAGCGAATGTGAGTGATAGATCTCACGAAATTTTGGAGGTTCGACACTTTGGGAGAAGCAAGCCCTTAAGCTGCGAGGAGGTAAATCTCCTGAAGTCCTGAACTCTGGAGAAAACATGGACTATTTGTGTTTGAGGACACATGTCCACATATTAGCAAGTATTCGAGAATTTGGCATTCATAATATTTGTGGTGTAGTGTGGAGAAGTCTCCCAGAGCCTCGAAGTCTCGAAGCTCCGAAGTCCCAGAGTGGTTCTACACCATAGATCATTTGGGAGAAGGCGAACCGTTGGATTCCTCGAGTGGTTCAACAATTCATTACTCTGGGGAAGTGTGTTTGTGGTTGCACGGAAGGAAGATTTCCCCAAAGTTTCGAATCCTGAAACCAATCCGGACTGTTCCTTAATTGGAAACATGTGTCTGCAAATTATCCTATTCAGAAGTTCGATGTTTAGGTATTTTGACATGCTCTGGCGTAGAAAGTTATGAAGTCCCAGAGCCCCGAATTCCCGAAGCTCTGGGAAACAATTATTTGGAAGTTCGAAATTCAGGAGTTATATAGTATGCGGGTGTAGAATCTTCTGAAGCTTGAAGTGTCAAAGTCCCGGAATATCATAATGACATGACATGATGACGTCACCTAGAGTGACGTGTGTTAGAATCTAATGGATGTGATTTTTTAACCATAGAGTACAATATCATTATTTTCACCCAACCATAGGCCGAAGCCACCCCCGAGCACATTAACCTTTATAGAGAATCATTCTGGAAGCAAACCCTAGGTTAGATAGCCAAACAAAGGGTGGCACACCTTTATCCAAGGATAGTGCACCAAGCAAGAGCTAATCAGAGAGACCAAACCATAACCAAGATATAGTCCAAGCCAAAACCGAAATCTGCTAGCTGCAACAGCTGCAACGACAACTCTCCTCCAAACTTTTTCACAAACTGGCCAACTGCAGTGCACACAAGTGCTTCTTCTGCAGTTCTAAGAATGCATGCCAGAATGAAGACTAGCCTCCTGTATTTATACTAAATTTGGAAAACTTCCTGGGTCGACTTCTCATTCTAGGTTCCTATTTACTTAGTATATAATATTTCCTTTAGTCGACTTATTGTCTTGGAGGCTAATAAACTAATACAAGTTATCCTCTTTGAGCCGACTTGTCTTCTAGTGTTATTATCCAACTAATTAGGGTTTCTTTTTTCTTCCCAGAATATTCTATTCTCGTCAGGTTTACATGTGGAGGTAAATACCTCCCGCAGCTACGATAATATCAACACTCCCTCCTAGCTAGGGAGGTATTGAAGGTAATGGTATTGAGAAAAAACATACCATTCACCCGATAGCATCAACATAGTCGTATAGACTATCTCATGACTAGATCATGAGCACCATCATTACTATCAGTGTCATCAACTGCATCATCTCTCGAAACCATACTCCTTCTGAGTAATCAGACATGATGTTGGATAAGTCACTCACTCCACAGAGTAACACAAGAACCATTCTTCTAATCTAGACATATGTTCTGGAAGAATAAATGTCTTGGACAATTTTCTGTCTGGGAAATCTTTTTCCATTGATCATCCATCTAGCTGATAAACATTTTCCAACACTACTGATAGTCTTCAAGGCAATCAAAACAATGTCATTCAATAAAACACAACTGTGTCTATCCATAGTAGTACACAACTACTATCCAGTGGTACACTACACACCAAGTAGCACAAAGATACTTTATCAATGACATATAGTCACAATCAGTGGAACAAATCCACCACAGTAGTATACATCTACTTCCCGGAGACATACAATCTCCATAACAATCATATCATATGATATCAATGTGCACATAAAACATTGTTATGATATAAACTAAATCATCTTGGCCATTCTTCCACTCACATCTGTGAGATCTAGAAGAGCATCTTCCCTCATAAGGTAAAACATCAATGATGAGCTATCTGGACTATTCTTCTCAAGAAAGGAAGAATAACTGTCCCAATTTCTGAGCTTGGACCATTTCATATCTGGGCCATTCCTTCAGCACTAAACAAAGTGAAACTTGGATATAATGAATCTGCCCTAGGGAATGCTTGTCCATGATTGATGAAATTGGACCATTCACATATCTGGGCCATTCTTCTGGCACTAAAAAAAGTGTAACCTAGAGATAATGAATCTGTCCTAGGGAATGACTATCTGGACCATTTCCTAAGGAAATGACTTTCCTGCACCAACCTCCAAAACGAACCATTCTTCGAAACTGCTCACAACTGTGAGCTTCGAAAGAATGATTGTCCGACGAGGTGGAATAGTCTTCTTGACCACTAATAAAAGTGACTGTCAAGAAGAGAGACTGTCCTAGACCATTCCCCATGTTAACCACAATGGGAAATCACTGTCTATGGTACATCAACAATCCATCGAACCATTTTCATTACAAAAATGACCGTTCGATCCGGACCATTTTCCGAACTGGAAAATGCCTATCTGTCAGAAATCTCAAACCACTTTCTGAACTGGAAAGGAACTTCTCATCTTGGACCATTTTTCAAACTGAAAAATGACTGTCCATAAGTCAATAACACATCAATGCTCCCTCCTGTTGACGGGAAAAATTGACAAGCTATCAACTGGAAGAACGAGTACGGTCCGGGGTTGTCTAAGTAACCCAAGCCGTTTGGTGTAACCTGTTATGATAGGTTTAATGACTCCATTAGCCAATCTAAAGTCTTAAAATAAAGAAAGGGAATAAACTAACTAATGTTTAAACTATAATATACATATACACACTCTAATATAACTATTGTAAACGTATTTAAGAAGAGAAAGAAAACATAAAAATATCACCTACGGACAGAATTTACAGTTTGCAAGTTTCAATAGAAACTTATGAAATCAATGTAAAGATAATTTTTTTTGAGAAGAAGATAAAGAAAGCATATTTGAATATTTTCTATTTTCTAATTATAAATCTAACAAAACTTGAATTGACTAAGTTATGAAACACGAATGTACAGATAGTCAAAGCTGATCTAAACTTTCTGGTTTCACTAATACATGAAATGACAGAAATTAGAAACAAAGAAGCTAACCTGATATTAGTTCATTAAATGTGTTTGTGCCTCTGTATGGATCAAGAGCATCCAACTGCCACGTCTATGAGATAAATCTGCAATAGACTTATACTGAAACTTTTCTGAATAAATTCAAAGAATGTATTGACATCCAGGATTTAGAAACGGAATAGGGAACACATATTAATTTTGTGATCTTATGATCACAAATGATTACAGTTAGAGAAATCTATGTTTAATACAGTCATTTGATTGTTCAACTAAACATCAAGGAAAAATCCTGACATTCAAATTGAAAAGATGATCACAGTCTCAATATCTAGAACAACAAATTATGAACGATATTTATAACATGAATATCCTGAAACATAACATGTCATTGAGTCTAAAGCTACACGACATATCAATATACCAGGATTAAATAAAACAAAACATTAATGAAACACCATTCACAAAGGACTAAAGCCAAAATGCTATACGTTGTTCCATTAAGTCATGAAAGTCATTCGTCCAACATTGGTTCTAGGCCAAGATGCCCTTCTTTTACAAAATGTAGAGTATTTAAAGAGTTTTTTTTTGAAATATCATCTTCCTATCTCTTAGGATAGGATCATATCCCATGAAATTAGAATATTACAAACATAGAGGGCCTAAATCCACTCATAATTGACTTTTTTTCTTTTCAAAAATTAATAAAAGTGTTTTACAAAATAAACATAAAAGAAATACTAATCATCTAAATGCAAATTCGGACATGTTTCCCCTTGTATGATCATCATGAAGATCTACCATATCCTGAAAACGAAACAAGAATAAGTCAGATAAATTATTAACAACTAATTACTAATTTTTATTTAAAAATGACTTGAATTCAAACTAATTTTTAGAAAAAATAAGCTACAGGTTTCTGTAGTTAGTCTAAAATAGTAAAAAAAAATAACAAAAAATAAAAATGAAATCTTTTATTTTTTAAAACATAATCAAAACAAAACAACCCTTTACTATTCCATCAATTTTCCAAAGAGACACCTGATAAATCCGAATTTATAATAGTGAAATTGGTTGAGTTTTTAATGATCGTATTATCCAGCCTGCTTAATCCTCTTGTTTGCCAAATTTAAATATGAATTACTCTGTTCCTTATGCCTGTGGTTTTTCTTGACAATTGGTTTGTGAAAAATATTAGGAATTGGCTCAACAGTAGGGGCATGAGAAACCTGTCCTTTATCACATCTAAAAACCTCCTCCAATGACTTTCTAGGCATGAAAACAAACCGTGGATTTTTTGCCCAATGGGTTTCGACCAACAACAAAAGTTTGATCTGTGGTAGCATAGTCCTCCTGTGGATCAACACACAGATCTTTGATAGCAGGTTTTAGCTCATGTCTATGATATAAATCAGCCTTTTTCTTTGCTTCATATATTCACACCCACAAAGAGGAAAGGGGAAAAAGAAAACTCATGCAAAACAAAATTTCTAGGAAAATGTTGTCTAAAAAATGAAACATACCTATGAAATGGATTCGTTCTTGAAGAACCTACCCACAATGAAGGTAAATGGCCCCATTTTCGAAATGGGTCTTAAAGGGTTTGGACTAATTCGTAACGGTTTTCTTAGGATCGCTCCCGCGAAAATGTGTCTCTGGCATGCAATTATGGTTTATTTGATTGGATTCGCATCACCGTGAGATAGAAATTCTTGATGGCCATTTGTCTCCAAATGAACAACAAGAGCCGTTAAAAATATGATTGGGCTATAACAGGGGTGACTCAAGACAGTTATGGGTTTAGATGGAAAGAGAAAAAGGAACAAATTTGAGCAGATAAAAATGAGACAAACAAAATGAAGCCTCTCTGCAATCATAGTATAAACACCTAGGGTTTGGTCATGATGCTTGACCATAACTAGTAATGAAAACCTTGTGTATAGAGCATGCCAAAAACCTTCAACCGATAATGAAAAACTCACTTATTTAATCTGCCAACAAAATGGATTAAGTAAAGGGTACGATACTTGCACATTAATTCTCATGACTAGCAGCACAATCATTGAATTGACAAGTTTTTTTTTTAAATATATCAAAACAAAAATCCTCATAATTTTAAATACAAATGATCGAACCATTACACAAACCAAAACTCTGCTCAAATCGAAATTATCAAACCATTGAAATGATAATCGTAGTCATCAAAAGAAAAATGTGTCTAACCACCATTCTATAAGATTTATATTTTAATTTCATATGATGGTTTGTGGAATGATAAACCTAAGGAAAATATTATGAAAACGACAAGCCAAATTCTAAATTTAATTCATGCTTGTAGTCATGCATTAAACATAGAAGAATAAAAAATAAAAATAGTAGAAAATAATGAAATAAGATTTAACCCAATCAGTCATAATGAACTCGTAAAAGTGTTTATAGACAGGGTGATGGCATCTACAAAAAATGTAATGCCTCTCGATCATGTTTAGAAAATAAAAAACATGTGTGTCTGCCAATAATGGCGACGTACTGGGTGAAGCAGTTATCTTTGCATCACCAAAATTTCATGTTAGGATGAATTAGAAAAATGAAGATTTGAGAAGCAAATGACAACACATCAAGAATGAAAAACTCAGGGAATAACATAGTCTGACATCAGACGTGTTTCAATCAAAAGTGTAATCTGGTACCAGATCTAGATTACGAGAGGAACAATGTTTATGCAACTGACTCTGATACTATTGACATAGCCACTGCTGCCAACAGGCGTTCATAGCCTCGACATGGATGTCATTTAACCCACTCTAACACCTCTATATTGTCCATATGTCGTCCATTCATGATGAAGAACATCTTTATTCATGGATTAATTTTAAGGGGAATACCTGATAATTTTCTTGAGCCCGACATTGCTTCATTTCTAGTAAGCCTGTTCAGTACCCCAAGGAAGTTGCCTTGGTATCATGGATGCATTTACCTGCTGTCAGCAAGCCTGTTTAGTGTCTCGGTGGGTTTACAAACACTTCCCACACCTTACAGTGCCTTCAACTATCTAGAATTAACTTACAAATTTGCAGAAACTTTATGATATTCAAGAGAGCCGGGTGATACTGAAAACTTCATATTTTATGAAACATAAAATTTTCTTATATAATTCATCTGTTTTCTTAAAATGATCCTTATCATGATCTGGAAACTTAGATTCCTGTTAAGAAACAATATTAAGGACAGGAAGGTATAATCAAGTTGTATTCTTAAAAATAGGGACAACATTAAGAGTTTATTAATGATAATCGTTATCCCCTCGAGATTTTGAAAATAAGCCATCAACACTGTTTTGAGCAGGAACTCTCTTCTGCTGATTTGAGTTTAACAATTTACAGCATGGTGCTTTGAAAAGTAGTCAGCTATTTCTCTTGGAAAAAAATTCTGATTTTCCTTCCACAAATGAAATGGTGACATTGACATAATTTTTCAGAAACAAACCAAAAACAAGCAAAATGAAAAGAACCAAAATGAAAAACAAAAAAGAAAATAAAAAATATTTACAAGAGGGTGGATCTGAAATCATCACGCGAAATATCTCTTGAGAGACTAAAAGAAAATAGAAAAATCCTCATTAATATGAATGCAGTCCTACTCATGGCACCTTGGGTCAGGGTTGAATTTACAGTTTAGATTTACTTATCTCTTTACTTTTCATTAAAAAAAAATTCATGATAATACTGTGTTTTTGAAAAGATGAGAGGAAGGGTCAAAGTGGACTTCCCTGACAACAGTCATATTATGGTTCTCTTGGTGCACCCACTTTTGTTCATGAATGCATTATTACAAGTAGAAACAGTGAGAAATAAAGCTAAACGAAAACCTACTCCTAAACCTACTCTAGCTATTAAACAAATCAAAATACTACATAAAGTCATGCTTCCAATGTAGCCATCGGAGTAAATCCAATCTTGCAATGGAAACAAAATAAAAAATTACTAGCAAGAATGGTAGTATATCAAAAAATGACAAAAATATATCATACTTACCTTTATCATCATCATTTAAAAACAAGGCAAGCATGATCTTACCATTCCCTTGAACATTCTTTTTGTATGAATCCTCCAGCCATTCTGTAATTTTGTCATTATATGGGTTACAAAAATATGAAAAAATGAGATTGTGAAGTTTGTGAGGGTTATGGGGACCTGACATAATCATTGGCCTAGACCGAAGTGCCCCATCCTCCCGACAATTTTCCTTTTGTTCCATATTTTTTCCATCCGAAGGATATAAAATGAGTGTGTTAAAGTTACCTCCTTGATCTGTAAATAAAGTGAAGATAATCTTACCATTCCCTGGAAAATTTTTGAGATGTGAATACTCCAACCAATCTGCAATCCTATCATAATACATGCAATTACTGACATGGGATTGTTTGAAAGAATTCACATGTGAAAAATATTCCTGATGAGAATAAAGTATTAGACTATTAAGGAAAAAATATTGTAAAAAGGTCAGATCAAGATGGCGAGAACTTATCATGATTCTCGATCGGAAAATAAGTGTTTCATTCTCTTGAAACTTTCCATTGAGATTATATATTTCAAGGTCAACTATTTGAGGTGAACTAACTGGAATGACCAACATTTTTGAATAATCATCATTGGTAGTAATATTTGGCCGATTATACTTTTCAACCTCAAATAATTGATCATGGAAAAATTTAGATCCTTCTCAAAACACAAATTGAGATGAATCAATGGAAGATGCAATTTGGGACTCTTTCAAATCATTTCTTAATTTACCCATAGATAATTGATGAGAATAAAAATTAATATGTTTATGGGCACAATTATTTCCCTCTTTATCTTCTATTCGGTAATTTCTTTGTACATGATTATATAACGTTGAATTCTCTCCAAGGTAATATGGAACATGCAATTGTACAACATTAGGATAAAAAATATCAGGGTACAAGGAATAATATGTAGAAGAATTAAGGAGACAAAATGCATCTCTTGAAATGATAGGTATATGCATTTCAAAATCTAGTTTAGTCCCTCTCCTTGTATAAACTGATCAACCTCTTTTGTATTATCTTTTAAAGAGTATGAGACAATTTTTAAGAGACCATTTGGTTCATTGTGTAAGGGAAAATTTGAGAGCAAATCACTAGAGATATAAGATTTCCTAATGATTTTGTCTCCCACTGATTGATCATGGATATGTTCAACTAAATTAGGGGAAGATTTATCGTCCACATGATTATCAACTTCACATTTGACCTCTTTTACTTTAGAAACAGTTATAAAATCTATGAGAGTGTGACAATTGTCATCTTTTAAAGTCAAGGTTCCTTCTTCGACATGAGGAGACATCGTTGACAAAGAATTATTAGAGGCGACAATTTCATTTTGTAAAATATGATGTTGCTCATGATTTGCCAAAATGAAAGAAGTTGACAAAAAATGTGGTGCTTCAAAATCTTCAAGATCAACATCAAAATTTGAACCATCTTGAGATTGAGTATTAGTGATCAATTCAGATTGGTTAACAATTAATTGATCTTGCTTGTCTGAGAGAGAAACGAGATATTCAAACCATTCATTAATAAGAGACATTTCTTTAAAAGAGAATCTAGTACAAACATGAACGGACCTAATTGCAAAATCATTAAATGATTCACCGTTTTCTTTCCTTAAGTAACTTAATTCTTCACTTAATTCATCATAATCATAATTGTTAAAATATGATAAAAACTCAATTACAAACTCAGACAAAGAATGAATCAAATTAGCTGGAAAATATTCAAACCAACGTTTAACCCGACCTCAGAAAGTGAGAGAAAACAATCTGCATGTAAAATTAGGATCAATGATATTATGTCTTAAACATTTATAAAAAAATTTAGAAATATGGTCTACTACAGATGTGTTCCCTTCACCATCAAAGGTGAGTTCTGAAAATAGATTAGTTGTCTTGTTGGAAATAACTTGTAATGAGACATTAAAAGCATGTTCCAACACAGTGATTTGGGCAGGAGCCATTAAGAATTTCAAGAAATTGACTCCAAATAGTTAGTGTGTCATCTAACCTGCCTTGTGTTAGGACCCTATAATGTACCTTTTTGTTCACACTTTTTTCTACCATTACATCCTTTTTCCCACTCACATTTAAGCTTACTTTATCACCTTACCCTATATTTCCAAAGGTATATAACGTCTCTTCTCTTTGCTATATGTTTAATTTGTTTTACATGTAATTTTACATTACTCTCATACTTAACCATCAATCAGAAATATATAGTGCTGAAACAGTTCGAACTGCAGATTATTGTTGCTTCTTGAAGGCCCGTTGCTAAAACAGTCAAAAGAATGCAAACCCCGTTGCTGATACAGTCTGTGGTCTGCGATGTTGAAACAACAATTCACACAATAGTAAGAAGGAGCTGTTACATGGGCCACAACAACCGCACCTTAAGCCATCATAACCATCGCTGTTGCTTGAGACCACATTACTGAAACAGTCAGAAAGAAAATCCCGTTGCTGAAACAGTCTGTGATTTGTGATGTTGAAAAAGTATACAACAACAGTAACAAGAAGATAAATAAAGAAGTTGTTACACCGACCGCAACAGTCCAACTATTGTAATAGCATTTTGTTACGGGAGATCAAGATATCCTATTCCAGTATAGAAGATCTGACTAAGAATAGGATTCGTATGTGCACATGTAATTTGATGATCAATTGTATTGGGGGGATTCTCCTCTTTAAATAAGGGGAAATCATCATTAGAAGGGATCCTTTTTGGCTAGAGAGGAATTACAGAGAAGGGTGTGTTCACTTTAGACATTGTAACATGATACAGTTGACAGATGAATAAAAGATTATTCTAAGCATTCCTTCTTAGTTCCTTTCGTTTCTAGGGAATCTTGTGAGAAGGGAGGGCCCACCTTCTTCAAAAGATTCACCCATTAGTTCTGTAGTGTATTAATTTTATTTCTGTTCACGCCTTGATTAAATTCTGTTTTGCTGAAACTCTACTTTACTGAACTCTGTTTTGCTGAAACTCTGCTTTACTGGTTGTTACATTGTTTTCATATAATTCATGTTTGGGTAACTGTTAATCATTCTGATCGGTAATTATGTCTGATGAATTTATGAAAGTGTGATAATTAGAGATAGGTGCTGAAGATTCTTTCTTGGGGACTAGGGTCATGTTCTCTGTTAGGAGATAATTAGCCTTCAGTACGTGTCAATCATTTTGATTAGTAATGAGTTCATGAAAGTGTGATAGTCGGAAATAGGTGTTGAAGATTCCTACTTGGGGAATAGGGTCCTGTTCTCTGTTACATAATAGTTGGTCTCTCCTTTTGTAGTATCTTGAAAGATTTCTTTCCTAGGATGTTGTTTCTTAATGTAATCCAGGATTCTTTGGATAATTATTTCCTTAACTTTGAACTCTGCAATAGGTAGGTTGCTTTTCTGTAATTCAAAGTAGAACTTCAGTTTGTTCAAGGCAAGTTGTGATTAATGTACTTTTACTACAACTCTAGATTGCTTTTGAGATTGAGCATATACAGTGTGTGATTGCCTTTGAAATAAACAGACTTCTCTGGGTTGACAATTTATGTAACACTTGATTGTTTAGTTAATAAGAAATTACAGTGACCAACATTTTGGCGTCGTTGTCGGGGAAGGCAATTATAGATTTCAAAAGCACTTATGTTCTTTCATATATAAATATTGCATGAGAGGACGCGGAGACCCCAAAGAAACTGACCCTACAGGTGGCAGGGGCAGAGGAAGGGGAGGAAGGAAGACTTTTATTGACGAGATTATATCAAAATCTGAATCTGTTGCTCCTCAGCGACCAAACTCTCGGAAACCAAAATCCCAACCTTCCTTTCAAGCAAACTTTGAAACGGGGAAAGAGATTTGGAGTCCTGAGATAGTTGAGAAACCAACAGGAAACATTGAGGATCAAGCAAGTGCAACACGGGAACAAACAAAAGAAACCATGGATGTGTATAATGAAGAACTGCATCATGAAAAACAGGCAGGTCTTGAAAGAGAGGTAAATGATGAAAAATATTTTTCCACCTTAGGATTTCCTATTGGTGATCTTCCTAGAGGGGTATCTCCCATGAAGAATATTCCACTCTCAGCTTTACCTAACTTTCATGGTTTATCTTCAGAGGATCCTGACGAATTCCTTTTCGAGTTTGACATATTATGCAGATGTTATGATTACATTTCCAATGCTAAAAAATTAAAGCTATTCCTAGCAACATTGAAAGGAAATGCACTAAGATGGTTCATGAGTCTTGGAGGTCATGTAATCACAACATGGGATCAGATGAAATAGAAATTCCTGCATAAATACCAGGACTATTGCCGAACAAGAGAAAAGAGAGAGGAACTATTCAAGATGATACAGAAAGAGGATGAAAATCTAGAGGACTTTGTAGAAAAGCTACGGTATAATCTACAAAGATCCAGTCACCCCGATGTAAGTAAGGATATTCTTAAAACAATATTATTAAAAGGAGTAAGGGATGACTGTCTAGATATGATGAATATGCTTGGAAAAGGGGACATATCTAAAGAATCATATGATGAAATTGTTAACCTATGTAGAAGATGTTCAAGAGGAGCTTCAAGGAATAGATCAAATAGCAGGGATACCACATTTTCAAGAGTTCAAAAATCATCCAGTGGAGGAGCAATAAGAGCCGAAATAGGTAATTTACTTGAGGGTTTTAAAACTGAAATGTTAAACTCTTTTGCCTCACAAATTGATACCCTGCAGATTCAAAAGAAACAAACTGAAGCAAAAGAAACTTTGTCCATCTTTTGTTCCAAATGAAAAGACAAACACCCATGAATGGAATGCCCATTGGACAAAAAGCCAATCTACACCATCTGTGATAAGGATCATGAAACTCAACAATGCCCTTCTTTACCAGGAATCAAGGCAACATTACAACCAACTGATGAAGAAGTTGAAGTTGTCTATCTGTTGACACAGAGAAGACAATGGCAACCACGGGGACAAGGTATGAATCCTAATATGCCATTTACATCTTCTAATCGTTTGAATAACTATCCTTCTTTTAATCAAGCAAATTACCTTCCCTATAATCAAATGCAATACCTCAATCAAATGAATTACCGACCCATGCAATAAACTAACCCTCCCTTTGTAGACCCATCAATGTGGACTCCTTGGCCTCCACAACAACAACCTTACCTTAACCAATGGAATCCAAATTGGAGAGGGAAAAAACCCCCGTTCCCAAATCAATTACCTCAATCACAATTTCTAAAACCACTCTCCTTACCATCAGGTACTCCACCAAATAATCAAATGATGAGGCCCCAACTACCTGTACAACCTAACCCTAACCCCAATAATAAAGCTGTGCAGTGCATTGATATTCAAAACCATCCTACACTTTCTCTTTTCCCTACGCTATGCAATGATATTCATTTACGATCTGGGAAAATAGTAGAACCTATAATTGCTGATGTCACCTCTTCTGATAAAGAGGAAACAAAAAATCATGATGTACCTGAAGAGGTACAATCATCCTCCAACACTACTATTGAAACAACAAAACCACCATTTCCTAAGCGTTTAGCTTTGACTAAAACGCATGATCCACCTGCTTTCAATATTCTAGGGGAATTGCAAAATCTTTATGTCAAAATTCCACTATTACAAGCACTACGAGATGTACCAATTTATGCCAGGACTATGCGAGACATTTGTGTTAAGAAACCCGGTAGGAAAACTAAATATCCCCTCATAGTTCATGTCATGGGTGATTTGTCTGGATTAATGCCAGGTAAAGTTCCCCCAGTTAAATATGGTGATCCCAGCCATCCTACCGTCTCAGTGCAAATTGGAAAAACAATAATTCCTCGAGTCCTGGTAGACTTAGGCACTGCTATCAACATTATGACTTTGGAAACCTCACAACTGTTACAACTAAAGAATGAAATCAGAGACACCCCAACCATCCTAGAATTAGTTGACCATTCTACAATCAAACCAGAAGGAGTTATTGAAGACCTAATCATCTCAGTGGAATCTTGGAATTATCCAGCTGACTTTGTGGTATTACAACCTAAAACAAAGTTGGGGGGCCACCCTCTAATTTTGGGCAGGCCTTGGCTAGCCACATCATATGCTTTTATTAGCTGTAGATCAGGTTCAATGACAATTTCCAACGGATATGAGACTAAATAGCTTACCCTCTACCCTCACGCTACACCCTTGACTAATAATGATAATTTTGTATGGGTAGACTTTGATGATCAAACTACTCAACCCATCTTGATTATCGGACAAGCCTTAAGCCTTAAAGATGCCACTGAGGATGAAGTAATTAATAATTTTATTTGTGAACCTTCCTCCGTGACTCCAGAAACTCATAACGAACTAGCTGCACTTTTGGAGTCAGATAACCAAGAAAACCTTGACTCTGAAAACCCACCTCAAACATCAGCCACCATCTCTTCTAAAAGTATACCAGTAGAAATTGAACCTGGCAAAACAATGAACATAAACCCCAACCTGATAGACACTGAAACACAACAATTAATGAAGTTACTTCTTGAACATAAATAAGCATTTGCATGGGACTATACAGATATGAAAGGAATCTCTCACGAATTATGCACTCATCGTATATATCAAGGAAGATTGTCGATCGATCTGCCAATCTCAACGACGAATGAACCCTAATTTAAGAGAAATTCTTAAAGAAGAACTTCAAAAATTTCTCAAAGCAGGGTTTATATATGCTATATCAGATAGTGAATGGGTCTCCCTGTTGGTAATAGTTCCTAAGAAAAATGGGAAATGGAGAGTATGTGTAGGCTATAGAGCCTTAAATAAAGCCACTCAAAAATATCACTTTCCGTTACCATTCATTTATCAGGTGTTAGATAGTTTGTCAGGGAAGAATTTTTTCTCCTTTTTAGATGGTTTCAGTGGGTATAATCAGATCAAAATTGCACCCCAAGACCAAGATAAGACCACTTTTACTAGCCCTTGGGGAACGTTTTCTTATAAAGTCCTCCCATTTGGACTATGTAATGCACCAACAACCTTTCAAAGAGCAATTATAGGAATCTTTTCTGATATGCTTAATGACTCTATGGAAATTTTTATGGATGATTTTACCCCTTATGGTGTTTCTTTTGAGGAAGCACTACAAAACCTTGAGAAAGTACTTAAACGATGTATACAAGCCCACCTCTCCTTAAGTACAGAAAAATTTCATATGATAATGAGTGAAGGAATAGTGCTTGGACATTTTATTTCATCTCAAGGAATCCAGGTGGATCCATCCAAGATACAAGTCATTAAAAATCTTCCTATTCCTAAAACCCAAATAGAGGTGAGAAGTTTCCTAGGACATGCTGGATACTACAAAATATTTATCAATTTTTTTTCCAAAATAACTTCTCCTTTGTTTGTGTTACTGATGAAAAATGCTAAATTCAAGTGGACTAACCCTTTGCAGGAAGCATTTAATACACCTAAACATCAGTTATCTACATCCCCCATTCTAAGAGGACCTGATTGGACACTTCCCTTTCATATATCCTCTGATGCTTCAGATACTGCAATAGGAGCTGTCTTGGGACAAGAAGAAAATCATCTCCCTTATGCTATTTACTTCATTAGCAAGAATATGACTCTTGCTAAACTTAAATATACAGTTACCGAAAAAGAATTCTTAGCAGTTATCTATGCTATTAATAAATTTCAACATTACATCACTGGTTATTCTACTCTTTTCCATACTGATCACTCAACTATCAAATATTTAATGAACAAACCTATCACAAATGGTCGAGTCACCAGATGGTTACTATTATTACAAGAATTTGATATTACAATTGTAGATAGACTAGGAAAAGAAAATGTAGTTGTTGATTTCCTTTCTCGGCTAACACCTGATGATAATACCCCAGTAGATGATTCCTTTCCTGATGAATATCTATT
>ML784500.1:138609-188470 GCA_009831015.1 Picea engelmannii
AAATCCCCAGGTAGTACTCGAACCATTTGAAAGATGGGCCTTAGACTTTGTAGGACCCATTAACCCCCCATCCAATCAAAAAGTTTATATAGTGGTATGCACAGATTATATGACCAAATGGGTGGAAGCTAAAGCACTCCATAGAGCTACTGAAGAAGCAGTTCTAGATTTTCTATTTGAAGACATCTTTATTAGATTCGGAGTACCTAGAGAATTAGTTACAGATGGGGGACCTCCTTTCACTTCTTATGGTTTTAAAGCCACCCTTCAAAATTATCATATTCAACATAGAATGACTACACCATACCACCCCCAAGCCAATGGATAGGTGGAAAGAACAAATAAAGTAATAGAAGCCATTCTCACAAAAACAGTGAAGGAAAACATAAAGGATTGGTTTCACAGGCTCCTTGAAGCATTATGGGCCTACAGAACTACCTGGAGAAATACTACAGGATTCTCTCCCTATGAATTAGTTTATGGAAAAAGTGTCGTCTTTCCTGTGGAATTTGAAATCAAAACCTTAAGGACTGCTTTAGCTGTCAACCTTGATTTGACCGATGCACGGACAACCAGGTTGCAACAGCTTAATGAATTGGATGAAAAAAGACTAGATTCCATTCACCAGACAACTATGATTCAACAACAAAGATCAAAATGGCATGACAAAACCATCAAGCATAAGTAATTCCAAAAAGGTAATTGGGCCTTACTGTATGATTCTCGGTTTAAATAATTTCAAGGGAAACTACGTACAAGATGGTTTGGACCTTACGAAGTGGACACTGTTTTCCCCAATGGAACGGTAAGGCTCCTCACAATCGATGACTCTAAAACACCGTTACTTGTGAATGGTCATCGGCTTCGTCTGTACCAGCGCCCCATTTCCAAAGAAGATTTTAAAGCCACATGTGTGGCAGACTCTCATTACCTCTTTTCAGAGGGGCCTCCTACCCCTCATTGCAATTAATTCTTTTTGAATTTAATTCCTTTAGTATTAGATTAGATTTCTTTTACTAATAATCCCTGTCAAGGAATGGTATGTTATAATTGATTTTTTTGCAGATTCTCGATCGAAGAAAAGGCCTACTAAGAAAGGACGATCTCACTTCAAGAAGAGCCAAGCTTCATTTTGTGAAACACTACTCCCCTTTTTCCCCATTGCTGAAACACCACTAATCAACAATTTTTCTCCCTTTTTCCCCATTGCTGAAAGACCACTGTTTAGCAATTTTTCGCCTTTTTTCCCATTGCTGAAACACCATTGTTCAACAATTTTTCTCCCTTTTTCCCCATTGATGAAACACCACTGTTCAACAGTTTTTTTCTTTTTCTTCCCATTGTTGAAACACCACTATTCAACAATTTTTCACCCTTTTTCCCCATTGCTGAAACACCACTGTTCAACAATTTTTCACCCTTTTTCCCCATTGCTGAAACACCAATGTTCAACAATTTTTCGCTCTTTTTCTCCATTGCTGAAACACCACTGCTCAACAACATGTCACCACTGCTGAAACACCATTTCTTCAACAGTATTTTGCAATATCACTCTTCAACAAACATTTCTCTATTCTTTTCCTGTTGCTGAAACACCAACTTTTCAGCATTCCCTGTCAATAAGCTCTTTTTCTCTCATACTACATTTTGTCCTTCCACGATCCTCTCTCATAACTAAACAAATCCTTGATACAATTTCTCTAACAAATAAAAAGTCTCCCCTATGGCTACTGCAGAACTATTATGGACAGGCACTATATTTTGTTTGAAGTACGAATCAAAGGTAAAGATGAGGTATGTAAACTTTATATGTAAATATAATTGAACTATGGTTAATGAGAAGATTCCGACTCATTATTATCACTCATGTAGAATCATTATTTCAGTCGTACTTGAAGGGGGGGGGGAAATATCGAAATCTTATACCATCATTTCACACGAACCGACCACCATCATTTTTTTTTTTAACCCATCCTTTCGTTCGTTTCACCACCATTTGCATGCCTTCACCCACAAAACTTACTCTTCTCAGAAGTGGTTACTTGACTCTCGGATGGTGCATTTTACTGATCTGTTAGCTATGAGAGGCCTTGTTATACGGTACGAACCTGCCATGACAGCCCTGTTAAAATTATATCCAGAAGGCTATCAAATTTTTCTGCAGGCAGGCTGGTTGGGTTATTTTCAGAGGCTCCAGAGATTTGATCAACAACAGGTTCTTCAATTTTCTCGAAATATTCAAGAAGATTATTCCATTGTTCAAGGGGTTCGGATTCCAGTCACAGAGGATGATATAGCACAGGTTTCAGGTCTCCCTGTCACTAGCATTCGCTGGTTCAGCCGCAAACACATTATCCTTAATGCCCAACAGGATTTTCTCTTTCCAGGGGAACAAATTGAGCCTAAAGGTCGGGGTGTTCGACTTAGCTCATTGTTGTCTCCTTGGCCAAACGTTGTAGAGTTTTTCAAGCACTACCTCACCTGTGAAGGCTGATACCAGGTAGTCTACCAGTACAATTTTGTCTTGTTGTCTCATTTACGACATGCTAGATTGGTGAATATTCCCTACTATCTACTCAGATGTCTTAGAAATATGTCGCATTATGGTAAAAAGGATAAAAATCCCACCCTTTCCCTCACCCATCACCGTCTCTCTCAACTACTCATCCAAAATGGTTTTTCCCAACAAAACCCTCTCCTAAGCAACCCACCCATAGACCCTCAAGAAGCTATTGAACATCCTGAAAATCTTCAGGAACAACAACCAAAAAACCTTTCAGATCCTCCGGAAGTACCTAACAGTCTGCCTACAGACCCAATTAATCCAATTAACCTTCCTACCATACCAAGCCTGCCCCACATCTTACCAGAATCATCCACTCCTACCGTTCATATACTTAGCGATGATTCTGAACCAGACAACTCTCCCTGCCCCATCACTGAGGAAAAACCCTCACGCAAACAAAAGAAGCAAATTCCTCCTTTTCCCTCCTTTTTACAAAGAAAACGAACAAGGACCTCAACAAGAGCAGCCACTACTACCACTGCCCTAAACCCCCAACCCATCTAGCTAAAACCCCATACACCTCCACCCTCCCAAATTCCATAATTTTTACCTATTCCACTCATGGGCACTGAAACACAAGAACCAGAGGCCCAGTGTACTGCGACATCATCCTTTTCAAATCAAGTAGCTGAAACACAAGAACCAACTACTCATCTAGTCGCCGAGACACAAGAACCAACTACACATCCAGTAGCTGAAACACAAGAACCAGCTACTCATCCAGTAGTTGAAACACAAGAACCAGCTACTCATTCAGTAGCTGAAACACAAGAACCAGCTACTCATTCAGTAGCTAAAACACAAGAACCAGCTATAGCTATTACACAAGAACCAACTACAGCTGAAACACAAGAACCAGCTGCTGATATTGTTACCAAAATACAGGAATCAGATGCCCAGGGTGCCACAACACTACTTTCTCTACATCAAGAAGATGAAATACAAGAATCATCTGATCCTGTAGCTGATCCAAAAGAACCAGCTAGTGCGGCTATGACTGTTACACAAGAACTAGTCACCCCTCTTAATATACCCATGAAATATCAACCAGAACCAACAATGACCTCTGTCTTACAAGAAAATGAGTTCCTAAGGTCTGAACTGGAAGCCTATAAGCAAGAGCTAGTAATGGTAAAGGAAGCCTACGATAAGGAACTTAAATTGTATACCCTAGCTCGCATAGTGACCATGGCAGAGAAAAATACAAAAGAGAATCAGTGTAGGGAGTATATGTGCAGTCAATGTGGGGACATTTATTATCAAGCAGGCTACAAAGTAACTCAAATTCCAATGCCTGGAGCTTCCCCTGCACCCACGACTTTTGCAGTCAAAGAAGAAAACCTTGCTGTTACACAAGAACCAATAGGACCTTCCAAAATTCAGAATGAACCCCAGCCTACAACAACTGCCACATCTGAAGCCCTTGTTTTTATTAATAAAGTTGTACAAACACTGCCTATTGATGAATCTGCCCCTCATAGCAATATCAATACCCATACTCTTGTGGAACAAGCCACTCAGACCCTACCTCAACCTATCACTTGCGATGCTGAAACACAAACTCAACCATGGGATGAGCAGGCGATAATGGACAAATGGAAAAAAGAGTCTGCTATTACACAGGACAAAAGCCTGCAGGAGCACAGACTACTCTGGCTAAACCACATCTATTCAAACTAGGAAGCTTGGGAGAAAACACGCCAAGAATCCTATGCCCATAAGAAGCAGAATAAAGAGCTAAAAGGAAAATTGCTCCTGATGTTTGACTTGGCACAAAAATTGTTGGCTACAAGGAAACCATCCTCCAATTACTCTCTTTTCCTCACAGAACGACTTACATTTTTTCAGATTAAATCAATCAAAGAAGGCAGACCCCATGCAATGTTAAATCCAATAGATTTTGTTAGAACCTTTGCAGCAGCTTCTACTATTGATCAACACCTCCTCTGTGAGGTATATCTTCATAATGATGCCATCCATGAGAACCAACAGCTTAACCTTAACCCTCTTATTGGTGATATCCAGATTCAGGCACTCACCTCCTTTCTTAACAATCAGATTACATGGCAGAATGACTTCCTAGCTACCAAGCATAACAAGGATAAATGCCTCCTCTGGATATGGCCAGAACCACATAACTTTGCCACCTTTGTTGCAGAGTATTATCAGTTTTTGAAGAAACCAGGGATGATTCAATATATTTGGCAATTACAGACAACAGTACTTCAGGATTGTCAACAGTTTATTAAATCCACAGAGATCACTACCCTACAAGCAAATAACATGTTTTGGCAACAATCTTCTGAGAAAAGACAGGAACACAATCCCTTTAGTCCTACCAATCTTGAGACAACAATCTCCCGGGTACCTAGCTACATCAAATGCATTCAATAATGTGTTGAAAGCAGGATAGGTTATCAGTTCCATTTTCCTATTCTGTGGATGCCAACAGAGAAATATCAAGTTCATCATAAGTTGCCCAAAAAGGCTGAAACAACAGCTTGACAAAGGCTACAACGCATTCAAGGATTCAGAGCTCCAACAGAAAACACTTTCCACAGCTACTGCTTAAGTAATTTGCACACTCAGAGTCAGTATTCTGATTCTGATTCAGATTGAAGTTGCCTGAGGACATGCAACCTTTTAGTTGGGGGGATGTTAGGACCCCATAATGTATCTTTTTGTTCACACTTTTTTCTACGATTACATCCTTTTTCCCACTCACATTTAAGCTTACTTTATCACCTTACCCTATCTTTCCAAAGGTATATATCGTCTCTTCTCTTTGCTATATGTTTAATTTGTTTTACATGTAATTTTGCATTACTCTCATACTTAACCATCGATCAGAAATATATAGTGCTAAAACAGTTCGAACTGCAGATTATTGTTGTTGCTTGAAGGTTCGTTGCTGAAACATTCAAAAGTACGCAAACCCTATTTCTGAAACAGTCTGTGGTCTACGATGCTGAAACAACAATTCACACAACAGTAAGAAGGAGTTGTTACACTGGCCACAACAGCCACACCTTAATCCAACATAACCATCGTTGTTGCTTGAGACCATGTTGCTGAAATAGTCAGAACGCAAATCCCGTTGCTGAAACAATCCATGATTTTCGATGCTGAAACAATATACAATAGTAGTAACAAGAAGATAAATAAAGAAGTTGTTACACCGGTCGCAACAGTCCAACTATTGTAATAGCATTTTGTTAAGGGAGATCAAGATATCCTATTCTAGTATAGAAGATCCGACTGAGAATAGGATTCATATGTGCACATGTAATTTGATGATCAATTGTATTGGGGGGATTCTCCTCTTTAAATAAGGGGAAATCATCATTAGAAGGGATCCTTTTTGGCTAGAGAGGAATTACAGAGAAGGGCATGTTCACTTTAGACATTGTAACATGATACAATTGACAGATGAATAAAAGATTATTCTGAGCATTCCTTCTTAGTTCCTTTTGTTTCTGGGGAATCTTGTGAGAAGGGAGGGCCCACCTTCTTCACAAGATTCACCCATTAGTTCTGTAGTGTGTTAGTGTTATTTCTGTTCACACCTTGATTAAATTATGTTTTACTGAAACTCTACTTTATTGAACTCTGTTTTGCTGAAACTCTGCTTTACTGGTTGTTACATTGTTTTCATATAATTCATGTTTGGGTAACTGTTAATCATTCTGATTGGTAATTTTGTCTGATGAATTTATGAAAGTGTGATAATCAGAGATAGGTGCTGAAGATTCATGCTTGGGGAATAGGGTCCTTTCTCTGTTAGGAGATAATTAGCCTTCAGTACGTGTCAATCATTTTGATTAGTAATGAGTTCATGAAAGTGTGATAGTTGGAAACAAGTGCTGAAGATTCCTACTTGGGGAATAGGGTCCTGTTATCTATTACATAATAGTTGGTCTTTCCTTTTGTAGTATCTTAAAAGATTTATTTCCTAGGTTGTTGTTTCTTAATGTAATCCAGGATTCTTTGGATAATATTTCCTTAACTTTGAACTCTGCAATAGGTAGGTTGCTTTTCTGTAATTCAAAGTAGAAATTCAGTTTCTTCAAGGCAAGGTGTGATTAATGTACTTTTACTACAACTCTAGATTGCTTTTGAGATTGAGCATATACAGTGTGTGATTGCCTTTGAAATAAACAGACTTCCCTGGGTTGACAATTTATGTAACACTTGATTGTTTAGTTAATAAGCAATTACAATGACCAACACCTTGTAGTGCATTATAAGATGACACCAAAGAAGGATTTATAAATATGGAATTATGAAAGGCCAAGGAATGAAACATTTAATCATTAAATCGACCTCAGGCCCTCTTTCTAGTGCCATTTGTTGACGGGCAAAATTGACAAGCCATCAACTGGAAGAACAAGTCCGGTCAGGGGTTGTCCAAGTAAGCCAAGCTGTTTGGTGTAACCTATTCTGATGGGTTTAATGGCTCCGTTAGGCAATCTAAAGTCCTAAAATAAAGAAAGTGAATAAACTAACTAATGTTAAAACTTTAATATATATACACACTCTAATATAACTATTGTAAACATATTTAAGCAGAGAAAGAAAACATACAAATATCACATATGGATAGAATTTACAGGTTGCAAGTTTTAATAGATACTTACGAAATCAATGTAAAGATAATTGTTTTTGAGAAGAAGAAAAAGAGAGAACATTTGAATATTTTCTATTTTCTAATTACAAATCTAACAAAACTTGAATTAACTAAGCTATGAAACACAGATGTATAGATAGTCAATGGTGATCTAGACTTTCTGGTTTCACTAATACATGAAATGACAGAAATTAGAAACAAAGAAGATAACCTGATATTAGTTCGTTAAATGTGTTTGTGCCTCTGTATGGATCAAGAACATCCAGCTGCCACGTCTACGAGATAAATCTGCAATAGACTTATACTGAAACTTTTCTGAATAAATTCAAAGAATGTATTGGCATCTAGGATTTAGAAACAAAATAGGGAACACATGTTAATTCCATGATCTTATGATCGCAAATGATTACAGTAAGAGAAATCTATGTGTAATACATTCATTTGATTGTTCAACTAAACATCAAGGAAAAATCCTGACATTCAAATTGAAAAGATGACCATAGTCTCAATATCTGGAACAACAAATTATGAACGATATTTATAATATGAATATCCTGAAACATAACATGTCATTGAGTCTAAAGCTACACGACATATCAATATACCAGGATTAAATAAAAAAAAACATTAATGAAACACCATTCACAAAGGACTAAAGCCAAAATGTTGTATGATGTTCCATTAAGTCTTGAAAGTCATTTGTCCATCATTGGTTCCAGGCCAAGATGCCATTCTTTTACAAAATGCAGAGTATTTAAAGAGTTTTTTTTTTAAATCTCATCTTCCTATATCTTAGGATAGGATCAGATCCCATGAGATTAGAATATTACAAAAATAGAGGGCCTAAATCCACTCATAACTGACTTGTTTTCTTTTCAAAAATTAATAAAAGTTTTACACAAAATAAACATAAAAGAAATATTAATCATCTAAATACAAAGTCATACATGTTTCCCCTTATATGATCATCATGAAGATCTACCATATATTGAAAACAAAACAGGAATAAGTCAAATAAATTATTAACAACTAATTATTAATTTTTATTTAAAAATGACTTGAATTCAAACTAATTTTTAGAAAAGGATAAGCTACAGGTTTCTGTAGCTAGCTACAAGTTTATGTAGCTAGTCTAAAATAGTAAAAAAAATAACAAAAAATAAAAATGAAATATTTTATTTTTTAAAACATATTCAAAACAAAACAACCATTTACTATTCCAACAATTTCCCAAAGAGACACCTGGCAAATTTGAATTTATAATAGTGAAATTGGTTGAGTTTATAATGATCATATTATTCAGCCTGCTTTATCCTCTTGTTTGCCAAATTTAAATCTAAATTACTCTGTTCCTTATGCCTGTGGTTTTTCTTGACAATTGTTTTGTGAACAGTATTAGGAATTGGATCAACAGTAGGGGCATGAGAAAACCTTCCTTTATCACATCTAAAAACCTTCTCCATTGACTTTGTAGGCATGAAAATAGACCGTGGCTTTTTTGCCCAATGGGTTTCGACCAACAACAAAATTTTGATTTATGGTAGCATAGTCCTCCTATGGATCAATAGACAGGTCTTTGATAGAAGGGTTTAGCTCATGTATGTGATAGAAATCATCCTTTTTCTACATATCTTCACACCCACAGAGAGGAAAGGGGAGAAAGAAAACTCAGACAAAACAAAATTTCTGGGAAAATGTTGTCCAAAAAATGAAACATACCTCTGAAATGGATTCGTTTCTGAAGAATCGGTCCACCATGAAGGTAAATGGCCCCATTTATGAAATGGGTATTAAAGGGTTTGGACTGATTCATAATGATTTGCTCAGGATCACTCCTGCAAAAATGTGTCTCTGGCATGCAATTACGGTTTATTTGATTGGATTCATATCACTGTGAGATAGCAATGCCTAACGGCCATTTGGATCCAAATGAACAACAGGAGCCATTAAAAATATGACTGGACTGTAACAGGGGTGACTCAAGACATTTATGGGTTTAGATGGCAAGAGAAAAAGGAACAAATCTGCGCGGATAAAATGGAGACAAACAAAACGAAGCCTCTCTGCAATCATAGTATAAACACCTAGGGTTTGGTCATGATGCTTGACCATACCTGGTAATGAAAACCTTGTGTATAGAGAATTACAAAAACCTTCAACTGGTAATGGAAATCTCACTTATTTACTCTGCCAACAAAATGGATTAAGTACAGGGTACAACACTTGCGCATTAATTCTCATGACTAGCAGCCCGATCATTGAATTGACAAGGTTTTTTTTTAAATATATCAAAACAAAAATCCTCATAATTTTAAATACAAATGATCGAACCATTACACAAAACAAAACTCTGCTCAAATCAAAATTATCAAACCATTGAAATGATAATCGTATTCATCACAAGCAAAATGTGTCTAACCACCATTCTATAAGATTTATATTTTAATTTCATATGATGGTTTGTGGAACGATAAACCTAAGGCAAAGATTATGAAAACAACAAGCCAAATTCTAAATTTAATTCATGCTTGTAGTCATGCATTAAACATAGAAGAATAGAAAATCAAAATAGTAGAAAATAGTGAAATAGGCTTTAACCCAATCAGTCACAATGAACTCGTAAAAGTTTTTATAGACAGGGTGATGGCATCTACAAAAAATAGAATGCCTCTCGATCATGTTTAAAAAATCAAAAACATGTGTGGTTGCCAACACCTCCGAACCTGGGAGTCATCTCTTCCTCTTTCAATAAGGAATTTGTCTCCACGAGCTCCAACTTGAGTACACAAACTCTTTCATCTTGCACAAAGGCTTTACCAAAATGTCTTCTTATATGCTCATCTGTGGAGATATATATATATTAGAGAACCACTTCTCTTTTTTGGACTTCATCATGGAGAATGTAACGCTTGATCTCTATGTACTTCAGTATTTATGGAACACTGGTTTTATCTGAAGGCTTCAAATAACTTTGATCACTATAGTATATCATAGTTGAATTCAACTATTTTTTTTTTCAGCTAGCTCATAGCATCGTGGCAAGGCTCAAACTAGAACATATCCACGTGGAACTTCTTTTGTCATCATGAGATCTTTGTCATGGATTGGAAATCCATCATTTTGATATAATATAGAAAGTTTTTCACCATGCTTCTGCTGTGCATTGGAGGTTCTCTACCAAGTTGTCTTCTTTCATCTGCATACAAGGGTCTCTTTCTGGTATACCTCAAATCCTCGAGGTTTCTCTTCATACACTCTTTGTTCAATTATTCTGGAGAATATTCTTTGCATTCATATGATGTAAACTCCAACCCATGGATATTGCGGACGATATAATGGCTCATGTAGAGGTATGTCTGGTTTACTTGGAACAAACAATCATCATAGTCTTCTCCCTCCATCTGGGAGAACCTCTAGTTCTGGATCTCAAAACGCTTTCATTCATAAGTCTTCCATACACTGTTCTTCATCACAAATTTTAGTTCCTCTGCTTGATTGATTTTAGTGAGTTCATATCAGGATGGTAGTCTTGTGATTCTTGATACACTGACAAGTTGTTCTGTCTTTTCTTTCTCTCTTGGAATCTTCATGGTCTTCCTCATGTTTCTCTTTAGCTCTTGAGTTCATGGAGTTTTCTATAGATTCTATGCTTTAAAGATTCCAAATTATTTCTTTCATCATAGGATCATGGACGTGGATGGACAACCAGGGATTAATTTAAGGCTTCTTTTCAAAGAAGACTTCTTTTGAAGTCACACTGAACACATGCTTCTTTTCATGGTTGCTACCATGGATAGATACTTCATTCAATGGATCATATAATTTAGGATTATATCCCTCCTAATCCTTGCTTCATGCATGAATGCATTTTCTTCTTTTGATAATATAATCGAATCCCTCCATCTAGGAGATTCCATGCGTCCGTTTGCATCCTTATTGCCTTCTGCAAAGTGTCACAAATCTTTTTCCAATTTCCTCTTGATTGCTAACTTCTTTCTATCTTTACTTCTTCTAGGTTTCTTGTCTTATAAGAAGAAGTCTATGTCAACCTACTTAATATTCTTTGAAGGTTCATTTTCTTTGGCAATTGATGCTTCGTGTGTCTCCTTCCTTTTCTTCAGCCCGGGACAATGATTCTTGTAGCGACCATACTTTCGACAGTTGAAGCATTGTATTTATGACATATCTTTCTCTTGATTTGGATTCTTCCTTGAACCAAAATTCCTTCTGTTCTTGAAATTCTTGAATCTTGCTGTGAAATCTTGATCATAGTATTTCATTTGAGGTTTCTCTTTTGCACTAATCCTTGATTCTTCTTGTGCACAACAAGTCCAAAGTTCTTTGAATGTAGGATACTCCTTCCTTGTGGTCATGCATGTGGAAAATGCATCCGATGTCTTGGGAATACCGTTGAGTACTATATTTACCAGTTCCTTCTCTAAGATGATATCTTCAATAGATTTTAGTCGATATCTTAACTGAGAGATCCTCACAAAGTATGATGTTATGTTTTCATCATCATTTATCTTCATGTCACGGAGCTCATTCTTTAGACTCATTACTTGTCCAATGTTTCTAACTGATAAGAGGTTTGTTAGGTCATCGTACATATTCTTTGATGAGTCAATATGGGATATGTAGGGTATGAAGTGGTATTTTATAGCATCCACTATGATACTCATGGCATTGATGTCACTGTCTTTGAACTTCTCCATAACTACAATGTTCTGCGGTTCCTTCTCTTTTCCTTCTTCAAACTCTGGTTCCATGATCTTTCCTTTCACGATATCCAACACTTTATTCTTGGAAAGGATGAGGTAAATCCTTGTCTTCCATGCTCTGAAGTTAGAAACCCCATCTAACTTGTTTTCTGGCTTCATAGATTAAGTCATGGTTTCCTTGACTGGGTCAAACCTAGATTTGATTAAAAGCTCAAACTTGACGTTTTTGCTTGCTGAGAGTACCAAGAGATGCACTAGGATAGGGTGCACTAGAATATCTAGAAATTAGGCCAATCCCTTCAATTAAGGTGCCTCAATGAGAGGGTTAGGGTTTCTGCAATTGCACCTACTGGTAACCCTAGCGACAGTGCTTTGGTAACTTCTCCTGCTAGAAACCTTAGCAACAGTTCTTCAACGAGCTTAGTATCCTTATGGATATTCTCCCTTCCAGTGGTTAGAATGAATGAAGGAGGTGTGGGCCCATAAAATTTTAGAATCTAATGGATGTGCTCATTTCACCTTAGAAAATATCATTATTGTCAACAACCCATAGGTCAAAGTCACCCCCGAGCACCTTAACCTTGACAAAGAATCATTCTGGAAGAAAAAACTAGGCTAGATAGCTAGACAAAGGGAGAAGCACCTTTATCCAAGGAAAATGCACCAATAAAGAGATGATCAAAGATTCCAAACCATAACCAAGAGATAGTCCAAACCAAAACCGAAATATTCTAGCTACAACAGCAGCAACAAAAAATCTCCTCCAAACTTGCGCACAAACTGGCCAACTGCAGTGCGCACAAGTGTTGCTTCTGTAGTTCTGAGAATGCCTGCCAGAATGAAGACTGGCCTCTTGTATTTATACTAAATCTAGCAAACTTCATGGGCCAACTTCTCATTCTAGGTGCCTATTTACTTAGTATATAATATTTCCTTTAGGTGACTTGTTCTCTTGGAGGCTAATAACCTAATAGAAGTTATCCTCTTTGAGATGACTTGTCTTATAGGGTTACTAGCCAACTAATTAGGGTTTATTCTTGCTTCCCAGAATATTCTATTCTCGTCAGGTTTACACGTGGAGGTAAATACCTCCCGCAACTACCATAATATCAACAACGTGGACCTGTTCGAAAGTTCGACGTTCAGGAGTTTTGAAATATGTTGTGGTAGAAATATTTAAAGCTCAAATTTCCGAAGTCCTGAAGTCCCAAAGTTCTAAAGTCCTATTGGACCCTTCGTTTTTATGAATAGAAGTTGTGCAAGATGTCGAGGAGCTGGACAACAAACTAAGAAAAGAAACATAAAGCAGTTGGAAGGACAACGCAACATCAGTTTTAAGGAAATAAGTTGCAACAAGATCAAGAATAAGAGAGAACTCTTGGGTTCTCAGTGAGAGAACTAAAAGATCGTATTATATATATGAGACTGATATGATTGAAAAAGGGTTGTTGGGATGGAGATGTTGTAGTTGTTATTGTAGGTATTGCTTGAGTCATTCTTATTATCACTCATGTTGATTAGTGTAGCTGAGTCTTGAGATCTGGGTAAGAACCAAACTGTCAATGTATCAGAGTTTTGTATCAGTCTAGATGTAGAGGATCAAGAGATTGTAACCTTGTCTCATATCCAATGAGGAGAATTATATGATTACTTGTGTATGGGAACTGAGATATAAGAAGAACTTGGTATGCTAATATAATTGGAGGCCCAAATTTTGGATATATCTTATGTATTTAATTCTCTGAATGTTTCTCTATATTATCTTTTATCTTTGATATACTTAAATTGCTTCATTATGAATGACGATGCAACCTTGTTTTATTTATTCTTAGTTAGTAAATGTTCAAAACTAATACAGGTTTAATCTATCCTGTGAAATACTAATATGAATATTGATCACTCTGAGATATGACTAAGTATTCTCCTTAACCTTCCCTCTCTTTCTTGTCTTGGTTGCGCTTCAGGTGAGACTTCTTCCCTCCCGAGAAGATGAAAATTCTAGCGCTATAGACTACTTTGGTACCTTTTGTTGGTAACTATAAGAGGACCCTAGTTTGAACAATTTTATACCAACAAAATGGTTCCGTTGTCGGGACCCTGTTCTTTGTAGCATCCTTGGGCTACCAAGCTAGGGAATTCCATTGCAATCATGCTCTATTCAAGATCTAATACCAAATTGTAATGTCCCTCGACCACCTAGGATGGGGAAGTGCCATTAATTCAAAACCAAGCTGTTATGAAAACAGATTGTAACACACCCAACCTCCCATGCTAGGTCATGCCACTTGAACTATCATTCTATGATATACATATATATCTAAATGCAAATTTAAAAAGACATAAAAATTATGCTACAATATAGATTAATGCGGAAATAACAGTAAGCCTACTCATGCAACAGATACAGGAAATACTCATAATATTATAACACACGTGCAAGATAAACAACACACAATTAACATAGAATTGGTACTTCTATTTTTATGAGACGAACACCGACTATGTGCATACCTTCCATGAACCTCCCAACCTTAGACCACACTGCTCCAAGTTATCAGTAGTGGGTCACCCTTGAGCTGGGACTAAACTCCACCCAAGGTAAAGGAAATCCTAGGCTAGGCTGAGACTACGGAAAGCTGCACAGTGCAACAAGAAGGATTCTCTCCAAGGAGCCTACTTACGATCACTTCTCACATACTCTCATTCCCTACATGCATGTCCCACCCTGGGAATATACACCTTCACTGTTCCACAGTCCATCGACTACTCCACTTCCCTTCCAAGGCTTCAACAATAGGCTGAATCAGGAATTCTCAGATTTCTGTAGCTGTTGTTGGACTCCCTCCATGATAAATCCCTTCCCCAACAAAATCTCTCACCTGGAGAGAGTTGCTCATAGGCCTGAAAACTTTCTCCTTTAACCCATGGGCCTGACAACCCACCTATTCAAACCACAGGCCTTACAACCCGTCTATTCAAACCACATGCCTGGCAACCTACTTCTTCTATCCATCTCTTAAGTTAACTAGGTAACCACAGTAGCAACAACAGGTAAGTCAAGGGACGAATTAAAAACTTACAGAGGTTCATGATGGAAGAGGGTTAAATAATGGCATAAAGGGTTGACTGCGTACTTGCTCAATGTGTGAGTGAATGGTTCAAAGGATGGCCAAAATCAGGAGTGACCTCATGAGGAAAGATGGAAATAATGGTTGTTGAACCCCCACAATGATGGAATTTCCCACATAATTTTACATGCGTCCTATATGAAACATGGCTCTCCAAGAGCTCATTCCTCTCCACTTGGAGTTTTTTCCTCTCCCTAAAGGAACTTAGGATATTAGGGTTTATTTCCCAAACTTTAGTATTTTAGGAAATACATTATAATATTCCCTTGGGTTAAGCCTAGAATCTTAGCCCCATTTCCTAGCCTATTATCCCCCTTCCCTTTCCTTTCTTAGTGGATCTTAGTCCCCCATATCTCTTTCTTCATGTTTAGTCTACACATAACGATGTATTTGTATTAATGATATGAATAATTACATATACAAAATCATGATCACTAGCCTTAGCATCTAGGCTCTCCGGCCTAATAAACACATAAGCCTCCCAACTTATAAATACTTAGCTCACCAGCCTATAAACATCATTTAAACATCATTACAATTCAATAGGGGCTCGACCTTGGGGTATTACAATCCCCTCCCCTTATTTTTTCACTATCCTCAGTGCAACTCATTTACATAAAATCAACAAGATTTCCAAAAATATTTAAAAAGATGTGGGTATTCTGCCTGCATAGCATATTCATGCTCCCAAGATGCATCCTCAGGACTGTACTAGGTCCATTGAACATTTACAAGCCCTATGGCTCGATTCTAGAGCTATTTTATTTTCCGGTCCAAAAATGCGTACTGAATACACTTGGAAAAGTTCTTTTTTTCTCCACCTAAATCACATTCCAATCAATAACATGATTAACATCAAGTATATATTTCTTAATAAATTATACATGGAATACATTATGTATAGAGATAGATGAAGGTAATGCAAGCATGTAAGCTACTGGTCCAATCCTCTCTAGGATTTCAAACAACCCAAAATATCTGGCTGCCAACTTGGAACATTTTCCCAACTTCAGGGAACTTTTGTTGGCCTTCACCTTCAAGAAAACATGATCACCCACTTTAAATTCCCTGTGAGTTGTGTTCTTGTCAGAATATCTTTTGTTCTTGTCTTGGGTAGCCTTTAAATTTTGTTTAATCTTCAATATTTTCTCTTCCATTTCCCTGAGCAAATCTGTCCCAACCACTGATTTGTCAGCTGGGTTGCCCCAACTTACCAGTGTGTTGCACTTTTTTCCATAAAGTGCCTCAAATGTGCTCATCTTTAGTGATGCTTGGTACCCATTGTTGTAGGAAAATTCTACCAAGTGTAGATAATTTTCCCATTTAGATGGTTTGTCTATCACATACATCCTTAGCATATCCTCTATCACTTGGTTCACCCTTTCTGTTTTCCGATCAGACTCGGGATGATAGGCTGTGCTGAAGTTCAGATTTGTTTCGAACCCTTTGAGTAACCCCTTCCAGAAATTTGAGGTAAACTTTGGGTTTCTGTCAGACACAATTATCTTGGGTATTCCATACAAGCATGATACTTCCCTCTTATAAATATCATCAACATTGGTTTCCTTATGAGTAACCTTCATAGGAATGAAATGGCAGCTTTAGTAAGCTTGTTCACTACCGCCATTATAGCATCATGCTGCTTGCTTGTTATGGGTAATTTGGTGATGAAATCCATTATCACCACTTCCCACTTACACTCAGGAATGGGCAATGGATGCAAAAACCCAGCTGGGTGTCTATGATCATCCTTGACCCTCTCACAGTCCAAGCATTTAGCAATATACTCAACAATCTCCTTTTTTATTCCTAGCCAATAATATTAGCTCTTGACTGATGAAACTATTTTATTGTATCCTGGGTGTCCAACATAAGGTACATTATGCATCTCTTTTAAAATTGTACTCCTCAATTTAGGAGAATTGGGTACATAAATTCTTTTCCTATACAAGATAATTCCATCAATTCCAAACTCATAATCTTCAATTTTCTGCTGCATTTTACCTTTCTGCAATTGTTACCAACTCTATGTACTGCAAATCAACTTTTGCAGCCTCGAAAATTATTCCTTTAAGGCTAGTTTGATACATTCTAATCGTTGTATCATGCAATTCATGCACTCTCCTGTTGAGTGCATCATCCACTTTTTTATCCTTTCCTTTGATGTGCTTAATATCAAAGTCATACTCACAGAGGAATTCCAAGCCTCTTCTCTGCCTAGCATTCAAAGTTGGATGATCAAACAAATATTTCAGACCATTATGGTATGTCCTCAGTTCAAACCTCTTTTCCATGAGGTAGTGCCTCCACCTCTTCAAGGCATGCACTATGGCTGCCAACTCCAAATCATGAGTGGAATAGATCCTTTCATGCTCTTTCAATTTTTTGTACTCGAAACATATCACAAACCCATTTTGACTGAGGACTCCACCAAGTCCTTATTTGCATACATCTGTGCAATGAAAAAAATATTCATTCAGATCAACAATCCTCAGAATTAGAGCATTGGTTAACAACTGCTTCAATTGTTGGAAGTTCTTTTCACACTCTACTGTCCATTGAAACTTCACCCCCTTCCTTTTCAAGGAAGTGATTGGGTGAGCAATTCTTGAAAACCATGCAATGAATCTTCTGCAGTACCTAGTAGACCCATGAAGGATCTAACTTCTTTCACATTCCTAGGTGTTGTCCACCCTTTAATGGCCTCAATAGTTTCAGGGTCCACTACTATCCCTTCTTCGGATATGATATGCCCCTAATAGTGAAATCGGTTTTGATAAATGAGCACTTGCTCAATTTTGCATACAACTGATGCTCTCTTAACAATTGTAACACCATCCTCAAATGATGCTCATGTTCTTCTTCTGACTTGGAATATACAAGGATTTCATCCAAAAATACAATGACAAACTTGTTTAAGGATTCATAGAAAACACCATTCATCAAACACATAAATACTAATGCATTTGATAATCCAAATGACACCATTGTCAATTCATAATGACCATACCTTGTCTTGAAGGCAGCCTTACTGATGTATTCATCTTTGATCCTTACTTGATGATATCATGACCTGAGATTAATCTTTGAGAATATCTTTGCATCCTTTAATTGATCAAAGATTTCATCAATCCTTGGCAAAGGATACTTGTTATTTATATTCACTTTGATCAATTGTATGAAATCGATGCACAATCTCAATGTCCCATATTTCTTCTTCAGAAACAAGACTAGGGCACCCCAAGGTGACACACTTGGGCATATAAACCCCCTCTTCAACAACTCTTCAAGATGCATTTGCAACTCCTTCATCTCTGGTGTACTCATTTTGTAGAAAGTCTTTGATACTGTAGCTTCTCCAGGCATCAAATTTATAGAGAAATCAATATCTCTCTTTGGGAGTAGTCTTGGTATCTCCTTAAACACATCTTCAAAATCTTTCAGGACTGAGTGATCCTCCATATTTGGCACCTTAGGCGATCTTTCCATATTAGATGAAAATAATTGGCATCCCTTCCTATAACACTTCTTCAATTGCATTGCTAAGATCTCTCGGACAGATACTGCCCTAAGAATTCCTTGGACTATTCTTGGGTTTCCTTCCCCATCTAGGCAAGTAAATTCCTTGTTATGACAGTCTAAGACAACATGGTGTTGGTCCAACCAATCCATACCAATTAGACATTCATATGATCCCAATGAAAAAATGTTCAAATATGCCTTGGTACTTAGTCCATTCATGTCCACTGGGCATGATTTAACCAACTCAACAACTTTTCTCTTGGTTCCTGTAGCCAATTGTACCAACCAAGATTTCTCATGATTTCTTCTTTGCAAAAGAAATCTATCCACTACCCTAGGATCTATATAGCTATTACTAGATCCTGAATCTATTACAATAGTAAAGGCATGGTTATTGATCATACCTTCAACTTCAATCATGTGTGATTAAAACTTAGATTGCTTGTTGTCCATGGATGCATAGATCCTTGGCACAATTCTTCCCATGTCCTCCATTGTTTATGCTTTTTGTACATTTTAGACAAATCTCACTTTGTCACTTTTGTGAGGACAATCTCGATACTTATGGTCTCCTTTACAACCCCAACATTGAATGGGTGTCTTCTTTGGCCTTTTCCCACCTACCTCAACCATTCTGTGCTCTCTAAAATATGGATTTCCTTGAGGACTATTTCTAAAAAAGGGTAGCTTGTTCCCCTTCTGCTTCTATTCCTTAAACTTCTTCTTGTCCTCCCAAGCCTTCTGGAAAGTAGGCTTTCCTTTTTACTGATCATATGAACACTTTTCACTCCTTATGGTTTCTTCCAAAGTCTTGGGATCATCATATTGGATCTTGTCACTGATGAAAGATGGCAGCCCACTCAGGTACCTCTGAATCTTCACTATCTCATCCTTGATGAAGGAGACATACTTCAACAACTTTAGAAATATCCTTTCATATTCATCAATAGTCATGCTACCCAGTTTGAGTTCAAATAACTCTTTCATATTTTTGTCATAATACCTCTTGGTAAGGTATTTATTCTCAAAATGCCTCTTGAATTCCTTCCAAGTCACATTTGTTTCTCTGAGGTGTTGCACTTGCACAAGATTCCCACCACATGGATTCCTTTCCTTTCAACTGGTAGATAACAATTCTTCCCTATGCATGAGAAGAGTAGTTATGAAATTGGAAATACTTCCTCATGCCTAGCATCCTTGTCTCAACATCTTCATCCTTCTTGTGATCTCCATCAAAAGTAGGAGGTTTGATCTTATTCATTTATCCTTTCAACTCATCCACCCCATACCTCCTATGCTTCCTGACAGGGGATGGACTTGAGCTACTATGTGATATCCTATGGGAATTATTTTGGGAGTGATGGTGATGTCTTCTACAACTCCTTGATCTTCCTTTGTTCTTAGGGCTCCTGTGGCTTCCTGATTTTCTAGAGCCACTCTCCTTATCCAACTTCTTTTCAATTTTGTCCAGGATTTTAATTAACTTCATATTGAAGTCTTCCTATTGTTCACTGACCTTCATAATCCTCTCATTATCAACCTCATGGATTTGGAAATATGTATGTAATTGTTTGAGAAATTGACAGTTCAAATCCAGTTTCTGGGTGAACAATTATCTTCTATTGTTCAAGACCTTTCCAATGCCTTCTTCCATGCTCAATTTTGAGTTTTGAGCAGGAATTTATAGATACTTGAACAATTTTTCATTTCAGTGATACAATCCTATACATGGATTCTTCCAACTCAGATTTGAATTGGCTCTTGGATCCGTGTTGGATCCATCCTTCAAGTTTATAGGCCTTCCTTACTTATTTAGGTGTAGGTATGTACAATTAAAAATACCACAGGATCTTTCTCTAAGCCATTTCTTGTTATTAAAACAAATTTTCAGGTGTTAGACCCTTTTCTTTGACCCCCAAATTCATGTGACCAAGGGATGTGACCCAATGCTAACAACTAGGCACTTACCCAAAGCCTTGGAACTTCGAGGCTTTGGAGCTTTGGAGGTTTCCCTTTCTACACATCACAAAAACCCTGAACTACCAAACTGATGAACTCGCAAAGAATGATGGATCGACGATAATCATTCACTACTCAAATATATGGTGGATAGGAGCTCTAGGACTCTAGGCTTCAGTGGTTTCCAAAGCACTTCACTACCAAACTCCCAAAGTGCTGACCCAGTGGAGATCCCCTCTGTTGCCTCCATGTGTCATATCCTGATCAATGGTCGAGATTAAATCTGTTCTTCCGGGAGTTCTCGAATCAAGCAACCCAAAACCAAAATCCTCTGGAGTACCACTCCTCTGGACTACAGGATCTGGTGCCACACATCCTCTTTTATCAATGGTTGAGATGGACTCCAGCCTTCGGGCCTCCAAAATTCTTCGACCTGAACTGTTTATGCCTTGAATCCTATGGACCATGGGATCTACTGCTGCATGCCCCCTCCCGATGAACAGTGAGGATTTACTCCACTCTTCAGAGCTTCAGGGGTTTCTCCTTCCTCTCACTTCATTTTTTACCAACACCAAATTGGTGAATTCCTGGGGTCCACTTAGTACTGCACACCCGGGTGCTACGTGGAAAATTCCAAGAAGCAGACACATGACCCAATCTGAGGGGTGACACATGTCAAGTTATAAGTGCACAATCACCCTTTCAAAAGATCAAGACACATTGAAATATGGCATTCATATTGTGTGTCCACATCACCCCAGGTGATGTCACCAAGCCACGTCACTTCAAAACTTCGAGACTTCAGAGGTCTGAAATTTCTTCCAACAACTTTTCTCGAGCATCGAACTCCCGAAATTCTTAACCTCCCAGGGCCCACAAAGTACAACTATCACCAATCCAAGTTGTGACACATGGCCCCATCGTCGAGTGACATGTGTCAAGTCCCAATTGGTACTAAGGGTCTATCAAAAGTACAAAAACGAGTGATACATGGAAAACCTAGGTAGGTCCACATCACCCTAGGTGACATCATCATGCCATATCAGACCTGATGCTTCGAGACTTCGGGGATTTCCTATCTTCAACAATTTCTCAAAATCACCGAATTGTCGATAGGTCCACGTCACCTGGTGACATCATCATGTCACATCACTTCGATAACTTGTGACGTCAACGATTTTTTTTCTTATCGACACTTTCACAAAACTGTCGAACTACCGAACTATCAAATTTTTGAACACTTCCACATCACCCCTGGTGACATCATCATGTCACATCACTTCGACAACCTATGACTTCGATGTTTCTTCACATCTACACATTGTCAAAACTCCTGAACTGCCAACTGCCGACAATTGCTTTCCATAGTTTCAGGACTTCAATGATTTTTTTTTCACATCTACTCATTGTCAAAACTCCCGAACTCCCGAATTCCAAAAATTGCTTTCCGTAGTTTCGGGACTTTGACGATTCTCTGCTATAGCTTTAAAATATTTGGAGGTGAATTACAAATAAATTTTGTCCTTAACCTCCTTCCACCTTCTCTAGATTTGACGGTTGTGGGGGGATTTGTCTTCTTATGAATAGATCCAATGATCCATATTTAAATTTGTAGCCCAATACCACATCTATTGTGTCTTATCGAACTTCTATACCTCATGATCTTCTGAACATAGCCAAGGTGTTCCCACAATTCCCTCTTGGCACTCAGTACATCGATTTCTTATGGAATTTTGACTTCAAATTCCACATTCGTGGCCCATCCAGGTTCAACGTTGAAACCATGGGTTCTAATACCAAATTGTAGCATCCTCGGGCTTCCAAGCTGGGGAATTCCACTAAAATCATGATTTTTTCAAGATATGATACCAAATTGTAACATCCCCCAACCACTCAGGCTGGGGAAGTGTCGCTACTTCAAAACCAAACTGTTTTGAAACCAGATTGTAACATACCCAACCACCCAGGCCAGGTCATTCCACTTGAACTATCATGCTCTGATATACATATATATATCTAAATGAAAATTTAAAAAGACATAAAAATTATACTACAATATAGATTAATGTGGAAATAATAATGAGCCTACTCATGCAACATTTACAGGAAATACTCATAACATTATAACACATGTGCAAGATACACAACATAGAATTAACATAGAGTTGGTAATTATATTTTTATGAGAAGACCATCGAATACGTGAAGACCTTCCACAAACCTCCCATCCTTAGATCACACTGCTCCAAGCTATCAGTAGTGGGTCATCCTCGAGCTAGGACTAAAATCGACCTAGGGTAAAGGAAATCCTAGGATAGGCTAAGACTACAGAAAGTTGCACAATGCAACAAGAAGTATTCTCTCCAAGGAGTCCACTTATTCCCACTGCTCACAAACTCTCATTCCCCACATTCCTATCCCACCCCGGGAATATACACCTTCACTGTTCCACAATCCATTGGCTACTCCACTTCCCTTCTAGGGCTTCAACAACAAGCCGAATCAAGAATTATCAGAGCTCTGTAGTTGCTACTGGAGTCCCTCCAGGAGAAATCACTTCCCCAGAAAACTCTCTCACCTAGAGAGAGTTTCTCATAGTCCTGACAACTTGCTTCTTCAACCCATGAGTCTAACAACCTGCCTCTTCATGCCACATGCCTGGAAACCTGCTTCTTCTGTCCAACTCTTAATTCAACTAGGTAACCAAAATAGCAACAACGGTTAAGGCAAAGGAACACTCAAAAACTTACATAGGTTCATGATGGAAGAGGGTTCAACAATGGCAGAAATGGATGACTGTGTTCCTAGTCAGTGCATGAGTGAATATGTCAAAGGATGGCTAGAATCAGGAGTGAACTCGTGAGGAAATATGTCAAGAATGGTTGGAAAACCCCCACAATGATGTAATTTCCCACATAAATTTGCATGCGTCCTAGATGACACATGGATCTCTAGGATCTCATTCCTCTCCACTTGGAGTTCGTTCCTATCCCAAAAAGAACTTAGGATATCAGGGTTTATTTCCCAAACTTTAGTATTTTAGGAAATACATTATAATATTCCCTTGGGTTAAGCCCTCAAGCTTAGCTCATTTTCCTAGCCTCTCAACCCCCTTCCCTTTCCCTTCCTAGTGGAGCTTAGTCCCACATAACTCTTTCTTCATGGTCAGTCTACACACATTGATGTATTTTTATTAATGATCTACATAATTACATATACAAAATTAGGCTCACTGGCCTTAGAATCTAGGCTCTTCGGCCTTATAAACACATAAGCCTCCCAACTTATAAATACTTGTCTCACCAGCTTATAAACATCATTTAAACATCATTAAAATTCAATAAGGGCTCGATGTAATATCACCAAGACCAAACCCAATTGTAAATGTAAATTCATATGTACTTAAGTTGGTGAGTTGTATGACATCATTTTATATGCACATTTCATGGTATAGTGCGCGCATGTACTGCGCAGTAAAATGAGGAAGTGTGCACATTCATGGATACCATGCGCAACAACTTGAGTGCGTGCGATTGTGAGGCCAGCGAGCCTTTGTGTATATGTTGTGTTTTATAAGCTGGTGAGCCAAGTTATTATAAGCTAGGATGCTTATGTTTTGTATTAGGCCAGAGAGCCTAGATGCTAAAGGCCAATGCGCCTATATTTGTATACATCTCATCATTAATATAAAATACATCGTTGTGCGTAGACTGACCACGATAAAAGAGATGGGGGGACTAAACTCCACTAGTTAGGGAAAGGGTGGGGCCTAAAAGTCAAGGAAAAGGGCTAAGCCAGGGAGCTTAATCCAAAAAGGAATATTATATTAATATTTCTTAAATCACAAAGTATGGATAATTAATTTATCCTAAGTTCTGAAGTTGGGGACAAGTGGAACAAAGTAGCTCCCAACATGAAAAGTGTTAAGTTGGGGACATCCATACGTATTGTTGGGACTTAGTTCATTTTCACACCCCCCCCATCATTCTGACCATCATCATATTTTCCAGGATCCCTTCCATCATTTAGCAGGATGCCATGACCATTTTCACTCACGTAGCCAGTTATCCTCCATACTTTCTGTCATTATACCTGAGCTTGTATCCATGGCCATATAGGTTTTTGTAACTAGTTATCTAGGGAGATGGACTGAAGAAGCAGGTTGTCAGGCCCGTGAGCAATTCTTTGGGTGAGAGAATTGTTGGGAATTGACTTCCTAAAGGTGTTGAACTACAACTACAAGGCTCTAAGACTTCCTCTCCGGCTTGTTGCTGAAGCTCTGGAAGGGAAGTGGGGCAGCCGAGGGACTATTGAGTAGAGAAGGGGCACACTTCCTTTGGTGGGATAGGCATGTGGGGAATGAGATACTGTAGGCTGTTAGTTTGAGTAGGCACCTGTGATGGAGTCTTTCCTATTTTCCATGAGTCGTTAGCTTGGTTAGGAACCCTTATCCGGGTGGAGTTTAGTCCCATCTCAGGGGTGACCCACTATTGAGAGTGATGAATAATGTAGTCTAAGGTTGGGAGGTTCATGGAAGGTCTGCACGCAGTTGGTGACATTCTTACCAAGATAAGTGTCAACTGTGTGATAATTTTACATGCTGCATTGTTATTTATGTGCATACTTTTATGGGTTATCATATGTGCGATTATAACTGTTTTTATTTTTATGGGTATTACTTGTATATGATGCATGTATAAGTTTACTTCTATTTCAGTGTGAATCCATGCATTTACATAACATATTTGTCTGTTCACATTATATATATAAGCTTCCGCAAGATTTCTGTGCGTGGATATGTTTTAATCGCATGCAGATAGAAGATTGTATGTGGCATAGCTCAATTTGGATGTTGAGTATGTTATAGTATGTTCTGCACAAAGAATAGAAGTGTTCACTGGCATAGTGTGGCCTTACATGGATGGTCGGGGATGTTACAAAACGGTTTCAGAGCTAAGTAAAGCGTCTGAGTAGTGGCATGGCCCGACTTGTTGGTGGCTAGGGATGTTACAAATTGGTATTAGAGTTTCAGTTTTAAACATTGATCCTGGATGGGCCGAGCAATTTAATTTGAAGTGAAATTTCACAGAGGATTTATTTCTAAGTGGCCAAATTTTGAATTACGGAACGTCCATGGTAAAAAGTAACAACAATTGTACGAAATTGGGGAAAAAGCCCCAATTTCTGTTGTTAAATTCGTGGGAAAATTGAGAAATTTGGCCATGTGGTGAGATATTATCGATTTAATATATGTTCTAGAAAATTTAGACCTATAATTGGTCGAATTTGAAGTCACAAGGAAGTCATGTCAGTTGGAGCGAGTTTTGTAATTAAAATTCCCAATTCGTGAATTGATTTTGGGTGAATTCGTTCCAGAAATGTCAACCCACAATGATTCGTTGTTGGAGAGGTTGAATTGGTATTGTTGGGATGAAATTGAACAGATTTCATGGTTGTATAATTTCTATGATAAATTGGGGAAAAAGTTAGGAAAAATCCCCAATTTCTGCAGCGGAATTTAGGAGGAATCGATGCGCATAAAGGTGAATGTGCATAGGTGGGCGCACTAAAAATGTAGGATGTGCAATAAAAATCTTGTGATAGGTAAAATTTGACACTGGGCACCAAGATATTATCATGTTAGTGTGCGCGCTAAATTTTGGCGCCGCGTGGAAAAATGTTAGTGTGTGGGTGTGCGTGCTAAATTTTGGTACCACGCAAAAAAATAGTGGTTTTCTGGTGCGCGCGCTAAATTTTGGCGACGCGCGGAAAAATGTTGGTGTGTGGGTGCACATGCTAAATTTAGCATTGTGTAGTGTGCATATACATAAGAAGTTTGCACAGTGTGGAGATTCATAATAATGGTGTGTGTGGTGTGTGCAATATTGGCATAATGCAGTGGAGTTTGGTAGCTGTGTGCGCAATGTGGGTATATGTTGTCGCGCGACAACTTAGTTAGTGGTGCGCGTAGATTTTTAATGCGTGATGGAGACGTACTAAACTCTGGCATGGTGCAATGTGTAGAGTGAAATTCGCGTGTGATATCTGCGCTCTGTACAAAAATTATGCATGGTGGATATCAATGTGTGGTACAAAAACTGTGCGCGGTGGATATTGGCATGCGACACGAAAGTAGTGCGCGCAAGTTATTGGCGCGAAAGAGAAGTGATACACAATGGTTTTAAAGTGTCTGAAGCACAATCGTGGTGAATATGGGTTCACAGGTTGATATATGTTTGCGCGAATTTGTTTGAAGGGAAAATAACAGTAGGAAACCAGTGATTTTCTACGATGTTTTATGTCATTTGAATGTCATCTTTTTACAATGAGTTTTTGAAGGCCTTAAGAGTATTTTGAGCAACTAAAAAACCATGAGACAAAGGTGTAATGAAGGTACACTTTGTCTTTGCAGCTCAATTAAAAGAGCTTGGAGAGAGCTTTCTAATGGTGTAAATTGTTCTTCAAATGAAGCTTTTATGGGAAAGTTACAACACAAACAGTGAAGGGTAAATTTTAAGACCCATCTAACGTCAAAGAGCCATAACTCTCTCCTCCAAAATCAGATTGAGGCGCAGGAGTAGTCAATTGAAAGATATTGAACCATAGAAGAAATTCCAATAGCTGAATTAAATTTCTGGGGATGTTAAAAGTGTTTAATATTGAAAATAAGGTACCTGTAGTATATCAGTTACAATATGGTATTTTGGCCTAGAACTTTAGTGGGTTGTAACTAGCATCCCAGAACCCAGAATGAGGTGAAACTTGGACAAGGTGTCCATAATATGTATATTAAGAAACCCAATTGAGATCCCACGAAAATTCCAAAGGAGTAGGTGCAAAAATGCATATTACAACACAGAGTTGCGCAAGTTGAAGAATGAACAAAAAAGTTATTGGGCAATTTGCAATTAGCCATAACTTTCTCCTCAAGACTCAGAATTGAACATGGGAGTAGGCGTGGGAAAGGTATTGAATAGTGGAATCTAAATATTCACCTATAAAATTGATCAAGGAATTAAAATTTCTAGGAAATCAGAAGAAATAATTATGATATGTATTATTGAACTAGAATGGTTCATATTTTCATAAAATTGTTGAGTCAGTTAACCTGACAAAGTTTAGTTAAAATTAAGAAGAGGTACTCAGGGAAAGAGTGTTATGAAAAAATATTCAGAAGATGATCAAAATCCAAGACTACAAAAGGTTAAGGTATGAATCTTTGCGTAGCCATAAAGTTTTTGGAAGCCACTACAAGAAGTCCTCTCATGTTAGTCAAGTATTCAATGGAATTTGGACAAAGGAATAGATCATGTAGTGAATGAACTAGTGAACACTCCCAAAGAAATCAATATACAAATTAAGTAATGCATGGGAGTAAGATCTATTATAAAAGTAATTGACTATCATAATGATAGTAATCGAATAAAGAAAGAGGCTTAATGCATATTTGGATAAAGAGTGCATCATATCCTGGAATTAGCTATGAAATTAGAGTAATGATTCCCTTATGGTTATCAAAGTGTGCAGTGGAAGCATGGTATGAAGGGAATCAATATGGAATGATAGAAGTGGATTGTGCAAGGCAGGTTGAAATCAGATTGGTCAAGATAGGGGAAAGTAATACCCATCAAGAAAATCCAAGTGCTGATATGATCAGCTAAGGAAGGGATAAATCAAGTACCCCAAGAAGGAAGTTGATGTTAACTATCCAAGGTTACTCAGAAAACATGACTGGAAATATAATTGGGTCATGTAGGATTTGGATCAGAGGGATCTGAATAATAGTGGGATGCTGAAATTAATATCAACATAATATGTAGTTGCAAGTCCATGAACATCCTAGAATAATGGAAGAACAATTCATGGGGTAGATATCAAGAAAATGGGAATGCATGAAAACACTCCAAGAGGGAAATCAAGAATACTAGTAGAGATTATTGATGAATTCCAAAAGTATTGAAGATATTTCCACAATAACATGAAGATGTCAAAGCCAAGAGAGACTTAAAGGTGAAATGAATCTCTGTAGAGAGTCAGTAAAGAACCATGAAAAGGAAAATAGTTTTATGCATGGTTTTGAATGCAAAAGAGATGGTGCCTGAGAAGAATACCTCTCAAATGACATGGAGCCATGAGTGACATTCCCAGGGGGTGAAGGTACCACTTGAAACTATGTTGGTAAGTTAAAATCTGTATTAAGTGCTTTTAATTAATTCTATGCAACTAGGGAAGGAGGCATATGTCCATCCTTACATCATGCTAAGAGATTGGCTATGCAAGCCAAGTTTTGGGCTAGTTGGCAAGGAGGGGAGAAGAATGCAATAAAACTCAAATACTAAATTATTGAGTCAAGGAAGAGCTAGAATAGTTCAGTTTGAAAAATAAATGGATGTTGAAGATCCATAGTGTATAAGACAACAAGATTGGAATTATAATTCATCCAAGTATGAGTTGGGATATATGGATCCAGGAAGTAAACAAAATTTTAAGGTCAATATCAATTTAGTATCTGGATGGAAAATAAAAGGCAACCGAGAGAGTTTTGGCTAGAAAGTGCTCGGACCAGAAATAATCATGCACATTGGTTACAGTGAAGATCACTTGAAGGATCAGGAATTCAGAAGAATGGAAAACTTTTGGGATAAACTAGGAAACATGATATAGGAAGAAAATAAGTTGTTGCAATTACTGTAGCAACAAGTATTTTATGGATTTTAGCACAAACATAAAGTGAGAATGCTTGCATGTTAGCAAGTGTTGCTGATAATGTTGCTACACATGGAAGGAGGCAACATAAAGTTGGAATGTTGAATTATAAGGATGATAAAGAAGCATGAGAACTTCTACTTTCATCAACTAATCATGTAGCATTAAACTCATCTAATGTCAGCCATGCAGGTAATAATTCTTGTTTAGAAATTATGTTGTATAATTGCCAAAGGGAAATATAGGTAAGAATTTCCCCAAATTGAATTTTAAACTACATTGCATAGTATTGTTTAAGTGCATTGACAGGATTAAGTTACCACTAGGTGTGGTAAAGGCTAGAGGCCTGTTATATTATCAAAGCTTTTATCTTTTGAATGCACACAATGACATAGTAGCATGTCATGCTAATTTGGTTATGAGGCAATAACCAGAGAAAATAAAAGATAATAACTTGTTATAGTAATGATGATAAGAAATCTAGTCATGTATGAGACCAAGACATGGCTAGATATGGCAAGGTATTGTTATAGAAAGGATATGTGCCCCACAAATACCCAATGAGCCTCCTACTTTAAATAAAACTTGGATTGCAACCTTTTTGCTAACACTAATAAACACTACAAAATTGTATTGTTGGTGTAGTGTTTAGTCGAAAAGGAAGGCATCCAAGTAATTGTGAAGACAATGGGAAGTGTGTGGAGATGTGTCAAGACATTGGCCAAATTTCCAATTTATGGATGGTGAGATGCATGACTTAGATAAATCTCATTCTGAAAATCAATGCAAGGGTGCATTGAATAAATAGGCATTGAGAGTTGCACTCATGCCTGGTAAGTTGCAGAGTTGCACTCATACATGATGGAATTGTATACTTAAATGTATTTTGTTGAATGCATTTTGTGAGTGTATGTATATATGTTTTTACATGGAAATAATTATACTAATGGTTGAAATGTTGCCAACTCATGAAGTTGAGAACATTTCAGGAATTGATAAACATTGCAACAGGAAAGTTGCAAGTGAGGTGGTCACAGGAATAGTGAATACATAAAATTTATGTTCAGAAAATTGAAGAAGTGAACTTGTTGTTGTTAATTATCAACATGGATATGCATAGAATGATGAGTCATTCTATTTGGTTAATTTTTTTGGTAATTGTGATTGAATTGCTAGGTGCAGGCAATTCTAAGATCACGGCATAAGGTGTTATACACGTTGAATTATGATGTACAAAAAATACTGACAATTTGTTGGTTGTATGCAATATATAATCGTTGCAGGAAAAATGGTATTTAGCATGGTGCTTGCTGAAAGCCATAAGGAAAACTACATTCTATTATTCCAGTAACGATGAAAAATTATGAAATATAATTTAATATTTTGGGAAAAGTCGAATTCCTTATGAAATTAATTGATTTTTGAAATGGATTTTTTTATGATGCTCTCTCATGATAACTGCATGTGTATGATGTAGGTGAGATGGTAATGATTAAAGTGGGAACTCCTTGAGACACGGTGCTTTGAGACTTCCTGTCCGACCTGTATTGGAGTCCTGGAAGGGAATTTGTGCAGCCGATGGACTCTTGGACAATGAAGGTGCATACTACCTTCGGTTGTACAGGCATGTGGGGAAGAGAGACCATTTGTTAGAGTGCTGCTGAGGTTTGGTACCTTGGCCTAGACTATGTTGATATTGATTATGGCCTATGGTTATCTTGGGAAGCCATTTTCTTGATGGAGTCATATCCCATGCTTGAGGATGATATGATGCTAAGAGTTTATCAACAATGAGATATAAGGATGGGTGGAACATCATGGATCTACAACCAGTTGTTGCTTCAGTGAAGTTTAATTGAAGCATGTAATAAGAAACAATGAGATAAATTATTTATGAAGTAGCTCTATGGAATAGAGAAATTGACTTCAAGTTGCCGTATGAGTACCAGAATTGGTGCTGGAAAGTAGAGAACCAGATGGGTAACAATCTTTCAATAGCTAAATATTGGAGATTTTAAAGAATTTGAATGGTACATGGTATATAATGCACTGAGGATTTTTGAAAATTTTGTTGTACATGGGTACATGATGCACTGAGGATAGTGCATAAATAAGGGGAGGGGATTGTAATATCCCCAAGACCGAACCCAATTGTAAATGTAAATGAAAATGTACTTAAGTTGGTGAGCTGTATGACATCATTTTATATGCACATTTCATGGTATAGTGTGTGCATGTACTGTGCAGTAAAATGAGGAAGTGTGCACATTCTTGGATACCGTGCACAATAACTTGAGTGCACGTGATTATGAGGCCAGCGAGCCTTTGTGTATATGATGTGTTTTATAGGCTAGTGAGCCAAGTTATTATAAGCTACAATGCTTATGTTTTGAATTAGGCCAGAGAGCCTAGATTCTAAAGGCCAATGCGCCTATATTTGTATACATCTCATCATTAATATAAAATACATCACTACATGTAGACCGACCATGATAAAAGAGATGGGGGGAATAAACTCCACTAATTAGGGAAAGTATGGGACCTAAAACTCAAGGAAAAGGGCTAATCCAAGGAGCTTAAGCCAAAAATGAATATTATATAAATATTTCTTAAATCATAAAGTATGGATAATTATTTTATCCTAAGTTCTAAAGTTGGGGACAAGTGGACCAAAGTAGCTCCCAACATGACAAGTGTCAAGTTGGGGACATGCATACATATTGTTGGGACTTAGTTAATTTTCACACCCCCCCCCCCCATCATTTTGACCATCATCTTTTCCAGGATTCCTTCCATCATTCAACAGGATGCCATGACCATTTTCACTCACGCAATCAGTTATCCTCCATACTTTATGTCATTATACCTGAGCTTGTATCCATGGCCATAGAGGTTTGTGTAACTGGTTAGCTGGGGAGTTGGACTGAAGAAGCGGGTTGTCGGGCCTGTGGGATATTGAAGACGTGGGTTGTCAGGCCCATGAGAAATTCTTTGGGTGAGAGAATTGTTGGGAATTGATTTCCTGAAGGTGATGAACTGCAGCTACAGGGCTATGAGACTTCCTGTCCGACCTGTTGCTGAAGCCCTAGAAGGGAAGTGGGGCAGCCGAGGTAATGTTGAGCAGAGAAGGGGCACACTTCCTTGGGTGGGACAGGCATGTGGGGAATGAGAGACTGTAGGTTGTTAGTTTGAGTAGGCACCTATGATGAAGTCTTTCTTGTTTTCCATGAGCCGTTAGCCTGGTTAGGAACCCTTACCCAGGTGGAGTTTAGTCCCAGCTCGGGGGTGACCCACTGTTGAGAGTGATGAACAATGTGGTCTAAGGCTAGGAGGTTCGTGGAAGGTATGCATGCAGTTGGTGACATTCTTACCAAGATAAGTGTCAACTGTGTGATAAATTTACATGTTGCATTGTTATTTATGTGCATATTTTTATGGGTTATCATATGTGCAATTATAACTGTGTTTATTTTTATGGGTATTGACTGTATATGATGCATGCATATGTTTACTTCTATTTCAGTGTGAATCCATGCATTTACATAACATATTTGTATGTTCACATTTTATATATAAGCTTCCGCAAGAGTTCTATGTGTGCATATGTTTTAATCGCATGCAGATAGAAGATTGTATGTGGCATAGCTCAGTTTGGATGCTGAGTATGTTACAATATGTTCTGTAAAGAGAACATAAGTGTTCTCTAGTGTAACATGGCCCGGCATGGATGGTCGAGGACGTTACAAAACGGTTTCAGAGCTAAGTAAAGCATCTGAGTAGTGGCATGGCCCGACCTGTTGGTGGCTGGGGATGTTACACTCGACCTTGGGGTATTACATGGTTTAAAAGGGAACCTATGAGGAGAATTATCTGTGTAACTATAGATCTGAGATTAGACAATGGTGGGAATGAAATTAAGATGCCTTTATATGGAAGGAAGAAAAGTTGCTAGGTAAAAGTGAGAAGGATACAAGAGATTGTGCCTTTTATTTAGAAAGATCGAGCGACCAGTATGAGATATTCAGGGTAAAATTATTGGAATAACTATTCCATTGGATAGATCGGCTCTAAGAAGCTCCAGAATTCCAAGAACACAACTTGGGATACAAAGAAGATCGCATCACTCCATTGGCTTGTTGACAGGCGAAATTGACCGCTCGTCAACTGGAGGAGTGAATCCGGTTCAGGGTTGTCTAATTAACCCAAGATATTTGGATTAATCCACTCTGACAGGTTTAGTAGCTCTGTTGGCTAATCTAAGTCCTAAAGAAAGAAAAAAAACAGAACTAAAGGAAACGCAATAACTCAATAAATAACAATCGTTGAAAACTATATATACATCTAATATATATTTACAGTTTAACTAACTAATAATTATAAAATAACTCTACTTATCATGTATACAATACATACAAATAATTATAATTCTAAGATATATGTAATATGTACAAAATACGAATTTTAATCTAAATCCGTAAAAATCGAATGTAAATTGATTTTTTTTTTTAAACAACAGTAAAACTATTATCTAATCTTTATGATTTGTTTTCTTTATAATGATTATATAAAAGAAATCAAATATCAAACTATCTAATTAAACATGAGAAATAACAGATGATAAAAAATGTTTTAAGTACAAGGGGCTTCTATATTTATTATGCTAATGAAATCAAATAATAGGCTGACCTGTTGTCGCACCCAATATTTGTTCAGTGTGTAGCATCCAATCTCCTTGTCTGATGAGGTAAACCTGTAGCAGATCCTACAATTGCTTCTCATAAATGTGAAGCAGTAATGATGTAATTTGAATGATAGAACATATAAGAGATACGATCACAACAATCTCATAATTTCACAAGCAACCACATTAAGATAAATCCTGCTGTGAGAACTTGTGTATAAATATTCAATAAAAGATAAAGATAAATCTCTTAATTCAAGTTTGAACAAAATGATTACTGTATGTTAATCTGGAACATAAAACATGGACAATATATAAATTTTCATCATACCAACTTGTAGTACACCATGACAGCGAAAGCAATCATAATCTAATTACAAATTGAAATAATCACGACTTGAATAAAACCACAATACGGAAAAGCTAAAGCTGTGATGAGTATTATATTTCATTCAAGTCTGTAAATGAAAAATCCATAGTATTTCCCCAGGTAGATATGGTCTCATGTTTACAAAATAACATGCTTATATAGGTTCCAGGAACAAAATGTTTCCTGTTGATAATATCAAATCTGTTCAAAAAATATGGGGGATGCAACCTCCCTGATTTTACTTGATATCAAAATACCAACAACCTAATCTATTTACTAAAAACATAAATATGGTATGGCTGGGAGATCCCAACAGTGCCTCAAATCTCCTTAGAAATCATGGGTTCCTAAAAACAAATGAAAATGGGAAGATTTTAGATGTGTTTTCAATTGTCAAAACAAGCAATTCAAAATTTTCTAATTGGCTACAAAATCTTACGATTCTGTAGCAAGTTATAATTACCACTACAATCATATTTTATTCAACAAACAAAACAAACTAATATTTATAAGAAAGGTAATCTATTCAAACAAATCGTATATCCTAAATTGAGACTGACAAAATCTTGCTAAACTGCAAAAAGATCATACCTCAAATCATGGGATTAAAACATATCAAGCAATCTTGGAGTTTACTATTGCTGTTGCTGCCTCTACATTCTTAAAAATGACAGATCCGGTAGTTTTTTGGCGATGCTCCTTTGCTTGAGTTATGGATTGGATTCTACTATTCTCTCTTGTCAACAAATCCACTTGGTCTTTTAAATATTTAAGCTAGGACTGTAGCAAAGGCACATTCGTATAATACCTGTTGATCCAGGATCGACACTCATTACACTGTGGCTGTAGGGACTGTGTATTGGCACTGATAACATTAATGGTTAGAGAATCATCCACGCGAAAGGTAGGTTTATCACATATTCGAATGCCCGAGAAATCTGGGTTATCCTTTAGACACGGAGGCAGGTTGTTTACATAGTCATAGGGTGTATGAGGATAGAGCTCGTATGACATAGGATCTTCTTCAGCCAACAACCTCTCAATTTTCGAATCCAAGTCTTCACTTAATTCAATTGTGTTTTTTGTGTCTGCACATGGTTTGGATTTGTTTCGAGCACATCGTGAAATCAAACAACCAGCCCTTTTATTCTTGTAATTAACATCGACGCTGCCCTTGTGCTTCTTCCCTGTGGGTTTTTTAACAGTTTTAGAGCAACTCTTTGGGTGCGAATCCAGTTGATTGTTCATTTGAGTAACATCAGGGTAGGTCGAGGGTTCAAAATTAGGGGAAATATCACAGGGCAGGAGCGGTGGAGGAGAGGTGGTAGGTTTCACAAGGGTTTCTATGACAACAGGCTTATCAACCTGTCCCAACTCACTGTTGCCAAAGCCATTTCATAAAACAAAGTCATCCCAAAAATCATTGTGTAATTGCAATTGATGCACAAGGATGATTTTAATTAAACCATGATGGAATAAACTTGAATCAGACCTCTACCTCTTAAACCGTTTTCCCATCTTCTACAGACTCCTAAGCAGGAAGTAGGGCATATTCAACGGGAAGTCAATGAAACTCATAAGCAATCGCATATGATACATGAAAACTAACCCAAATCTTCCTTCACAAGTGATGAATTGTTTTACAATAGCAAGTAGATCATGCCACCTAGGTTTTAAGGATGAGACTGGCATACCTCGGTTGCAACTAGTAATTTTCCATGAGGTGAACAACAAAGTCCAGGGGACCTCTTCAACTTTTGTGTTCTTGAACCACTTTTGCCTGACAGCTGGTAAACCCATAGCTTGGCTTAAAAATTATTCATTTACCTTTAGTTGCACATCACGTATCTTTTCTCTACAGCTGTCGAAGGTCAATGCAAACTCTTGGGCAACTCTCAAATTGAAACCCTTAAATTTTTCAATGAATAAATGCCAATCGTTCCTTTCTAAATCGTCCCTGGCGTTATCATACGATAGAAAGGTTTGGATGCCATTGGGCTCAATCCTTACCACTGGAGCCATGGTGAACAGAAGGGAATCAACACAGAACCTATAGGTAGGGTTTGATAAAAAGACACAGAGCCATAGGCTCGAGCTTCAACAAAACAATGCTATGACAGTTCAAACGGTAGGTAGAGGTGTTAATCACCATGCATGGGAGAAAAATCATGAAGCCCGAGGCCACGCAGAAGGGTAATGGCATGCTATACTTCATATGACACCTTGGCATTGGGTACGTATGAGGATGTGAACACTTGGAAAACCATAGTACGCACATTCATGGCTTGATTACAAAGGTAAGTGTATCAAATAAAAATTGAATAATTAAAATCTTTATGAATCAAAAATACATTAATATCAATTGAATATTGATGAATGGAGGTATTTCACTTATGTAACCAAGGCACGTTTAGAACCAAGGAGTTATAAACAAGGAGAACAATCATGTTCATAGAAAAAATATGACAATTCAATAATGGACCATATGAACAGTTTTCCTTTAATAAAAAATCGAAACAAAGTGTCAATTCCAGCTGCGAGTTTTCATGCTTACAGTCATGAAAAAAAAAATCGAAACAAAGATATGTAAAAAACGACAAGTGACAAGTGTCGTTTTAGTGATAATGGTCATGACGAGTAATGAAAATTTAGAGACCCTGTGTAGGCAGCTTATAAACAATAGAAATTATATTATTGCTGCCAACAATGGCGACACGCTGGGAGAAGCAGTTATCTCTGCCAAATGAACGAGTTCAGATTAGGATAATCAGAATAAACTTATAATAGAAAACAACTGAAAAACATGTATAAACATCGTAAATAATTATAATGCATTCTAGTTTCAGATTACTGTTATTTTAAAGAGACGAAAACTGATGACAACCTTAACAAAAGAGAGTCATGATATTAAAGTTAAAATCTTCAATACTGTTAACAGGGCCGCTGCTACCAACAGGCGTCCATAGCCTTGAAAGGGATGTCAATTAACCCACTCTGATATTTGTATCCTTCCAAGAAGTTCCAGATCATAACGAAGGACATTTAAGGTAAAAAAGAATCCATATTTGAGAATTTTCTTTTACCTGACATTGCTTCGCTGCCAGTAGGCCTGTTCAGTACCCCGATGAAGTTATCTTGGCATCATGCATGCATTTACCCGCTGCCAGTAGACCTGTTCAGTATCCTGGTGGGTTTACAAGCACTTCCCACAACTCTCTGAAGTTTTATTTAGTTTTAAAGATATTTAATAGAGCGGGGTAACGCTGAAAATTCTAGTTTTTGGACACATCTTAGTAGGTCACAGACCTTGAAGAAATTTCTTAGCTGTCCTTCGTCAAGATTTAAAAATAGTTTGTTAATAAAACCGTCTTTCAGGAGCAGGGAGACATCTTCGAGTTGTTCTCTTAAGGAATAGGGACAACGTAAAAAGAATTTTTATGGACAATCGTGAATACCTTCAGTTGTAGACTGAAATCAAGAAACGCTTTTCAAACAACAAGTTATCTTCAACATGGCTGCAAACTCAGAGAAAAACCAGAATTGATGTTTAAACAACTTTCAACAGTCATTTTAGAGGGGAACTTTTTTTGTTCTCTTCGTCTGAGCTAGCCCATGATGTAGGCATGTGTGTTTCAAAAATAAAGACTGATAAGCATAAAGGAAAAATCAAAACAAGCCAGCAAATAAAAACCAACAACAAACAAAACAGAAAATATTCACATAGTGTACATGGGGGCGTCATCAGGAAAAGTACCTTTTTAGAGCTTGGCCATTCACCGGAAAGGTGTCTGGATGTGCCTCTAAATTCTGTAATCGGAAGGAATTGGGACCCAATTTCTCAGCAATTAAAAATGGTCCCAACCACAAGTTCTAAAACTTTGTATGCTCTCCTTTTCCCTCATGAGGTTTATCCCATTTTAGGACAAGGTCACCAACCTCAAAATTTCTGTCAGAGGTAGAATTGGAATCAAACTATTTTTTAACAATGAGTTGATGTTGATCCAATTTCCGTTTTTCTTGAGCCCTCACTTCTTCTAATTTTAACAAAACGTTAATTCGACTCTCCAAAGGGGGACAGTCTTCTTCCTGTACTTTCTGTTGTAACTGCAGAGATGGAAGAAGGAGATGTGGTGGAAGAATCACCTCCTTGCTGTAACTAAGAAAGAAAGGTGAGTTACCCACAACAATTTTAGGAGTTACTCTATCAGCCCAGATTGCATTTAACAATGCGTTATGCCAATTTTTATGGTTTTTGGAGACCGTTCTCTTGATAATTTTGATCAGATTTTTATTAGTTGATTCTGCCAAAACATTGCCTTGGGGGTAATAGCTGGTAGAATACTTTAATTTAATTCCTTTTTCTAGAGTGAAATCACTCATCTCAAGAGACGAAAAATAAGAAGAATTATCAAATACCAAGCATTCAGGGATACCAAAACGAGTAATAATATTTGAATTCAGGAAGGATATTACCTAACTGGTATTTACAGCTTTTAATGGGGTAGCCTCAGACCACCTGGTGAAGTAATCTGTGGATATTAAGATATATTTATGCTGCTGCGAGGATGAAGGATTGATTGGGCCTATAATATCTAGACCCCACTGTTGAAAAGGGGAGTCTACCGAAACTGGTTGCAAAGGGAAAGCTGGTTTCTGTATCCGACCAGATGCTTTTTGACAAATCACACACTTGCGACATAAAGCATGAGCATATTTAAAAAGAGTAGGCCAGTAATAACCTGCTCTTAATAGTTTATGGGCAGTGGTGTCTCCACCAAAATTCCCACCGACTTCTCCTGCATGCAATTCCAATAAGACTTTTTCTGCTTCATCTTTCTCAAGACAGCACATTAGTACTCCATCAAAATTTTGACGAAACAAAATACCATTAATCAGCTGAAAAGAAGCAGATTTTAATCTTAGTGCTCTCCTTTTTGTGGGATCAAGGTGACGGGGAGCTGATCCGTGCATAAGACAAAATTTTATGTCATCGTACCAGGGAATAACAGGGTTTTGTGCACAACAGATTTGATTTTGATAGTGTTGTCCTGGATTTAACATATCATTTTCCTCTGGCTGTCCTACAGCTGAATCAGCGACCAACTTGAATAAACCTTGGCCTCTTACTATTTGTGCTGGGGTGATTTCTATTTCATATTCTTGTAAGGATGTGACCCAGTTCACCCTTTTTTCACCTAGTTCTTTATGTATTAATAAATTTCTGACAGCGGGGTAAGGGACAATAATTTTCATCCTAGATTTCAACAGATAAGATCGGAAGTGCTTTATTGCTTTGAAAATAACATAGGCTTGCTGATCTGCTGCTAGGTAATTAAGTTCTGCACCCTTGAAGGCTGAGCTCATAAAGGCAATTGGGACTTCATTGTTTTCAGTGTTCTTTTGAGTTAGGACGACAACGTATGAGTGGTCAGAGGCAAATGTGTAGAGGGTGAAGTCTTGCGAAAAGTAGGGGATCATTAGAGAAGGAGCGTCTATTATGGCCTTTTTTATTGAATCAAAAACCTGGATTTCTAAAGGTCCCCAATGGTACTGTACATTATTTTTTATTAAGTTTTGTAATGGTCTCACCATTTCTGAAAAGCTGGGGACTAATATCCTAACAAAGTTTATCTGACGTAAGAAAAATTGCATGGACTTTTTTGACGAGGGAGGGGGTAGTTTTGAAATGACTTGAGTTCTTTTAGGGTCGATAATCATCCCTATGCTTGATACAATGAATCCGAGGAGTTTACCTTGTTCTACTGCGAAGATAGATTTTTTAGGATTCAAAGAAATGTCGTACTTATGACATCGCTGTAGAATGGATCTTAAATGAGCTAGATAATCTTCTTTATTTTTTGAGAAGATAGTGACGTCATCTAGGTAAACTACTATAGATTGATTGATTAAACCTCAGAAAGCGATGTCCATCGCTCTCTGGAAAGTGGCACCGGCGTTTATAAGTCCAAAGGGCATCTTTCTATAAGAGTAGGTGCCCCATGGAGTGCGGAAGGTGGTTTTGAGTTGGTATGGAGCAAACATAAGGACTTGGTTATACCCTGAAAATCCATCTAACAAGGATAATCTTTCAGAACCAGATACCTGTTGAAGGATCTGTTCCATGGGAGGGACAGGATAGTTGTCTTTATCAGACGCTCGGTTAAGATTTCGGAAATCGACACATAGTCGAATTTCACCACTCTTCTTTGTGACAGGGATAAGATTAGAGACCCATTGTGTGTGCCTAACTGGGAATATTATCTTAGTGTTCAGTAGTTTGTTTAATTCCTTCCTGACTGTTGGTTCGAGTTTTGGGTGCATTTTCATTAACTTTTATTGAAAAGGTTGGGTTTGGGGTTTCATGGGGATAACGTGTTGTATGATGTTAGGATCAAAGGTTTTCAGGTCATCATACGTCCAGGCAAAAACATCTTTGAATTCCTTAAACAAATTAATAAATGCTACTTTTTCTTGCTCAGAACACCCCACCCCTAAATTAATGCATGATGGGTTGTCTTTAGTTCCCAAATTTATTTTTTCATGAGTCAAAGAGGAACTATTCATTTTACAGTTAACTGATTTTCTGAACTTGTCGTGAAGATCATAAAATTTTTCTAATCTAACTACAGATTTTGGGATAGAGTTTACCATGTTTGATGAAGATTCTGGTGATCTCGGATCTGGTATTACCGTAAAGTCACAAAGATTTTCATCATGGGTACCTTCGTCGATCACCGCGCCCTGGAAAGTTTCTTCCATATGCAAAAAACTTATAGTTTGTTGATCGTCATCGAAGACTCTCCAATTCATGATGTTGTCTAGGACGGATGGTCTGAACAACAGTTCGACGGAAAATGCATTCGGAGATAAGCCTTCTGCAGGAAAAAGTTTTGAAGGGACGTTAGCTAACAAATCAGCTTCTGAATTATTCAATCTGGGAATAGAATTTATGTTAAATGCAGAAAACTTGTTCATCAAATTCCATACCTTAGTTTGGTAGCATTTAAGGTGCGGAGATAAATAGTGGATGGAATTTTTTACCTGTCTAACCACGATTTCATAATCACCAAAGACAGTCAAATTTTGAATGTTTAGATCTAATTCTTTTCTGAGGCCTTGCCGGAGTGCCTCATATTCGGCCGTGTTGTTTGTACATTCAAATTCTAACCAACAAGCAATCAGAGTCTTGTTACCTACTGGATCGATGAGCATGCAACCTGCACCAACTCCTTCCTTAGATTTTGACCCATCAAAGTAAAGAGACCATATTTGATTGTCGTCGGTTGCATGTGACCACTGAGAGGAAGTTGTTGGCTGCGTATATGTCAAAATTTCAGATTGTTGTTCTGGGTCAGTGATGGTGGAAGTTTCAGCCACGAAATTGCCGAAAAAGGTATACATCCCCTGTATTTTGGGTGAATCAGCAGAAGGAGTGAATGGTTCATTGGGGTCATTTAAATCAGTCACCGTGAACTTTAGATAATGTTCATGATTTACCTTGATTCTATTGGGCTTTCCATTCTCGGGCAGCCATAGGTGAGACCAATCCGTCGCAAAATAGCCATGTAATTGTTCGGACCAGTCTCTACTAAAAAACAAACCATAAACTTCTGGGATATCTACAACAGTAATATCAATCACTTGATGAACTTTAGGATTAGACGACAATCTTATAAGCACATTTCTTAATTCGCCTATCACTTTAATACTAGTTCGATCAAGCTGGATAATTTTCAAGGTGGATGGTTGAACTTCGGCATTAATCTTTTGACAAACAGACCAAGGCATTACGCTAGATTATGCACCTGAATCTACCATACAGTTATGTACATTCCTATTGAAAATTTCAAAAGTTAACAAAAATGGAGGGACATCTCTGCGAGTATTAACAGTGGAAGATTGTTGGTTTTTACTCGCATCCTTTGAAACTGGTTTATCTACATTTGTTACATTATTTACAGGAAGGTCTCTTTTATCATGAGGCTCGGTTGTAGTTTTGGTGGAGGCCTTCTGAGGAAATTTGGGGCTGTTTTCAACACCTTTGTTACTGCTCGGATTGCTATTTTTGTTGTTCTCTGCAATATTTTGTAGCATTTTTTGCAGAAGAAAAGAGAATTTTAATAATTCGTAAACATAAATGTTAGCCCTAAGCTTCTTTATATCTTCAACCAAATCATAATCTAAACTTGGGTTTACTAAATTCTATTTAGTCTCAATTGATTTAGACTATTTTGGAGGCAAAGTCGTAATGATTTCAGAAGAAGGCTTATTTGTTGTCTTGCTCCTAGTATTGTAAGGATGCACTGTTTTGAAATTAGCTTGAAAAATGGTAACCGAAAAATGTCCAAAAATGTTCAGAGAGGATTCATCTTCTTCTACTGTCTCTTGTTCAGCTACTTCTTCAGGAATCTCGGGAGGAATCAAATTATCGTGTGCTTCTAGGATCGTTTGAATAGCAAATTGCAGGCTTTCTAGATTTAGGCCTTCAGTATTTGAATTAGGTCGATTGGTGGGAAAAGGCTTCCTAAAAGGGGGTTTGTAAGGCCCTTTGATTGAAGAGGCTTCTTCAGCCGACCTTTTCAAATCTATAACTTGGTTGGACAATTTCTGAACGACTTTCTGTAAGTTTTCTAAATCTGAGCTTTCATGTTGAGCTTTGTTTTGGGAAGGTCTAGGAATGATTTCAATTTTCTTTTTGGAAGATGAACTAGTCTCTATATCGTTCCTAGTAGTGTCTTTTAAACTGAGAATGTCTTTCTCGATCTAACTGGCCTCTTCGAAGGCTTCTAACAATGTGTCTTTCTTGGATCTCTTTACCCAAATGGCTATGTTTTGATGTAAGGCTTTCGTGTAGTATGCGATAATAAGATTCTTGGCAGGCATCAAATCCATAGGGATCCAGTTCTTTAGTGTCAATAACCTTTGATTAAAGTCTTTGATCTTTTCTTTGGGGTTCATTTTTAAACTAGAAAGCTCCATGACTAGAACTTCAGGAGACTTGTCGTCTCCGAACTTCTCAAGGAGACATGATTGAAATTTCTCCCATGACACGATGGTGTGGGGATATTGGGAAAAGTACCAGGTAGAGGCATTGCCTTCAAAGGTGTAGGGAAACAATCTACAGACTACGTCTTCATTCTCAACACTACGGAGTCTAATGGCTAACATAAACTTTTTTATGTGATCTTCAACAATCTGTTTGGAGTCTGGGTCAAACTCAGGGAGCCATTTCTCTGAGTGTTTGGGCAAAGGATGTTGAGGCCCAGGTATAGCCACTGCATCTTGGTCGAGCCAAGGTCTGGCAGGATTGTTCGGGTTGGCCATAGGTGTGGGTGGTGTCGAAGGTTGAGAGGAGGAACTGCCTTCATCAAAGGATTCTTCTCCAAAAGAAGAAGGATATGAAGGAGGTGGTGATGGTGGTATACTAGATCCTCCTGCTGCAGGAGTGAGGATTGGATCTGTAGGGTTTAAGGTAAGGTCAGTACTTCCAAGTTGTTCTCTGATATCAGAGAATTCTAATGGTTTATTCAATGGTCAGGTTGGTTGTCTTATACGGGCTAAGGCACTGTGTGTTCTTATGAGAGATTGCCGAACAATCTCTTGTATGTCACCACCCACAGGATTTGGAGTTACTGGTTCAACTGTGATCCGTAGATTGTCGTTTGATGTGGTTGCTTCTTGAGGGACAATGTTGTCATATGAATGACTTCTAGTTACTATAGGTGAGTGGGTAGGTGGGGGAGGAGTCTTACGACCTCCTCGTGCCATTAATAGTTTTCAGGCCCTCCTTCTAGCGCCATTTGTTGACGGGCGAAATTGACCGCTCGTCAACTGGAGGAGTGAATCCGGTCTGGGATTGTCTAATTAACCCAAGCCGTTTGGATTAATCCACTTCGACGGGTTTAGCGGCTCCGTTGGCCGATCTAAGTCCTAAAGAAAGTGAAAAAATAGAACTAAAGGAAATGCAATAACTCAATAAATAACAATCGCTGAAAACTATATATACATCTAATATATATTTACAGTTTAACTAATAATTATAAAATAACTCTACTTATCATGTATACAATACATACAAATAATTCTAATTCTAAGATATATATAATATGTACAAAATACAAATTTTAATCTAAATCTGTAAAAATCGAATGTAAATTGATTTTTTTTTTAAACAACAGTAAAACTATTATCTAATCTTTATGATTTGTTTTTTTTATAATGTTTATATAAAATAAATCAAATATCAAACTATCTAATTAAACATGAGAAATAACAGATGATAAAAAATGTTTTAACTACAGGGGGCTTCTATATTTATTATGCTAACGAAATCAAATAACAGGCTGACCTGTTGTCGCACCCAACATTTGTTCAGTGTGTAGCATCCAATCTCCTTGTCTGATGAGGTAAACCTACAACAGATCCTACAATTGCTTCTCATAAATGTGAAGCAATAATGATGCAATTCGAATGATAGAACATATAAGAGATACGATCACAACAATCTCATAATTTCACAAGCAGCCACATTAAGATAAATCCTGTTGTGAGAACTTGTGTATAAATATTCAATAAAAGATAAAGATAAATCTCTTAATTCAAGTTTGAAAAAAATGATTACTGTATGTTAATATGGAACATAAAACATGGACAATAAATAAATTTTCATCATACCAACTTGTAGTACACCATGACAATGAAACCAATCATAATCTAATTACAAATTGAAATAATCACGACTTGAATAAAACCACAATACGGAAAAGATAATGATGTGACGAGTATTATATTTCATTCAAGTCTGTAAATGAAAAATCCATAGTCTTGCCCCAGGCAGAGATGGTCTCATGTTTACAAAATAACATGCTTATATAGGTTCCAGGAACAAAATGTTTCCTGTTGATAATATCAAATCTATTCAAAAAATATGGGGGATGCAACCTCCCTGATTTTACTTGATATCAAAATACCAACAACCTAATCTATTTACTAAAAACATAAAGATGGTATGGCTGGGAGATCCCAACAATGCCTCAAATCTCATTAGAAATCATGGGTTCCTAAAAACAAATGAAAATGGGAAGCTTTTAGATGTGTTTTCAATTGTTAAAACAAGCAATTCGAATTTTTCTAACTGGCTACATAATCTTACGATTCTATAGCTAGTTATAATTACCACTACAATCATATTTTATTCAACAAACCAAACAAACTAATCTTTATAATAAAGGTAATCTATTCAAACAAATTGTATATCCTAAATTGAGAGTGACAAAATCATGCTAAACTTCAAAAAGATCATACCTCAAATCATGGGATTAAAACATATCAAGCAATCTTGGAGTTTACTATTGTTGTTGTTGCCTCTACATTCTTAAAAATGACATATCCTATAGTTTTTTGGCATTTCTCCTTTGCTTGAGTTATGGATTGGAGTCTACTGTTCTCGCTTGTCAACAAACCCACTTGGTCTTTTAAAGATTTAAGCCGGGACTGGAGCAAAGGCACATCCGTATAATACCTATTGATCCAGGATCGACACTCATTACACTGTGGCTGTAGGGACTGTGCATTGGCACTGATAGCATTAACGGTTGGAGAATCGTCCATGCGAAAGGTAGGTTTATCACAGAGTCGAATGCCCGAGAAATCTAGGTTATCCTTTAGACACGGAGGCAGGTTGTTTTCATAGTCATAGGGTGTATGAGGATAGAGCCCGTAAGACATAGGATCTTCTTCAGCCAAAAACCTCTCAATTTCCAAATCTGAGTCTTCACTTAATTCAATTGTGTTGTTTGTGTCTGCACAAGGTTTGGATTTGTTTCAAGAACATCGTGAAATCAAACTACCAACCCTTTTATTCTTGTAATTAACATTGACGCTACCATTGTTCTTCTTCCCTGTGGGTTTTTTAACAGTTTTAGCGCAACTCTTTGGGTGCGAATCCAGTTTATTGTCCATTTGAGTAACATCAGGGTAGGTAAAGGGCTCAAAATTAGGGGCAAGATCATAGGGTAGGAGCGGTGGAGGAGAGGTGGTAGGTTTCACAAGGGTTTCTATGACAACAAGCTTATCAACCTATCCCAAATCACTGTTGCCAAAGCCATTTCGTAAAACAAAGTCATCCCAACAATCATTGTGTAATTGTAATTGATGCACAAGGATAATTTTAATTAAAACATGATGGAATAAACTCGAATCAGACCTCTGCCTCTTAAACCATTTTCCCATCTTGTACAGATTCCTAAGCAGGAAGTAGGGCATATTCAACGGGAAGTCAATGAAACTCATAAGCAATCGCAGATGATATAGGAAAACTAACCCAAATATTCCTTCACAAGTGATGAATTGTTTCACAATAGCAAGTAGATCATGCCACCTAGGTTTTAAGGATGAGATTGGCATACCTCGGTTGCAACTAGTAATTTTCTGTGAGGTGAACAACAAAGTCCAGGGGACCTCTTCAACTTTTGTGTTCTTGAACCACTTTTTCCCAACAGCTGGTAAACCCGTAGCTTGGCTTATAAATTCTTCAGTTACCTCTAGTTGCACGTCACCTATCTTTTCTTTGTAGCCATCGAAGGTCAATGCGAACTCTTGGGCAAATCTCAGATTGAAACCCTTAAATTTTTCAATGAATAAACACCAACCGTTCCTTTCTAAATCATCCCTGGCGTTGTCATACAATAGCAAGGTTGGATGCCATTGGGCTCAACCCTTACCACTGGAGCCATGGTGAACAGAAGGGAATCAACACAGAACCTACAAGTAGGGCTTGATAAAAAGCCACAGAGCCATAGGCCCGAGCTTCAACAAAACAATGCTATGACAGTTCAAACAGTAGGCAGAGGCATTAATTACCATGCATGGGAGAAAAATCATGAAGCTCAAGGCCACGCAGAAGAGTAATGGAATGTTGTACCTCATATGACACCTTGGAATTGGGTACGTATGAGGATGTGAACACTTGGAAAACCATAGTATGCACATTCATGGCTTGATTACAAAGGTAAGTGTATCAAATAAAAATTGAATAATTAAAATCTTTATGAATCAAAACTCCATTAATATCAATTGAATATTAATGAATGGAGGTCTTTCACTTATGTAACCAAGGCACATTTAGAACCAAGGAGTTATAAACAAGGAGAACAATCATGTTCATAGCAAAAATATGACAATTCAATAATGGACCATATGAACAGTTTTCCTTTAATAAAAAATCGAAACAAAGTGTCAATTCCAGCTGCGAGTTTTCATGCTTATAGTCATGAAAACAAAAATTGAAAGGAAGATATGTAAAAAGAGACAAGTGACAAGTGTCGTTTTAGTGATAATGGTCATGACGAGTAATGAAAATTTAGAGACCCTGTGTAGGCAGCTTATAAACAACAGAAATTATATTATTGCTTCCAACACGGCTGGATCACCATATCACACGAGCAATCAATTTTTAGGTTAGTATGACTCTAGAGGGATAAATCATTGAATTCGTAGTTGAGAATCACCAATATTTTTCATGGGAAGAGAAAATTTTCAAGAATTGTGTGCGCAAAATATTACTGAGGGAAATTCCCCTAGGGATCAAAGCATTCTTGATGGAGGAGGGGATGATAACTATTCCCTCACTTAAGATGGTATCCTAAACACCTACGCTTGGGGTAGGGTGATTTTGGTGTAAGGATCATGACATGAGAAGGGGAAAGGGTTCTTTGATAGATGGGGGAACATCAAGAAATGAACATAAGAAGAGAGACACCATTGTTGAGAAGTGGTGGCATGGAAAGGTAAAGAAAGTAGCGAAGTAGTCTGAGGTCTTGCATAAAGAAATCAGATAAAGAGGAACATATGAAATAAAGAAGGAAGAGTTGAGGAAGGTTAGAAGATAGGAAATAATTTCCAATATAATATTATAATAGAGAGAAGTGCAGAAAGGAAGGAGTCTCCAGATGGATGGACAAGAAGAGGAGTGTGAAGAGGCAAGGGAAGATGAAGCAGGCCTGGAACTTGTAGCTGATCAAGAAGATTCAACAACGATATCAGGAAACATCGAGAATCATGCAGAAAAGGCTGCTCTGGAGGAAGAAAATGAAATCCCCCAAATCAAAGAAACCCTCCCATAAGTTAGTGGAACCAGCCTCGAATCACCCTTCCCCCAGGTGTCATTTATACCTGTGGTAAATTCTATGTCGCCTATGTATGCTATTTATATTCCATCACATACAATTAGTCAGAATCAGTCTGTAAGAGTAAGTGCTAGGAGGATATTGGGATCCCCAGGTATATCACAACCAAGACTATTAGGTTTCATTCTAATAGGATCAATGAGACCCACAATTGCTGGAAATATGGGAGGATTGATTTTCCAATACCCTAATTTCTATGGTAAAGGGGACGAGGATGTAGAGAAACATTGGTTCATATGTGATGCCATCTGGAGATCCAGTGGGACTCTCGATGCAAACAAATTAGTATAGTTTCAGACTACCTTGAGCGGTCGTTGTCTCAAATGGTACATGAAGGCTATTGAACCAGGGGTGCAAGGACAAGCGTTCACCCTTGGCCAAGTGTGTTTGAATTTCATCGCCTAATTCAAACTACCTCAATTAGAGAAATAGTCTCTCTCTGAGTTGCAAGATATTCAACAAAGGGAAGGAGAATCTTCTTGGAAGTATATCCAAAAATTTAAAGATGTTATTGGGAGGCTAGCACATCCAATTCATGAAGATCAATAGAGGGAATGGTACATCCAAGGACTACTACCTCTGACGAGAATTCCTTTAACACAACAATGGTGTTGGTCACTATAATTGCTGAATTGAAATTAAACAATCAAGTGATACATAAATTATCAACCCAGGGAAGTATTTTATTTCAAAGATAACCACACACTATATATGCTCAATTCCAAAAGCAACTTAGTGTTGTAGTAAAGAAACTTATACTAATTATACTTGCTTGAATGAACTAAAGCTCTGAATTAAACCACAGGAAAGTAACCTCCCTATTGCAATTCCTTAAAGATCAATCTAAGAACCCTGGATTACATTAAAATAACATTTGCAATGGGAAAGAACAACTATTCTGCAATCAGAGAACAGGACCCTTACTCTCAACAGAGACTTCAACATTAACACTCTTTCATGAAAACAGTAATGCAGAAAACAATTAACTCTATCTAACAGAAAACAAAGCCACCTAGTTCCTTTCTTTCTAAGCAGGAACCTTGAGCCTTACTTCTGTTTTAGCACACTTGTGAGGTTGAGGTTTACAGAGAACAGGGCAATCTGATCCCTTCCTTTCTGAGCAGGGGTCCCTGACCCAGTTTCTGGCTAGCACTAATGAAAGTTTACAGAGAATAGGATGTTTTGGTTCTTTCCTTTCTGAGAAGAAACCCTTAACCCAATCCCTGGCTAACACACTTGCAGAGGTAAAGGGAATCTACAGTAGACAAGGTGTTGTGATTCCTTCCTGTCTGAGCAGGAACCTTTTAACCAAATCTCTGGCTAGCACACTTGCAGAGGTAAATGAAATCTACAGAAGACAAGGTGTTGTGATTCCTTCCTGTCTGAGCAGGAACC
>ML784500.1:188622-240270 GCA_009831015.1 Picea engelmannii
GTGGGCCCTCCCTTCTCACAAGATTCCCCTAGACGAGAGGCTAGAGAAGGATACTCAAAGCAGTCTTATATTCATCTGTCGAAATATCACATTACAAATTGAAGGAATAGAATACGTCCCGCTTCTCTGGAGTTGCTTCAATATATCAAAACTTGGATCTCTCGAATGGTGATTTCCTCTTATTTAAAGAGGAAATCCCTTCGATACAATCATTACAATACATATCTGAATCCTATCCTAGATCGGATCTTCTTTCTAAATCAGCATAGGATGTCCTGGTTTCACGCAACCGAATGCTATTACAGGAACTGAATGAGGTATTGCTGTTGCGGCTGGTGTAACAGCTTCTTCTCATCGTTGTTGATGTTGTTTCAGCATCGCAATTCGCGGGTTGTTTCAGCCACGTGAATTGCGCTCTGACTGCATTGACCGCTGACTGTGGTGGCTTCCTTGTGTTTCAGCATCGTCGATTCTGGCGGTTTCCTCTGTGTTTCAGCATCTGCAACTCTGGACTGTGTAACATCTCCGTGTTTCAACATCTGCATCCTCGGACTGTGTAGCAGCTCCATGTTTCAGCATCTGCGACCTCGGACTGTGTAGCAGCTTCGTGTTTCAACATCTACGACCTCGGGCTGTGTAGCAGCTCCGTGTTTCAGCATCAGTTCTGTGTTTCAGCAATGGGCCTTAAGTACAAATCTGCAGTTTTGGACACTTATGCATTTCTAATCAATGGTTAAGTACGAGAGTGATGTAAAATATCATGCAAAATAGATTAAACGTATAGTAATGAGAAGGGACGTTGTATACCTTTGAGATGATCAGATAAAGTGATAGTATGAGTCTAAATGTAGGTGATCAAGAGTATAATGGTGGAAAAAAGTATAGGCAAAAAGGTACATTGTGTGGTCCTAACAAATGGATAGCCACCTTAACAGACACCTTGGAATAGTAAATGAAGATCGAATCCATGGAAGGTTATCCAAGGAATATGAGGATGACCAGGCCTCCAGTAGATGCAATTTTTTCGCAAATCCAGGGACAAATATTGACGCTAATGGAAAATATTCAAGAATTAACCACACCAAGACTAGGATGCCCTCAGGTTTGGTGCACATGATGCTACACAAAAGGGAATTTGGAAAATGAATGTTCGTGCATGAGGGGAATGGGACCTCCTCACAATATGATGGGACCCTCTCTAGGAACAATGGGAGGATTTTCACAAGTATCATCAACTCCATAATTCCATACACCAGGGATATAAAATACCTTCCACAATTCTCAAGCTTCTCAGACAACTGAGTATTGTGAGATTTTTTGGGCACATGGGCATGCGCCGAGGAAGTTTCCTATTATGCAGAAGTACATGAATGCGCCTAATAAAATACATTGTGAGTTCTATGAATCTATGACCCATACTAAAAATCCATGTAGAGCACTCGATGTGCTTGCTGAAAGATTAGACCAAAAAGCATTCAGAATAAATGAAACCCCCCAAGGACCTGGAAGAGGTCAAGGAGGTGGAGATAGAGGTCGATTCAAAGGAGGGAGAAACATAGGTAGAGGGCAGAGTCGATTTTACAACTACAATGAACAAGGTCATTTGGCTAGAGACTTCCCTCACCTGAGATGACCATGGTGCTCTCACTATAGGAATAATGGGCACACAACTGAAGACTGACCAGAACTGATCGCGAAATGGGAAGATCAGGTTCATCAACGAGGAGATAATATCATAATATTAGAATTAAAAAGGGGAATTGAGGAATAGCTAACTAATATTAACATCACTACTCGTGGAGGAGAAAAAAATGGGGTATATGCAAACAGTCAGGCCAAGATTCAGAAAGTTGTTCCCAAAGTTGACATGTATGAACTTGTAAAACAAAAGTTGTTTTTCAAAAATGAAATAGAAATATTTAAGAGCATCCCCACTTTAGAAATAATGGATAATCCCCCTGAATTCACCTCTCAACCTAACCTTGCACAAGCCCCTACCTCACCACTGACACCTAGAAACTCTACAATTCCAAGGAGACGCTATGAGCAACCTCAAAGTGTAATCAATCTTTGGTTTCAATTATTCTTTGATATCCTAGGGGATGAAAAACTTACGGAGAAATTGTGCAACAACTTGTACCTAATACTGGGAAACAAGGGAACCCCAGAATCCATAGTAAGGACCAACCTCCCTGAGAAGAATACCCAAAGAATACAAAGAAGAAAGGTGTGAACATGAAAATAATTTAGGTTAGAATCCTAGCTTGATGATTTTGAAATCAAAGATGTCATGCTAGAATTGGGATCCGATGTCAACATTCTACCCAAAAATACCTAGGAAGATTTGGGAAAACATTAGTTAGTATATTCCCCCATCCAGTTGAGAATGGAAAACCAATACTACATTTTCCTAGTAGGAAGGCTGGAAAATGTGGAAATAGATGTTGCAAGAGTTAAGACCACAACTAATTTTGAGGTAATTTAAATCATGGGAGATAAGGATCCCTACCATGCTATGCTCGTAATTGATTGGGAATACAAAAATTATGCTATCATTGATCTCAAGAGGGACACCATGATAAAAGTAGTTCAACCCTTAGATCCAGGTTTAAGGCCTAGATATATTGAACCAGTGGACCACAGTATGGAGACATATTATCTTGACCAATTATACACCATAATGGTAGGAATGAGACCAGATTACATAAATCCCACTGCAGATGGATCGATAATTTGGAGAAGCATACATTCTGCTGACGAGTATTCAGAAGTAGCGTTTGATAGTTGGCAACAAGGTTCATATGAGCGATTCTCAAGATGATGCACAACTGTTAGGGAAACAAGATGGATTGGAACTGAGGTTAGAGAACACCCGACATATGATGGTACCATAGAGGTAAACAATTTTATTGCAAGCATGGAAGAGAAAATAAAGATGGATCAAAAGATCTCTGTTCTTGACTTATCCCTACAAGATACCCCCGCTAGATGGTGGGCCATGCATAAAGTCTCGATTATGGAGTGGGAAGATGCAAAAAAAGCCATCCAATGTCGATTCCAAAGGAGGGATCAGATGAAAGAAGAAATAAATATAGATTTTCAATATGCACAGTTGTTTGATGGATGGTATGACCCTAAAGTTCATATTGAGCATTGCTTAAAGGAGTGGATATTTGCGGAAGTACCCTCTCACCTATGGGTTCAAGTATTTCTCCACTTGTTGGGTCCAATCCCAAAGGCCTGGTATATACACGAGGAGACCAGAAGACAAACAAGATGTTGGAAGACCTTACAAGAACAATTTTTCAAGGACTTCTCCTTTACAAGTAAGTACCCTGAGCTCAACACGGTCCTTTAAAGAACCAAGGAAATGATTTTTACCGACATTTGCAAAAAGAGATCAAGTCCAGTAGTATGTGTTGACCATATTCATTTTCTTCAGTCTATTTTGAGACTTGAAATTGATAAGATAGTTGTACCTTGTTTTAAAGTTGAGAAAGACTTGGAAAAACTTATGACTTAGAATATCTTAGAAACTTAAACATTAAAGAAACGAAAGACAATAGAGAGATTCAGGATACTATACCTAGTCACACCTATAGCTCCTATAACAATCCACTGAAGTTGCAGAAAGTTAATATAGGGAGTGAAAAGAATCCTAATATACCGTCTATAGGAGATTACTGGGATGAGAAAACTATGAATGAAGTACACATCTTGTTGCGGGAGAATGAGGACTTGTTTCCAAAAACATTCTAAAAAATGAAAGGTATAAAAGGATCCATGGGAGAAATGAAAATTGAGTTGAAACCCAGCTCAAGACCTCTGAAACATAGACAATACCGGCTTAATCCTAGAATAAAAGAGAAGGTCAATAAAAAAGTGGAAAAAAATTCTTGTGGCAGGACTCATTTTCCTAATCGAAGAAGTAGAGTGGATTAACCCCATAGTTATCCATAGTAAGAAAGGTACAAAATATATTTGGGTCTGTGTGGAATACATAAGTCTGAATTCTGCATGTGTGCATGATCAATTTCCAACACCTTTTAGTGACTAAGTGTTAGATCAGGTTGTAGGAAAAGAATCTTATTCGTTTACAGATGGATTCTCAAGATATCATCAAGTTGGAATCGCAGAGGAAGAAAATAAGAAGACCACATTCATAACATAATGGGGATCATTCACATACAATGTAATTCGCTTTGGGTTAAAGAATGCCCCTGCAGTTTTTTCTCGGATTGTGATAGCAACATTTCGATATTTCATCCACAATTTTGTAGAAGTATACATGGATGATTGGACGGTATACAACCTGTTAAAATACCATGTTGGGCTACTTTAGTTAATGTTTTATAGATGTCGTGAAATGAAAATATCTCTGAATCTAAGGAAGTTCATTTTATGTGTACCACATGGAAACCTGTTAGGACATATTGTATGTAGAGAAGGAGTCTTGGTAGACCCAACTAAAGTTGCGGGCATTCTAAACATGCCACCACCTAAAAGTGTTAAACTTTTGCGCTCTATAGTGGGACATACAATATATTACCGCAGGTTCATCAGAAGATATGCAACTATCACTGTACCTCTAGAAAAATTGTTGAATGAGTCTAAATTATTTCGTTGGACACTAGAATGTGACAAAGCATTCGACATTCTCAAAGAAAAATTAAGTACTACACCTATTTTGATATTTACCAATTGGTAAATTGAATTCCATGTACATGTGGATGCATCAAGAATTTCCCTAGGAGCCATTTTATCACAACTAGGGAAGGGAATATGGACCACCCTATCTATTTTTCCAACAGAAAACTTTTGCAAGCTAAGCGCAACTACACAAACACCAAAAGGGAAGGTCTATCTATAATTTATGCATTACAAAAGTTTAGACACTACTTTTTAGGCTCTCATTTCAATTTTTTTACTGACCATTCTGGATTGAAGTACCTAGTCAATAAACTAGTACTTGAAGAACGAATTTGCAGGTGGCTACTTATTTTTCAAGAGTTTTCATTTGAAGTAATTGTCAAACTAGGAAGATGAAATGTAGGTCTAGACGCAATGTAGGAAGATGAAATGTAGGTCAAGTGGGATGTTGATTTTATTGGACCAATCAACCCCCCAGCTAAGCACTCAAAGGCCATATACATCATTACCGCAAATGATTAAATCAGAAGATGGGCCAAAGTAGAGGCAGTTCATGACTATTTGACAGATACAACTGCTAGATTTATCATCGAGAACGTCATCACTCAGTTTGGATGTCTTAGAAGTTTGACCAGTGATCAAGGTAGCCACTTTATCAACAACACAATCGCAACGTTGGAAACATAATTCCTTATACAACACCATAATAGAAGTCCCTACCATCCACAAGCTAATGGTACAATGGAGGCATTCAATAAAATCCTAGAAATAGGACTGACAAAAGTATGTTGCACAAACAGGGAAGACTGGGATGATAGAGTTCCAACAATCTTGTGGGATTACAGGACTACCACGAAGAAGCTACACATGTATACTCCATTTCAGTTGGTTTATGGGAAAGAAGTTGTTGTACCTGCAGAATTTATTACCCCTAGTCTCTATACATCACAGAATACACACACGAAAGATGATGAATTAGTTGCACAAAGGATTACATACTTACAAGAACTTGAGGAAGAAATGTTTTTAGCAGATTTTCATCAGACAGTTGAGAAAGATAGAAAAAAGGCTTGGCATGACAGGCACATTAAGTTCAAAAGATTCGTGCAAGGGGATAAGGTACTACTCTACGAAAACCAATATCAGAAACATCCAGGCAAGTTGTGCTGCATTGGTTGGGTCCATTCATAGTTGCAGAAATCCAACACTCTGGTGCAGTCAAGCTAGCACAACTAGATGATATCCTTCAACCAGGATGGGTGAATGGCACCCTCCTGAAATCCTATATTTCTCACGATTGAGCCAAAGGACTATTGCTCCAGTCTTAGGGAGCATGTAAAATAGTTAGATTTTGATTTCCTGTAATTTATTTAATTCAGTTAATAACGTAGGAGTGTGCATTGTTGCACCATGACACATACTCTTTCTTTTCCAGTCTAAGCATTCATTTCATGTAGAACTTCTTACTCAGTCGCACATGATCCGAAGAGCCACCATTACATTAAAGGAAGTCATTAAATATGACAGGGACTCATTGTGGTCAGAGGAGGGGTGAATCTGAAATGTATCATATCCCATGTGCCACACACATCCTGTCCAGTCATACACTTTATGGTAGCTATAGTAACCCAACATAACTTTTTGTTAAGCCATGAAGGCGTGATACATGTAGATGCCATCGATATCCACTCCAGGATCCTAAACCGTTAAAATGGTAAGCCCTCAGGTCGACCATGTCCCTGTTAGCTAGTTCATTAAAGGCCAAGATCACCCTATAGATCTTACCCCATTATCATTCCCGTCGAACATCTCAACCTAAGATTGTGTTTAGGGATTCATAATGAATGTTCTTAGGAGTAATTACAAATCTCTTCATTTATCTCACGTATAATATTTTGAGAATTCATGAGTGAGACTCATTGTTGGTCTTAAACTATTCTTACTACCTTTCTTGGGATGAACCAGGTTCATATCTACCATGGTTTCCAACAAAAACCCTTTAAAACTATCGACCCCTTTGATACACTAGAAGGCGATGTAGTACACAAAGTGCACTGCAAAGTCTCACCCGATATAGTTTTATTGGTGGCTGCCTCTTAGCTTCTTGCAACTTGGGAATGAGTGGGGATTTGGGATTAAACTCTGTGATTTTCATTTGTTACTTTAACATTCAGATTATATTGAATATCCTGTCATTCTTATTCATGCATGTAAAATAGAAGATCTAACTAATCACTCACGCATTTTTCTAACATCTAATCATTGACAGTAGAGGAAATACACAATATTCAATCACATAACACATGATCTACCATGGTTCACCCCTCCTGGGCTACATCCAAAAATATTTTTCTTCCCTGCTCTTTTATTATGGTGTTTCCAAAACTACAACGTCGCATGCATTACAACTCTCCATCAAACAAGTTGAGACTTACAATGAGGCAGACTAGATCACACCAGGCTCCTCATCCTGTGATCTAACCCTCAATATCTACCTTATTTCCTCTCCTCATCTCAAAAAATTACAAAATAGATCGGATTTACAATCATTCTGTCTTCGAACGACATAGTAACAATGACCAACCCCTACCTAGACCTCCTAAGTACATACTTATACATGTTTTTATCTTACCAACCATTACATATTCTTACCAAAACCCTAACCCTGTCATGGATAGGTCTTATTCCATGCATGATTCACATTCTTTCCTCTTATTCATGCACGTCTATCTTGCAAATGCTTCTTTTCCTACATGTGCGTCTACCTTACACGTGTTGCTTTTCCTGCATGCACATCTGCCTTACACATGATGTTTTTCTTGAAAATTGGGCCTGCACCCAACATGCCCCCAAAACTGACATCATGACTCATCCCAAGTTACTGCCTAACTCCAGTGTCTGTCACTGCTTGTGCCAGCGCATGATACATTTTGGTGATTCTCTGGCACTGCGCCTGAGCTTGGTTTCTCCTTTCTTCCATATCTTCCACGAGCTGCGTGGTGACTAGGTTTTGTAGCATCTCTCTCCTTCCACTACGATGCTCTCTACACTCAATTTTTCCATGTCAATATCGATGACCATTTGTTCTTCCTTTTCTTGCAGGGGCTCCAACTGAGCCTATCGTGTCATCTTCTGCGCTTGTATTGGATTTTACTCTACCTGTAAAGTTTTCATATCCGCAGTAGTTTTGATATTTTTTGGCAGTGACATAGCTCTCTGTCACTGTTTGATGTCTTCCATGGATATGTGTAGTTTGTCCTCCTTCCCTTACATCTCTTGTAAGATTCCATCCTCTAGAAGTTGTGTCCATAGTTGGGCGCTCTTCTCCAATAGTTTTGTCAGCCTATGTATATTCTGTGCGATGCTCTATGAAGAAGATATCATGTCTCGCTCCCTTTGTGCTTTGATGTATCTTGTCTTACTACATCATCTCCTGTATAATCTCCTCCGCTCGTAACTATGTTGATATTTTTTCCATCATCCCTTGCTTTTGCATAAATCCATTGAAAATTATGATTGTTCTGATTCCTCTTTTCCCGAATCCTCCCCAATAGTGTCAGACAATTGTCTGTGTCATGATCTGATATGCGACAATACATACATGTCACAGGTGGAAGTGGACATTCTCTTGCATAGTGTCCTAGTTGTTGACAATTATGATATACCACCGATCCTCTACCTCACCCTCCACCTCTGTAGCTAGCTCGATATCCTTGCAGGGCATTGTACTGAGGCACCTAATTATACTACGCAATATTATATTGTGGCTACGTGGTATTGTACTGTGGCTGCACAATGTTATATTGTTGTGGCGTAGTGTTAAATGAGTCTGGTACATGGTTAAACTATGGTGCAACTTTCCCTATCATCATTTATTCCTACACCCTATAGGTGTCTGATGTTCTTTCCATCATCAGCTCCATTGTCCTAAAATCCTTGTCATCATGTCTCACCGACTTGCAAAAGTTGAAATATGAACTCTTAGGCATTGTCTGGTATTTATGCATCATTGGAAAATGATATGGATCATGCCCCTATGTATTACAGATCTCACACCATAGTCCTCCTATCAGCAAAGGGTTTGGCAATACTGTTTCCATGTACTATGAGAAAGTTGGTCATTCATTCTTGTGGTGTCCTTTGGTCCTACATGTTGTACACCAAACAACTTATCTTTTTTCCTTACCCCTATTCTCGTTTAATTGAAATGTTATATTCTTCAGGTCCTCCTTCAGCTCTGTTGAGGGGTCTTAAATCCCTTTAACTCAAAAACAGGAACCAAACCCGCCACGGAGGCCCAATTAGACTTTGCAACGTTTGATGGTGGAATGGTTCTCTAGATCTTTCAATCTAGCCAATTTATCGATGGGTTTTACGTGGTGATTTCCAGGATACTTTCCTATGGAAGTTCCTTCTTCAGTTTAAGCGTTCTCTTTTTGTCTTTTCTATTATAAGATGAGTCTGATAAAATGATTTGTGCTAGTATAAACCAACTGGTGGAAGGTATTCCTAACTATTGAAGAAGGATGAGCTTGGGATATCCCTTGTTCTCAAACATGCAGACAAAGATATTCACACTTGTTACAATCCTAGTACTAATACATTAACTTGCTCGTATTTCAATTATTCACTGAGGTACAATTATCGTAAAGAAAATATGCATGTAATAAGATGATGGAAATAAAAATAGTTTCCTTTTCTCTAACATTAATCGCACATTAACAAAACGATTTTCTTTTCATAATTAAGACAAAGAACTACAAAAATTATTGAAACAGATAACTTATCAATAGATTCAGAAAATCTTGCTCATTACAACATCAATTACAGAAACAAAGTTGGAAGTAGTTCCTCCTCAATCCAATAATATAGTTGTTGTGGGGTATTCTACCCTACGGACTAACAAGCTAGGGCTTAAACTTACATGCAAATCATGACCCTTCAGAAAATAACTTTTAACCTTCTACCCCAACCTAAAACCCTTTTTCACAAGCAAACAAGGGAAGAACCAACTAACCTTTTTATCAACGGTTGGTGTAGATCCTCCGTTGAGCTTTATCTCCTTGCTTCTGCTGCTCCTTCCAAAAAGTGATCCTGCAATCAAGACAAAACTATGCATGCATGCTATTGTTCTACTAGAGGGTTAGAGATTAAACACAAATCACATAAAACATATTCGACTCATGTATTTGGGACGGGAAAACCATCTTTTTATTAATCTCATATGAACCAACTTACAATGATTACTGAGACCGGCCACCGTTCCTTGATCCTGATCCTGGGCTCCTCCTCTTCTTTGTCCTCCAACTGCTTTGCTTGAATTCTCCTAAAGCTTGAGGAAAGGCTAAAGGGTTGGGACAAAACGGATTCGGTAATTGGGCAGAGTTTCTTTGCTATGATTTTGCTTTTTTGAATAGTACCCCTACCCCTTATTTTATAGGCTAGAAGGAGCTAGGGTTTTAGATGAACTCTCGGCCATGCATGGCTGGGAGTTCCAGTTAACTGACCCAAAGCTTTTCGTCCCGGCGGAAACTTTCCTGATTTTTTGCTTTGTTAGGTAACCGCGGGCTGTAGTGGGCTAGCCCGCGGTCCAACGCGTGTTGTATAAGGCCTGCTAGCGTTCAACCGCGCCCAGTGATAGGTTAGGGCGCGGGCTACTTGTTTTAAGAGGTTTTTGAGGAGCTTGTTCAGCATGGCTTTGGCAATGAAGGGCAATGAGTTGGCCTGATGCCAGGTAAGCATGAATAGTGCAATTTAGGGTTATAACAGATGCCCCCTAATGTGTGAGGTCAAAAGAGCATCTGATGGCCGAAATACATTACCAATTCTTTACCAATCTGTACTGATATGCTGAATGAGTGAGCCCAGGAATCAGGAATCAAGAGGTGCCGTCTGCAAAAAATATCAAATGTCTCCCCGAGGCGGGCATACCCATGCTCGGGATAAATCAAAACCATGGCTACCAATAAAATACACTATAGATCCATGTCAAATAACTATAAAGAGTAGCCACGAACAATACACAGTGGAGCTACATCTCGAAATCAGAAAGATATACATAGAAAGTATCCATCTCTCAGAAGTTGATTTGGCCTGATGGCTGTACTTCAGAGCTCGAGCAACAACTTCAAAATATTCAAAAATCAGGTAGGAGTGTAATATGAGTGTATGACTGCACTACCCAGAGGTCTTCGATGGCTCGTCGGTTATGGACTTGATAATCTTGATGATCGGACTGAAAGCTTCCTTGATTTCGAACAAAGACTTGATTGGACGTTCAGGATGGCCGGGTATGCGGACAAGAGACATATTGCAGAGTGGTTGACTTAGGCTAAGTAACAAAATTCCCTTGGACAATAGCACGACAAGTGATAAGACTCAGGCATCATATCTGGTAATCATAAGTCTACGAAGCAGGAGGCAACGCAAACTCTCCATATGTTTGGAAGAGTAACCAAACGGTGGAGGACACAACTCGATATAGTGAGCAAAGCTTCCTAAGGTCGTACTATATCCCAAAGTCTGATGAATCAAACAGACATATGTGCTTTATCCAAGGGCGACTCATAATGCTTCCAATAAAGAAAATACTTTTCCCATCCTCTTTTTGGGGTATATTTGATTTTTTTTTTTTTTGTTCTTTTTGAATATTTTTAAAAATGAATAAAGGAATATTACGTTACAGTGGAGGAATGGGCATAGCAAACATACAAGATCAAGGCACAAGGACAAGACTGATGTTCTAGAAAATGATACTCGGGAAAAATCCTCCAGTGGCCAAAGGTGTTAAGACGCAAAAGCGAACCGTTACTAGGCTGATGGGTAAAGGATGCAAGTGCAGTTGATAGAACACACAATGGTAACATCCTTCGATGTAAGTTTAACGAGCCCAGAGAAGGGAAGCTCGGTGATTTTTCATGTTTAGAGAGTCTGAAAAAGCATAAAAGGAAACTCCATTGGGGTACCTTTTTCGTCAATAGTCTAGTCGGTTCGAAAAAGGGGTAAACTAGCACTGACTAGACGTCAATTCAAAACCATTTTAACGAGTGTGACAAGGACAAGATCACTCGGCTATTTTTTCAATTTTAAGGAGTTTGAAAAAATATTAACTATGGACTCCGTCAGGAATATTCTTCTGGACCGTTTTAACGAGTGTGAAAGAATAAGGTCACTCGACAATATTTTCAATTTTAGGGAGTCTGAAAAGAGATTAACTATGGACTCTGGGGGGGTTTCTTTTTTGTAAATTTAGTCCCTCAGGCCCGAAAAAGGAATAAAATTATACCTGAGGATACTCTTCTAAAGAATGGGAATTCAATAGAGTATTCCTTTGTTCATACAGTTGACCGTCCGGACCGAAAAAGGGGTAAACTACCGCCAGACAGACGTGACTTCAAATTTCAATTTAACGAGCGTGACCGGTCACAAGATCGCTCGGCAATCTTTTCATGTTTAAAGGGTCTGAAAAGGGCTTAAAAGGAGACCCATTTAAGGAACGTTCTTCTGGACCAATTTAACGAGTGTGAAGAAACAAGGTCACTTGGCAATCTTTTCATCTTTAAGGAGTCTGAAAAGGGCTTAAAGAAGACTCCATAATGGTTACTTTTCTCAGTTAATCCGGACAAGATCGAAAATCATAAATACAGTCTCGCCGGATGTTTCTTTTGGGTCTCAAAGCGATCTTGAAAAACAACAAAGGTAGCCCATGATCGACACTTTTTGGGTCGATGTCAGGTATCGCTTCGTAAGACCAGGCAAAAACGTCGCGGAAATCTTTGAAAAGATCTGTGTAAATCTGAATCTCCTCGGGGGAGCAATCCGCTCCGACGAAGACATTCTCCACGACGCCAGGGTTGCGGTTGATGTTGATAGGTATGGTGGCATTGATAGTCGCAATATTGCCCTCAACGTAAATTTCCTGTGTAGCTAAGAGGTTAATGGGACATGGTTGATCCCCCTTCATGGTGATAGTGAATTCTCTTGCCTCAATTCGGTGTAACTCTGGGATGAAATATGATCTGTGGTGCAAATCATCCCAAGGTTTGTCCGGACTAGTCATTGCTTCAATTATAGCTTCGTTCGAAGGCAAGACTAAATCTAACGAATCGGTGTCGACAAGAAAATCCTGAGCCCAGATAGGCTCTGGAAGCGGATCCAACTCTTGTGCGGGAGTCGGATCGGGAGTAGCTGAAGCTTGCTGGACTAAAGAGTACGCTACTTCAGCAGCCGACAAGGGCATGGACATGCCGGGGTGCCCTGTCACATCCATCGTGTCTGATGGGGAAGGAAGAATCCATGGATCCTCGAAGTAAGTCGTGCGGAACGACGAAACATGGAAAATCTCAGCCTTGTGGTGAGTCGATATAAACTTGACATCGCCTTGAGGAGGTGGGTAATCGAAAGTACCCATCAAAGATGGGCACAAACCAACTCCTATGTTAACAAAACCGGCTTGAGGATTATCTACCATGGGAACCGTGGATGCCCCCAAGGATGGGTCAGGCCGAGAGAAGGACAACTGGTCTATGGTCACTATCCAGCCTTCGTGTGGAAACAGGAGGACTTGGAAAATGGTAGCAACCACCGCTTGCATGGCGTAAGTCCAACTATGACCTAACAAGAGATTGTAGTCGATGGGGGCATCGACTACCTCTACTTCGACGCACACGGTCTTTCCCCCTAACTGCATAGGGAAAGAAGGAATGATGCCATGTGGTTGGAAAGAACGACCGTCGAACGCAGTAAGGAGAGTAGGTGATGGAGACAACTCGGGCTGACCTATGGCTTTCCAACATGCTAACGACATAATGCAAGTTGATGCGCCCTCGTCGACCACCGTGTGGTAGATATTTTGTGTAAGAGTTTTCGTGGGGTGAGCCAATACTATTTGAAATGCGACATGGTAAGGAAAATGAGGTTTCAAGTCATTCATATATAACATGATGGTACCCGAGTTACAAGTCTCCGTAGATCCTAAAGCATTCAACAAGGCTTTTCTCTGAGCCGGGCAACTTTGGAGGACCTCCAAAGCAGACATAGCACAAGGGGTTTGTGACAAATCTTTCACCACAGAGTAGTTCTGGGCGGCCCTTGCGTTTGGATTGTGAGAAGCCCTCTTAAACGCACCCTTTGGAATGCGTGTCATTGTTTCACCCAATGTATTCTCGATGTGTAGAGGAAGAGATGGGATCTCGGCTTCTTTTCCCTTCTCAGAGGCACTTGGTTTGCTATAGTCATGTGCTCTAGTCATTATGAAAGCATCACTTTTAACCATATATACGTTCGCGGAAGAAGGATTATTTGGAGGAGGGAAGTTTTCCTGGCTGCCCCCTTCGCCACTTGCAGAGGCTTGAGTTAAATTCTGCCCATGCTGAAAGGGATTAGTCAACACAGCTTGCTGTTTCTGTGTGACAAACTTCCGGGCCTCTGCAAGTCGAGGGCATAAATGGGTTGGGTGGTCTTCCGCACATAGGTTGCATGGATACCTCGCCCTCTTCTTTTTCGTGGTGCCCTCGCCAGCATTATCGTTTGGTTTCTTATCCCCCTTACTCTTCTTGCGTTGTTTTTTCTTTCCTTCAGGCTGCTGGTTGGCCTTTGGGTTAGTCGTCTGTACAGAATGTACTTCCGACGTTTGAGCAGGAGGAGCAGCCAAAGCAGTAGTCTGGCTGGCCGTTGAGTGTTGTATAGATAACTACTACAATTGTTTTGTCAATTGCTTAGCGGGCTTGGTTTGTGCCGAACCAACGATGCCATCGGCGTGTGGTCCGGCTCTCTGTTTGGTTTTGTTCAGAATCGATCGTGGTGCATCCGGCAGGATGGTGTACAATAGACCAGACTGAGAATAGATAAGCTCAAACTGTTGAGCCCTCATGATGGCATCTTCCTCGGAGAAAACCCCTGAAGTTGCAACGTCTTTGGATAACTACGGAAATAAAGACTTAAGGAACCACTCAAGCAGGAATGCTGGTGGGACGGGTACTTTGATAAGACTCTTTCGGTGTCGCCACTCTCGAATATGATCCGAGATATGGTCCGCTGACGTCTGTTCAAAATTGGCTAGCAACTCTGTGCCGGCGTCGTATCTCACAGGTAACTGGAAATGGTTAAGGAAGGCCATTGCCAGTTCACCAAAAGAGGAATATCGTGAACGATCAAGCTCTATGTACCATTTCGCGGCACTCCCGATAAGGGTGCGTTGAAACAATCGCAACTGGACAGAGTCATCTTTCAGTGAGTTAGATGAACACCATAAGTGGAAAGTAGTCACGTGATCACCCAGATCTTCATTAGGCTTGGCCTCAAACTTTGGGATGTCCGAAGGAAACTTCGTCGGCATAGGAGGCCAACGTGGATCGTGACAGATGGGATCATTCAACAACCATGTTAAATCTGGCAAGTGTAGTGTTGCCAAAAAGGGTAGTTTAGGTTGCTGCTGATAGCCGGGATAAAAGGGTCCTGGGGTTTGATTGGCACCAGGTTGCCAGGAAAATTTTGGCTGCTGGCCCGGGTTCGGGTAGAAACCATGGCCCTGACCAGCGTAAGGGTTTTTCATTTGAGGAGACATCATTTGTTGATTCCCCACGAAGGACATAGGATGTTGGGCGCTCATCATATTTGATGGACTTTGGGAAGGATTCCCCCATGCCGGTCCCGAGGGGAGAGGCATGGAGGTCTGTCCGGGGTTCCATTGACTGTGGAAAGAATTTCCCCAGAACGACATTCCAGATGACGGAACGTATCCTTGCCCTGAATTCCAAGGTCCTGGTATATGTGCCCCCAGCGCAGGAATAGTACCCTGTGCCGGTGTAGACTGTCCAAAAATGGGTGTGCCCCCAGATGGGAAAGTAGTAGATGCGAAAGTGTTATTACCAAACGTCCCATTCCAAACAAACGGTGACAAACCTACTGACAGAGTTTGCGCAGGCATTCCTTGACTCCCGGCTCCAAATAGACTTGTGTGTGTAGTTGGCCCAACGGACTGCTGATGCAATCCACCAAGCGACGGGGACGAAGGAGGAATATGACCTCCAGCGTAAGGAAAAGCATTGAAAGGGATAGTACTACCCCCAAGCTGACCTTGCAGAGAAGCGTTTGAGCTCCCTGTCCCCAGACCCAAAGTCTGTGAAATGGAAGAAGTGAGTGCAGGACTAGTACCTGAACTAGGCATACCGTATGAAAACAGAGCGCCTGTCGCACTAGGTGTGTAAGGAGGTGTGGCCGCCGCGATAGATGGCGTCGGGCCACTGTGCGACGTAGTTGCAGCCGAGACCATGGTGGCCCGGACTGTCGACACAGGCAAGTTAGGAGAAACTTCTCCTGTGGTAGCAACAATGATGGGAATGGAAGAGGTCCCAGAGGAAGTAACAGAGTTTTGTTCCATAACTGGGTTAGGCACTGACAGGCATTCGTAGAATTGAATTGGCACAATAATATTCGGCCAAGTATCAGTGTTTGAGGTCTCAACCAATCCAAGATTGGCAGTCTATTCCTCGAGGGGTTGTTCGGGCTCAAAAGCCCCGGTTGCTTCGAAAGACCCTTGATGGTCTAGCTTCCGCCTCAACGGTGGCGGGGGTGGCTCCAGTATAACCGGCGGCAGGCCCAAAAGCCTTCATGACTGACGGAGCTCTGCATCCTCCACTGTGTGAGAAGATTCACGACACACTAAGGTATTCTATATGAACAAATAGTAACACACACTAAAAGAAAGCCCCTAGAAGATAAATCAAGCAAGCACTAAAAACTAGTTGGAAGAACAGTTACAACAACCAACACTAGAGAAACTTACCGGTGCAAGTGAAACTCGAATACGGAAGCACCCTCTGGGTATAATCTGCAAAGCATTGGTCCGATGTCCGTCCTAGGTACCGCGGTATACCCCCGCAGTCACCTGTGTATGTCCCTAGAAAAGATTGGCAACTAGTTTGCCAGCACGTGAACAGTTATCAGGCGGGTACAGTCGGCAGTCGGGTAGACCACAATGAGCAGGGTATCAAGCCCGAAACCTGTCAAGGGTATCGAGAGCAAATGGTCCGGAAGACGACTGAGGACCTCGAATGGATTCAAGACCCACGACGCTCCGTGGCAAATGCAAACAACGGAATCCCTTAACAGATCCTCTATATGTGTTCTCCACAACGCTCGGTCCAGCTTTGGAGGGGTTATCTCCGCTACCTTTCCTTACGCGACCTCGTGTTTATCCCCTGTGTTAGAGGGGGGTCCTAAATAACTTTCCGTAACTGGACTTCTACACTCCCTATTTGACAGACTCCAATGCTTGGTTTGGGTGGCCTTGGAGAATTTACTCTCCAACCTATTCCAAGGCCCTATTCCTGAGCTAGTGTATGCACCCTACAAACATAAACGTCTATTTGATTTGAATTAGCGTTGCTTTTAATGGGATTTTTAAGTCACAAAGTACGAAAGTGAAACTGGTGGTGTGTAAAAAGACTCAAAGAAAATGAAAAAAAATGCGTGGAAACAAACTTTTACTAAAATGCAAAACCAATAACTTTTCAATGAAAGATTTCTTTTCTTTTTCAAATTTACTAAGATTTCATGCAGTAAATAAGGAGAACTTTTGCTCAGATCTGCGAGCTACTTATACCCGTAATGCACTACAAGAACTTATGCAAAAAGACTTCTTTCCTAGCTACTAATGCAACAACTCAATCTTCAAACCAAGAAGAAAATGAAACAAGAAATTGTTTTTTATTTTGTTGTAAAATAACACAACAAGGAAAAATGTTGACAAGAACAAAACCAAGAGAATGAAAAGAAAAATCTGGCTTAAAGCACAGATCGCAAACAGAATCAGAGCACAAAAATGCAACAAAGAAATCACAACAGCACCGACTCTAACACTTGCCTAAAAACCATAAAACGAATATTTTTTCTCTTTTGTCTTTTCTATCAAAACATCAACTATCAAACACAAGCTAAGGAAAAGATACCCTAACCTGCTGACTGTGTCCCCCCAGACTCCAAACCCTGAAAGGGGCACTTCTCACCACAGGAGGGGATGACTGCCCCACCCAGGCTGAAAATCCACCAGACAGAACCGCGACTGTCACCGAGACAGCCCGCGGTCAACCGCGTGCTAAGCTACAACAGCACGCGGATACCCGCGCTCAAAACTGAATCAGCCTGCGGGTAGGTATAAAATCTGAGAAAAAATCAAACACAGGCAGCCCAGACCTGAAAGAGGCCTCTGGTATTGACAACCAGGGTCTCCTAAAGGCTTGGATGCTTCTACTTCGACAGAAAAGGAAAATTTGCAAAAAATAAAATAAATACAAAGATCAACCAAAACAATAAGGCAGACTGAAAGCAAGACAATAAACTAATCAAGACCCAGATAGGATCCAGAAATCCCCCTGAGAAGGTAAACTTCTGACAGGGAAGAGGAGACTGCCTCTTAAGCTTCCTGGGCTCTACACGCTACTGAAACCACTACAGCAGGCGGTCATCCGCGGGTTGTAGAAGGTTAGGGCACGAGTTACCCGCGGGCAGGGCTTCTGCAGGCCGCGGGTACCTCTGTGTGTCCCGAGAATAAATGTCAAGCGTCAGTCAAGGAAAACTGGTATTGATAACCAGGTTCCCTACTAGCATTGACCTAACCGACAACAAAATAAACAAAGAAACAAAGACTAAACTTCTTCGAACTACCCAAGAACCTCTAATGAAATCCGGAAACCCTAAGAGTAAAATATCCCCATCGGAGTCGCCAATTCTGTTGTGGGGTATTCTACCCTATGAACTAACAAGCTAGGGCTTAAACTTGCATGCAGATCATGACCCTTCAGAAAATAAATTTTAACCTTCTACCCCAACCTAAAACCCTTTTTCACAAGCAAACAAGGGAAGAACCAACTAACCTTTTTATCGACGGTTGGTGTAGATCCTCCGTTGAGATTTATCTCCTTGCTTCTGTTGCTCCTTCCAAAAAGCGATCCTGCAATCAAGACAAAACTATGCATGCATGCTATTGTTCTAATAGAGGGTTAGAGATTAAACACAAATCACATAAAACATATTCGACTCATGTATTTGGGACGGGAAAATAATCTTTTTATTAATCTCATATGAACCAACTTACAATGATTACTGAGACCGGCCACCGTTCCTCGATCCTGATCCTGGGCTCCTCCTCTTCTTTGTCCTCCAACTGCTTTGCTTGAATTCTCCTAAAGCTTGAGGAAAGGGTAAAGGGTTGGGACAAAACAGATTCGGTAATTGGGCAGAGTTTCTTTGCTATGATTTTCCTTTTTTGAATAGTACCCCAACCCCTTCTTTTATAGGCTAGAAGGAGCTAGGGTTTTAGATGAACTCTCAGCCATGCATGGCTGGGAGTTCCAGTTAACTGACCCAAAGCTTTTCGTCCTGGTGGAAACTTTCCTGATTTTTTTCTTTGTTAGGTAACCGCGGGCTGTAGTGGGCTAGCCCGCGGTCTAACGCGTGTTGTATAAGGCCTGCCAGCATTCAACCGCGCCCAGTGATAGGTTAGGGCACGGGCTACTTGTTTTAAGAGGTTTTTGAGGAGCTTGTTCAGCATGGCTTTGGCAATGAAGGGCAATGAGTTGGCCGGATGCCAGGTAAGCATGAATAGTGCAATTTAGGGTTATAACAATAGTGCCTTTGATGAAAAAAAATATTTTGTCTCAAGTCCTAAACACAACTTCTCAATTAAGGTAGTTTGGAAATAGTTCTTTACAATTCCAAAAATGAGGGTCTTTCCAAAACCATCGATCAGTGTTCAAAGGCCAATCCTCTTATTTATAATGAATCAAGTGCCAATACCTATTACAAGTGCAAGCTAAGTAAAACAAAATATCGCCACGTTGTGCTTTAATCTCTCTGTTATCTAAGAATCATATAATAGTTTTACTGAAGCGGGTGACTCTTCTCATATTCCAACCATTTGACGAAGAGTTCCTTGCATGTGTTGGCATACGAGAATCCGTGCTCGTCCATCGAGGCTGAAATAATTTATTTCAATTATACTACCCTTTCTCTGTACTTGGTTATTTTAACACTCAACCATTGCAAAACTGCTAGAGCCTTAATAGGATGCCCCATGAATTGTTGTACTTGACCTGGCACCATGCTCGCCACCTTTGCGATCTCTGTTGTCCATGCTGAGTCTTATTCTGCATGTAGCTTGACTATGTCATGCAGGTCAACAAAGTCTTCAAGTGAGCCAAATTCTAGGAGGCTGATGCCTTTCATCTCCCAATTAATCGTTTCCCAGCTCTTTTCTCACTCGTCCCACTTCTCCTGAATTGCCTGCTGAGGCTCCTGGGCCTTTTTTACCAAGTATTCGATCACTTTCCTGATCTGATCGATGTTGCTATCCCTTAGCACCCGAATACTGTTCTCTTTGATGTCTCAACCCTTTTGTACTACGCTGATGTAATCAATCCTTTATACTTCTTGATGAGATTTTTCATACCACCTCTCCACGTCCTTGCAGGTTGCTAGTGCCTTAAGGGTGTCCTCTTGGAAATCAACTATTCTTGCGATGAAAATATGTCATTCACTTGTGAATTTTGTATAATCATTTTGGAGCTCACTCGTTAGGAAAATTGTGGCCTGCGTTGGGCCTTTATAGTATTTCATCAAATGGGGAAAATGCTCCAACTCCTTTAGTGCGACGACCAACTCCTTTTCATCCCTCTTTTCTCTATCCAACGTGGCATCAGTAATAGACATCCCTGTGTTAGTAATATCAGATGCCTTGCCATGTTAAGTGTTGAGTAGATTCTCCTCCGTAGTGATTAGAATCGGGCTATCTAGCATGAGCGTTCTCTTCTTTGTGGTCCTCTTCATGATGGATTTTATTTTTTTGTCATAGGAGATCGCTTATATGTCGGAGACCTCATGAACAAGTTTGAGGATTTGTTGTTCTCCCCAAGTCAGAGTATCTCCTAGGCTCCCAAATGTATGTATATGTTCCAGGATTGGTTCCTAAAATTATTCTATATGTCCCTATGGATTGACCTCTATTTTTTTTGCATCGGCTGGTGAGGTATCGACCGAAATTGAAGAGTCAGGGATAGGTCCGATACTTATTTGGTAACCGGCTATCGATGTGTCAATTTATTGCTGTGGAAATTCCTCTTTCTGACCACCTGATCCCAGCTCATCCCTCAATATGTCCATTGGGGTTCCCAACAAGTTGAGTAACTTAGTTTCTAAGACACTTTTGAACTCATGGTCACTCTGCATAAGGTTTTGAATTAGAGCATTGAGACCTCAGGTAGATGCTTTCTCAAGTTTCTTTTCTTCTGTAATCTGTACTGGAGTCACCAGGGAAAAATAGGAACTCTCCTCATCATCATAGATGGTTATTAAGTCAAACAAGTGGTTCAGTACACTTTTCCTACCTGGTGTCCTTAATATCTTAGGCTGGGTTGAAATCCCTCCTAGTGATATGATGTGTGGTGATGGAACTTCAGGGTTTTCTAGCTTGGTGATTTCTTCAAGTTGTATTGGCTCTAAGCCACTTGGCTCTACTCCTCTTGACATTGGTTCGTTTATGGGGATCCTCAATATATCTACGATATTTGGGTCATTCTGTTACTGATCAATGATTCTCCGTTGCCATTCTAGCAAGATAAATCCTCTTCTTTGTGCCTATGTAGTCTCTGCTGCTCTAATTTCTTCCACAACTCTGAGGGCCTCTTGAGCTGACTTATTTATTGTCTCCACCTATTCATCCATGCTCATAGCCTTGAACCTAGTCATGTTCGAGTTGGCCATCCTCTGTACTACCTCCTTCTAGTCCCGAGCGCATTCTGTGAAAATTTCATCCTCAAATTTGTCATGCGCGTATGGCCAAAAAGATGATACCTATGAAGCATCTTGGGGGACCAGGCCTTTAGGGTCATGCTTGCAGAATCAGCCTACTGAGAATCTGAATTCAAGCTAACTCAACCCTTCTTGTTTGGCTTGAGCAGTTTCCTTTACCAAATAAAACCCCACATGGAAGCCGTAGGGTATGAAAGTCTGCTTCTTGTCCTTGAATAACGTGGAGTTATAGCCCTATAGGATATTCTGATAGCATATGTATCCCACAATGCACTGGTCTGGGACATGAGAAGGGAGTAGATGCGGTGCTCTGGTGGCCCCGAACACCCTGATATAGGTTATCTGTTCATATAAATACCAATGGCCTACATTTGCTACCATTTTCTTGGTTGTTGTGGTTAGTCTCTGGCATTCCTGTTTAAATACAATAAAAAAAATATGGGCAATGAATTCATTACAAATAAGTGTGCCAAATTTTGTGTACCTTCTATTCCATAGTATGCTGAAGTAAAAATGAACAGGGAGCTTTGCAACATGCCATATTAAATTCATGTCGGCGAAGACATTTCTTGCACAAAAAACATCAAGAAGGTACGAGGCCATGTGGAAAGCAAGTGCTTCCCCTTCTTTTGACGTCTAAGCCTGCTGAACACAGATGCTCAATTGCTTGGAAATCATTTCTCCCCATTTGAAGCAGCTTCTAGAGATCACCACTATGTATGACAAGGTCATCCATGCTTCTGAAAACTTGGAGCAATCCTTCTCTCCATACAATCAACAAATGAGAGCCATCAAGTAGATGTATGTCTCCCTCAAGTTAATTGTCCCATGCCAGCCATTGCTCTGGTTTGTAAACTTCTTGTCCTCCTTCCACCATGAGGCCATCAACCGACAGGTGTTGTGGAATTCGTAGAACTTCACCATGAATTTTGTGTTCAACCACTCCTCTGGGTCTCTAAGTTTGTAATACTTATCAACTTCTTTCGGGAGGAAAAATCCGACACACCCTCCATTCTCATCATTGATCAATCATTTTTGCACATCTGTATGGTCTATTAGCCACTTCAAAACCTCCATGCATGGGAAAACCAGAGTTCTGTAGGCTACCATGTGTAATTATGACCGTCGAATATTTGGGAGCACCTGGTCGTCGAGTGCCCTTACATCCTGGTCGTTGTGCAGGATACACTTCGTGTACTCCTCCTGGATGATTCTGTTGAATAGGTCTCCCCACTATGGGAGCATTACTTTGGATCCAGTGTTTTCTTCCTTATCACCGAAGACCGGAGATTGAAAAAATATTTCTTCGTTGAGGTTTTAATGACCAGCCCCACCCTGGGAGCATACTCCAAATGCCTCGCAATCCCAGGAGAAGAACCTTCACCTATTTCCAGTTCCTTTAGCTTAGGTTCTCTTGGCGAGCACCTACTCATTGGTTTTCTTGGAGGAATTTTCCTTGCAACTAGAACATAGTTAGAGCTTGTGCAAGAAATAAGATGCATATATCACAAATCACAACCACCGAATCGATAAACTTTAACAGATACCTTTGTTTCTTGTTTAAACTAGTTTTGATAATCTGAGAATCAACACAGTCTCGAGATTCTTTTTTTTCTTCTTCGGATGCTCTAAAATTCAAACTTGTGCGCAAAATGAAAGTGTTTGAGGCCATTCTAGTGATTTAAAAAGGGATGAGCTTACCTTGTCGCATCAACCATTCAATTCATAATATGAGTGTGGTTCAAGAAAATCTTCCGCCAGATCCTCATTGCTTTTAAAATTAAATTTGATAGTAAGTCGACGATGCAGGTGCAGGCTATAACGTGGCCTATCGGTAAATTCAAATTCCTATCGTTCAATCGACACACGGAGTAGCGATGTACGCAATGTGAAAATTAACTAGCCTATTAAATGACAAAATCTAATTGTATCTCATGCTAAGACATCCCATCATTTCACTAATCTAGATGGTGGGTCGGGGTCAGGGTTTCTCTTTAAACACTTGTCATTGAAAAATCCTCGAAAAAGATCTAACGCCAAGCGATCTTTCCATACAAGGATGACTCAGAGGTGTGACTAGGACACATGGAACCTTAAGATGACTCAGAACGAAACTTAGGTCATACGACACCCGTATATGACAAAGACACATGGTAATTGAGACCGACATCTTCATTTACCCATGTTATTTAGAATCAAGACTTTTCGTAAGATAAACGTTCTAAAACTTGATCCTATCTTGCCGATGCTGAAAAGTATCAAGGATATGCAATCGGTGATAAGCTTACTCAAGTGCTCCCAGATTGACCTTCTCAAAAAAATTCCCGATGCTAAAAGTGTATCGGGGGTAGGCAGAAAAAATCAATGTTTTAAGTCTTTTATATTTCCCCGAACCCGAGCAAGCGCATTAGTCATCGTCTATCAGGGGTTTTTTGTGGCTTTTTTCAATGTTTATTCCTCGTGTACCTTTCCAACGCTGAATGCAAGCGCGTTAGTCGCAATGTTAGCTACAGATTCTTAGTTAGAATGCCAAGTAATTTTAGACACAAGGTTTCTTTTAACAAGTTCAAACAAATCCGAATTGATCTATAAGATTCATGAAAACAAAATAAACCATCCTCCCCCATAGTGAACTCAATTCAGACAGTAAAAGAAAACAAGTGGTACCCAAAAAGTGATAAAATTTCCTAAGGATTTTAGGGTGTGTTGAGTGCTCAACAAGATCCTCTATTGTTGCATCTATCTTCTGGTATTGGTTATCTTCTAGTTGTAAGGCTACCTACAGAGCCTCTTCTTGAGTTTGAAACTTATGTTGTCTCAAAGGGTATTTCAAGTGTGGTAGCAGGGAATTCATAAATAGATGTCTATGTTGCATATATGTCATGACATACTTCATCTTTCCCTTCAATCATTTGAATATCTGTTCAATCTCCCAGACATATTCCCCTGGTTTCTGTTTGATCTCTATCATCTCATTCATCTACTGATCCTCTGATCTAGGCTTATGGAATTTATTTATCAACAACTTCTTGATATCCATAATCATTCTAGTTGTTCCTGGTGGACTGTTTGTAGCTAATCTCATGTACCAATACAGTGCACAGTCTCTTAGTGTGATAGCTAACTGCACAAGTTTTTTATCCTCATCTGTGATCTTCTTTGCTTCCCAAATATTTTCACGTATGAAAAATTTCTTCTCAAGGTCCTCATATGCCTCTCCCTTAGATTCTGGTAAAATAATGGTGGGATCATGTCCTGCCATTGCAAATTGTGTTGGAATACTACCTCTGCGTAGTGTAGAGCCTTCAACAATGCTTCATAAACTGGATCCCCTAGTTTCTTCTTCCTGTGTAGATGTACTTCCTGTTGTGTTTCTTCCACTAAAATTCGGTTGTCTAAATGGCGGTGTTCTTTCTAGTGTATTAGTTACACATGGGTTTATGGGTTCCACACTGACACTGATATGGATAGGACTTCTGCCTTCGGTTCCTGCCCTTGGACCTCTTATCTTCCTTTCATATGTCACGTGCAGGATTTCCTCAATATAATCCACATCCCAGAGATCCTCTACCTCTTCTTCATCACTTTCCAAGCCTTCCCTCACAACTATGGCTCTCTTCTTATTGTTCATATTGTATTGGTAGGGTTCTCCACTGCACATTCTTCTAGTTGTTTCCATGATCTACTTGATCTGGTCTTCCTCCATCATGATTGGGTCCAATGCCCCCTCCTTTCCTCTATCCATCTCTTCCTCCATTTCTTCGTTTCTTGTCAGTGCTTCCCCCCTTCCCCCATGCACGCATGGAAGTTTAGCTATCTGATTCCATTGTCATTCCACATTTGTTATAAAGTAAAATATTGATGGAAGTATACAACAATCTCTTATACCTACCTCTAGGTCCCTTCAGGAACTCTTTCTCTGCTTCTCTATAAGACTTCGCAGTATCTACTACAAATTCTGTGATAAATACTGCAACAATGTTGTCTAACCAGAAATCTACTGCGCGTGTAAATTTATTGTCAACTTGTTGTAATTGCATGATCTCCACATAATTCCACTGTTGTTGTTTGATCCGATTTGTAGGGTGGTTTTATTTCAACCTCAATATCCACTCCTACAACACATGAAGGAAATCACATAAAAAACTTCATGCAAGTCGCTAAATACGTAATTTTCCAAATATTTGTGTGGTGTTAACTTTGGGTTTCTATTATCTTTCTGCGCAAATTCCAACTCCTTTTTTTTCAACCAGCTCTTGATCTCCTCTTTCATTGGGTTCCATGGTATAAACATCCCCTTTTATATTCTCATTATTTTTAACGTTTTCTCACCAGATCTGACATTCTTTTCACGATTCTTCAGCAGATCTCGTTCACTCAATCCCATTCTGTTCCAACTAGAAACAATCCATTTGTTGGTCTTAAACTATTCTTAATACCTTTATTGGGCTGACCCGGGTTCATATCTACCATGGTTTCCAACAAAACCCCTTTAAAACTATCAGCTCCTCTGGTACACCAGAAGGCAACGCAGTACAAAGAGTGCACTGCACAGTCTCACCCGAGATAGTTCTATTGGTAGTTACAATGATCAGGTTCTTTCATCCTAGGAATGAGTGGGGATATAGGATTAAACTCTTTGATCTTCATTTGTTACTTTAACATTTAGCTTATGTAACTAGTCATTCACACATTTTTCTAACATCTAATCATTGACAGTAAAGGAAATACACAATATTCAATCACATAACACATTATTTACCATGGTTCACCCCTCCTGGGATACGTCCACAAAAATGTTGCTTCTCTTATTTTTTATTATGGTGTTTCCAAAACTACAGTGCTATACGCATTACAACTCTCCATCAAACAGGACGATACCTACAATGAGGCAGACTAGATCACACCAAGCTCCTCAGCCTATGATCTAAACCTCAAGATCTACCTTATTTCCTCTCCTCAGCTTAGCAGCTTACAAAAAAGATTGGATTTACAGTCATTCTGTCTTCAGACAACATAGTAATAATGACCAACCCCAACCTAGACATCCTAGGTACCTACTTATACATTTTTTTGGCTTACCAGCCATTACATATTCTTACCAAAACCCTAACCCTATCATGGCTAGGTCTTCTTGCATGCATGATTCACATGCTTTCCTCTTCTGCATGCACATCTATCTTGTACGTGTTGATTTTCCTGCATGGGTGTCTGCCTTGCATGTGCTTCTTTTCTTGCATGCACATCTTCCTTACATGTGCTTCTTTCCTCAAAACTGGGCTTGCGCCCAAGACTTATTATTTCCATCAATTATCCTCTGTTTTGCACTATCTACACTCTCGTGTAGCTTGTGAGATATCCTGCTCCACATTCATGACCCCGAGCCCCTATCCAATCCATCTATTTGTTTATGTAATCTAGAGAAAAAATTCCAAGAGAAACAGGAGGCCAAAGTTCAACTCCAAAAGAGGAAATTCTAGACGAGCCGTGTGATCGCTGGGTCGAGATCATGGGAGATTTAAAGGGAAAATAAGATAAGGTAAAAATCCTCGATCTCGACCTCACAGACAAAGTATTGTTCCCGCAGATGAATATCAGTGTATTTTGGGACTTCGCTCCAGATGCACTAGGAGGCATGAATTTTGTGTCAAATCCAAAGTTCATCAACCTATTCAATTCAAACATCATGAACCTCAGGGATCTACCTATTTTCGGAACCACTAGTGAGGTTGCACGGTGCACCAAGTTTTTTATCAGTCGGGTGCATGAAAAGAGATTATGGCTCGATAGGAGATATCTAATTCATATCGAGGATATCCACCAACTCACCAGACTATCCATTGAAGGTGTTGGCCCTCGACCAAGTTTTGAGCAAACCTTGGTAAGGTTTGGACCACTTTTGGACTTCGACAGGCTGGTCAAAGATGGAGCGCCCAGGCGGAGTTGAGATCATGGATTTCACTTGTTTTGCGGGCTATGTGGACCTAATAAGGGGTTCTTTAGGGGTTTTGTAATAGGTTATGGGATTTCATCCCATGGGGTTTACCCATTATTAGGCCTTATTGTAAGGGATTGTAAAAGTATAAATAAGTAAGAATGTATGGTAGAAGTAGATAAGCAAGCAAAGTCTTGTTAGCTAAGTGCAAGTAGTTTTGAGTTTTTTTGTACAAAAAAATGTGTATGTAAGGCTCTGTGCTCAATAGAGAAGTTGTCTCTGTGCCTTGACCTAGTTTTGGGAAGGAGGATCTGGTGCTCAATGCGCAGATCTCTTGTCCTATGCAAAGATCAACTATGTGGCCTAGTGCACTGGAGTCACTAAATGTAAGAGATTGACGAATAATAGAGAAAGCAAAGAGGTTGGTGGACGTAGCCTCACACTCGGGTGAACCATGTATATCTTGTGTCTTTGTTTTTCTTTTTTCTTTGTTGTTTATGTTATTTATTTTCTTAGTGCCTTGATTATTATGTATGATATATATATTTGTTATTTCTTAGTGCTTTACTTGTGTGAAGGTTGAATGGATGCTAGATCTAACCTATAATGCTAAGTGCTCTGGGTATATTTTCATTTGTTACTGCAATGATCTATCCTTGGGTATGTTGTGCGATGTTAATAAGATTAATGAACTAATTCATGTTGTTCCTAAGTGTTAATAGAGTACTCTGCGAAGTGTTATTATCACAGATCTGTGTCGCAACTCAGTTACATACACCTGTGTCCTGTAAACCCCCCTGCCTCTATCTCGGGTGAGACTTCGCCTGCTCCACAGGTGTTGCTAAAGGGCTGGTAGTTAGGGTTTTGTTGGTGCGATGTTGAGCATTGAACCCTGGGTATGCCCCCGTGCCAACAAATGGTTCCGTTGTTAGGACCTGAAACTGTGATTGATGGGAACTGAAGTAAAGAAAAGAGAAGCTTTGTGTGTATATCTATTGCTGCAGTGCACAATAATCTACTTGAATTGCGAAGCTCTGTGCTAAGAAAGAAATATGATCTGAATAAAAGAGGTAAGATCTGAAAAGAGGTAAGCTTTGTGCTTTGACAAGAGAAAGATAAGTGAAAATTTTTGTTTCAAAAGCATGAATTTAAGTATGTTTAATAGATTTTTTCATAGTTTGAAGGCTAGGGCGCAGTTGGAAGAAAGAGTTGGTTTGAGTAAATTTAATGGAAATGAAGAAAGATATGTTATTTATATGCATAGAAAGATATGTTATTTATATGCATAGAAAGATATGTTATTTATATGCAGGAACCTAGAATTTGTTTTTGCAGATTGCAGGTCCAACATAGTGATCCTAGTGCGTAGTATAGAAGAGGTTGGGGAACGTTTAAAATAAAAAGAGGATTGACACTATGCTATAATTGTAGAAGACCAGAACATATTGCTAAGGAATTCCCTGACGTAGGTCCTATTTGTCTTTATTGTAAGATTGTTGGTCATGAGGTTGAGGGTTGTCCAAGGATGATTGCTAAAGTTGAATGAATGAACACCAGACAAGAAAACCATGAAGGAAGTCAAGAGACTAAGGGCATGTTAGAGAATCATAAAGAGAAAGAATCACTGAAAGCTTAGAATACATTATTACGGTTGAAAGAAATGATGGATGTTCACAAAGATGTTAGTTTACCAGAGACCCTGAAAGTAAAACAACACATAAGTGCAAGAATAGAATACTTCTACATAGAATGTGTCTTGGATGAAGAAACACAAGTGAATATTATGAAAAAAGAAACTTGGGAAATATTTGGAAAGCCTACTGTGGTGCCTTCATTGGGAAGGATAGGTTTGTTTAAGGGAAATATGATAACTTTATGTGGAAGAGTTACTAATGTACCTATTATTTTTCATGGAACATCAACTGAAGAAGAATTTGAAGTCATTAAGTTTATTGAGGAAAACGCCCCTTTCCCACTTTTGCTAGGTAAGACTTGGATTGAGAAAGATCAAATTGGAAGGAAAGCAGAGGAAGAAGATACAGGAAAGAATAAGCAAGAAATCAGGGATTTAATATCTATAAAAATAGACCGACTAATAGAAGAACGAGAGGATACGTCGAAGCAACAGAACAAAGTAACAACACAGGAGGGACAAAAGGTAAGAGAATTAGTTGTCAAGGTTGAAAGAATGTAAGAAGACTTGAAGAACCTACTATTGACTGGCATAAATGACACACCATCAACTAGAAGGTCAAATCCAGACTGGGGTTGTCTAAATAACCCAAGCCATTTGGAATGAAATGACCTGACAAGTTTAATGGCTTTGTTGACCAACTAAAGTCCTAAAAATGAAAGAAATGAAAATAATCTATGAAACTACGATACTAAAGATATAAATTTAATACTTTATAAACATAAAAAAATAGAAGTGTGGATATGTACATATGGATTTGAACAATGTATATACAATTTGCAAGTTTTGTTGGATGTCTTGCAAAATCGATGTTTTTTGGAAAATTTTTATGAAGTATATAAAGAAATCACATACATTTTATATTTTCTATTTTATATTTAAAATCTAAAAAATAAAGAAATACTAATTAAAACACAATTTGAAATAAGAACAACATAACACTCAAAGCCAATTTAAATTATTCTTATTTCGTTGATAAATAAAATGACAAAAGAAATAGAATACAAGTAAACTAACCTGAGATTAATCAATTACTGAGTTTATGTATTTTCGCAATTCAAACTCCTAGTTGTCCTGCCTGTGAGAAAAATCTGTAATAGGTTGGGGCTAACACTCCCAGAAGCAAACTCAAAGGTGTGTTTTCAGAGAAGAAATATAAGAGAAGAGTAATAAACACACAGATCTGGTGATCTTGCAATGATGAACACTTATAGTGAAATAAATTTTAATATTAAGCATTCATGTAACACATCATTTAACATCAATCATAAATCAATCATATTTAAATGAAATAATGATCACAAAGTAATATATGAACAACAAATTACAGACAAAATTAAAGCGCTGAATAATATGAAATATCATACAAGAATAAGACTAAATATTGTATAAACATAATAACATTCCATAATATAAAAGGAAAAACAAAATGGGTAAGCACCACGCTGATCTAAAGCCAAGGCATGAGCAACTCGTCCATACAGTCTTGAAAGTTACATGTCCATAATGTGTCCAAATCAAAAGTCCCTTCACTACCAAGAGTGAACAATATTTAAACTAGTTCAGGATTCAAATTCTCATATCATACAAGATAGAGTTGAATCCACAAAAATTAGACAATATTACAAAAATAACGAAAATAGTAAGCACTCATGCATGAGTTGGTTTTGTCTAAATAAGCCAAAGTTTTGTAAACATAGAAAATAAAGAAAATATTGAATCTTTTAATGTATGATTCAAAGTGCTTTCTCCATGCAATCAACAGTGTATTCTTCCATTTCCAGTAAATAGAAAAAACTGATTTGATATTCAGAAAAACAATTGTTAATTATTATTCAAAAGAGACTGGCTACATAATCATATATTTTGTAGCTAGTCTTATTTTTAGCAAATGAAATAAAAAATGAAATCTACTTATTTCATTTTTTTATAACATAATTGAATGAAATCAAAACAAAATTGTTTTACCATTAAAAATTATCCAAAGAGGGATCTGACAGTTTAGAATTTATAATTGCTTTGAAACTGGTTGTGTTCTTAATGACTATATTCCCAACCCTTTTGAGTTTTTTATTCTCCCTCTCTGTGTGTGCCTTTAGGTCAAGGTTGCGTTGTTTCAACAGAGAATTCTTAGCAAGAAAGCATTTAAATCGAGCCTGTAAGAGAAGAACATTTGTATAGTAACACTCTATCCAGTCAAGACAACTATCACAACGCACCGGGGTAATGTCAGATCGACGTGGATCACAGTCGACAATGGGTGCTTCATTTTTACCTGTGGTTTGTTCCAGGTTGTGATCGATACCCAAAAATCCTTCTTTACCCTTAAGACATGGGGGTAAATTGGTCACGAAATCATACTGCTCATCATGGGTAATAACCTCTCTCCTGGAACATTGATTTGGTGGGTCTTCACGAGCCAAGAAATCATCTATCTCATGATTTGAACACCGATCATTGATCTCGATCGGATCGATCGAGCTCATATGATTACTCTTTCGATTTCTTAGTTATCTAGAAATCAAATGACCAACATTCTTATTCTTGAAACTTAAATCCGTGCTCTGTGGTTTCTTTCCCTTACGAAAATTCTTCACAATAGGTTTATCTTTAACGTTTAAACTAGAATTGCTCATAGGCACAGGATGATACTTTTCTTTTAATTCGACAATTACTTGTTCCAGAGATCTTTGAGGTGAAAACCTACACAGTAATTCTTTATCCATAGGGGTTTCATCAACAACAAAGACTGATTCAATAAATTCAGGGCCATCAATTGAATTAATGACTTGGATTTCAGTTACTCATCTATCTGAATTAGGGTTTATAGTTAAAAGAGGGTTGACTGTAGCATCATCTTGGGTGAAGCCATTTATGATCGAAAAGGTCTCCCAATTGTCACCTATTTTCAATAAGTGATAAACCAACAAGATTTTAACGAGTCCATGGTGAAACAGACTCGAATTGATACCCTGTCGCTTATAGCACTTAGACATTTTGTAAAGACTCATCAATAGGTAAAAAGGAATATCCAACTCAAACCCTATGAAATTCATAAGCAAATGTATGTGGTACAAAAAAACTAGCCCATATTGACCTTCACATGTAACAAACTTCTTTATAATTAAAAGGAGACTATGTCATCTAGGTTTTAGCAGAGAAATAGGAATACCTTTTGTACAACAAGTGGTTTTATGGGAAGCCATGACTAAACTCCATGGGACATATTCTAACTTTGCGTTCTTAAACTATCTCTCGCCTTTTAATCGGAGTCCTGTCCCCTTGCTCATGAAATCCTCTGTTAACTCCAAATGTGTATCCCTAATATTGGCTCTAAAGCCATCAAAATTTTATGCAAAAGATTTTTCAACCGAGATATTATAGTCTTCAAACTTCTTGAGGAACACATCCCACCCATGAGTCTTCAGGCCGTCAATTGTGTCATCATGGGATAAAAAATATTGGCATACATTCGGCTTGATACGAACCACAGCTGCCATTACCACTATGACAAAGATGCAACATATATAAGAAGGGATAGGTTTAGGTTTCCAACGAATGAGCATCAAAGACAGGTTTAAGCGGGATGTAATAGCATATAAATCGCAGAGTATGGGGGATATCATAACTCGGATAGGAAAATTGGGGAAAATGACAACAAAAAGGTTCATAATACTCCAAACCATTTCTCACGATGAGTGCCAAACCCTACAGAGTACAAAACCCTACGTTCATAATGAATGTTCTCATTAATTTTTCGGGCCAACAAGGTGAAATGAAGATGCAAGTACAACATGCCTATACTAATTTGCATGAATGTTGATATGTCAATTGAACTCATGAGAACAATATCTACAGTTAACCAAGGTTCTAGTGCGTTCAAACATTTCCACAAGGAACTATAGAACCAATGAATACATAATAACCATAATACACAAAGACTTCGATAGTGGATCAATCAACCATTTCATAAGATTTGAATTTTAATCATATATGGGTGACTTTTAAAACAATATTTCTAAGGTAAAAGATCATGAAACCAAGCCAAGTTTTATGTTTAAATTCATGCTTACAGTTATGAATTAAAAATAAAAATAAAACAAAAAAGAAAACGAAAAAAAAACTCAATAAGGTAAACTTAATCCAATCATTGCCTCGAAATTCAGAAACATAAACATTTACAAATAGAATGTGATGGAAGCTACTAAAAGGTATAGTCTCTTTCGATCATGATAAGTGTCAAAAATTATGTGTGGCTAACAACAATGGAGATGTACTGGGTGAAGTAGTTATCTCTGCATCACTAGAAAATTCATGTTAGGGTGAATCCGATGAAATGAATTTTTCAGAAATAGTTAACAACAGGTCAAGCATACTGATCATAACTTAAAAAATGACGCAGTTTAGCATCATATGTATTTCTATATAAAAGAATGTAATCTAGTGTCTAGCTTAGATTATGAGTGTAGCGATTGTTTATGCAGTTGACTTCAATACTGTTGATAGGGCCATTGTTGCCAGTAGGCATCCATAGCCTCGATAGTGATGTCATTTGACCCACTCTAGTAGCTCTATCCTGTCCAAGAGTTGTCCATTTATGATATGAGAAATCTTTTCACTTTGATCAAATTGAAAACATATTTGAGGATCTTCTTAAACCTGACATTGCTTTACTGCCAGCAGGCCTGTTCAGTACCCCAACGAAGTTGCCTTGGTATCATGCATGCATTTACACGCAACCAACAGACCTGTAAAGTGTCCCGACGGGTTTACATACACTTCCCACACATTATCATGCTTTCAACCCTCTAGAGTTTGTTTATAGTTTGCATAACTTAATAATATTCAAGATGGTGGGGTGATACTGAAAATCTTGTAGCTTGGAATGAAAAATTCGATCTTTTACCAATTATTCTTCTGTTTTGATGACCTTCATCATGATTTGGACACTTATATTTTAGTTAGGAAATCATCTCGAGGATGAGAAGGTATAGTTGAGTTGTTTTCCTCAAAACACAGACAACGTTATAAGTTTATTAATGACAATCACGTCTACTTGTAATTTCAATGAGAAACCATAAACATTGATTTGAACAGAAAACCACTTCTGTTGATCTGAGTTTTAGCAGTTACTGCTCAGGTGGTTGGAAAGTAATCAACTACTGCTAAGGAATGAAAATTATGATTCCCCTTCCACAAATGAGATGGTGACTTAGACATAATTATTAAGAAAACACATCAAAACCAAGAAAAATGAAAAGAACCAAAATAAAAAACAGAAAAGAAAATTAAAAAATATTTACAAAGAGTGGAACATAAATCATCTAGTGAAATACTTCTTGAGAGCCTGTCCATTCACTAGGAAAGTGTCTTTCTATCCCTCCAAATTATGTAGACGGAAAGAGCTAGGACCCAATTTTTTAGAAATTACAAATGGTCCCAGCTACAGATTCTGGAACTTGGTGGGTTCCCCCTTTCCCTCGTGAGCTTTGTCCCACTTGAGAACCAACTCTCGGACATAAAAATTCCAATTTGAATAAGAATTTGAATCAAACCATCTTTTTACAATTTGCTGATGCTGATCTAGTTTTTGTTTTTCTTGTGTTCTCACTTCCTCCAATTTTAATAAGGCATTTATTCAATTTTCTATAGGAGGGAACTCCTCTTATTGAACTTTTTGCGACAATTGTAGAGAAGGAAGTAAAACATGCAGAGGGAGAATTGTTTCTCTTCCATAGATGAGGAATAATGGGGAATTTCCAGCAAAGGCTTTTGGGGTTACCCTGTCAGCCCAAAGTGCATTATACAGTGCATTGTGTTAATTCTTGTGATTTTCTGAGACTATTCTTTTAATACTATTGATTAAATTTTTGTTTGTTGATTCTGCTAAGCCATTTCCTTGAGGGTAGTAGCTTGCAAAATAATTCAGTTTAATCCCTTTTTCCAGAGAAATGATGTTCATATCAAGGGATGAAAAGTAAGAGGCATTATAAAAAAACAGACATTCGGGAATGCCGAATCAAGTGATGATATGAGAGTTCAGGAAATATACTACCCGATTTGTATTCACCACTTTTAAAGGTACAACTTCGAACCATCTAGTAAAATAATTTGTTGATGTAAGGATATACTTGTGCTGCTATGAAGAAGAGGGATTAATTGGTCCTATGATGTCAAGGCCCCATTCCTAAAAAGGGGCATCTAAAGTGACAGGCTACAAAGGGAATGCTGCCATTTTCACCTGTCTTGCATCCTTTTGGCAGATTATGCATTTACAACACAACACATGGGCATATTTAAACAAGATAGGCCAATAGTACCCAACTCTCAGCACTTTGTGGGCGCTGGTATCTCCGTCAAAGTGACCACCGAATTCACTTGCATGAAGTTTAGATACTACTTATTCTGCCTCTTCCTTCTCTAAAAAACGCATAAGAACACCATCAAAGTTCTTTCGAAACAATACATCATTTATTAACTGGAAAGATGCATATTTAAGCCTAAGTGCTCTTCTATTTTTAGGATCAAGATTGCGGGGAGAAAATCCATGTGTCAAATAAAATCTAATGTTCTCATACCAAAAATTGGATGTAACTTGTGCACAACTAATCTATTTTTGGTTGTGCTAATTTACAGTTGAGGTGTTCATTTGACTTTCTTGTTCTTCAACTGAATAAACCACTAGTTTACATAGGCCTTGACCTCTAATAATTTTTTCAGGAGTTATCTCAAGGTCATATTCTTGTAACGAAGTCATCCAATTTTCCCTTTTCTCACCCAGCTCTTTTTGTACTAACATGTTTCTCACAACATGATAAGGAACAATAACCTTGGTTTTGGATTTCAAAAGGTAAGACCGGAAGTGTTTCACTGCTTTGAAAACAACATATGCCTGTTGATATACTGTTGGATAATTAATCTATGCTCCTTTAAAAGATGATATCATGAATGCAATGGGTATTTCATTGCTTTCAACATTTTTCTGCGCAAGTACAACAACATAAGATCGGTCAGAAGAAAAGGTGTAAAGAGTGAAATCTTGAGAAAAATCGGGACTCATCAAGGAAGGGGATTCTATTATTGATTTCCTGATTGAGTCGAAAGACTAACTTTCTTGTGGTCCCAAACGATACAAAACATCTTTTTTAATTAAATTCTGTAATGGTATTACCATTTCCGAGAAACTTGGGACAAACCTTCTGACGAAATTAATCTTTCCCAAAAAGGACTGCATGGCTTTTTTGGAAGGCGGAGGGGGGAGTTTAGAAATAGCTTGGGTTCTTTCAGGGTCAATAATCATTCCATCCTTAGACACTATAAACCCAAGAAATTTACCTTGCTCCACTGTAAAGAATGATTTCTTAGGGTTGAGAGATATGCCGAACTTGCAACATCGTTCCAGGATAACCCTGAGGTGAGACAAGTAATCTTTCTTGTTTTTAGAGAAGACGGTGACATCATCAAGGTAGACCATGAATGACTGGTTAATGAGGGCATGGAAATCAATATCCATTGCTCTCTGAAAAGTGGCACCAATTTTTATCAGTCCAAAAGGAATTTTCCTGTAGGCATAAGTTCCCCATGGGGTGTGAAAGGTGGTTTTAAGTTGATCTGAGGGGGACATGAGGACCTGGTTGTATCCTAAAAAACCATCTAGCATAGATAGTCTTTCGGAACTAGACACTTGTTGTAGGATTTGTTCCATTGGAGGAACATGGTAGTTTTCTTTATCAAATGTTCAGTTTAAGTTCCGAAAATCGACAGAGAGTCGAATTTCATCACTTTTCTTCCTTACAGGGACTAAATTAGACACCCATTGTGTGTGCCTAATCAGGAAAATTATCTTTACAGTTAGCAATTTGTTTAGTTCTTTTTTAATAGTGGGCTCCAATTTAGGATGCATCTTCCTCAATTTCTGTTGAAAAGGCTGAGTCTGGGGTTTCATAGGGATAACATGTTGTATGATGTTAGGGTCAAATGTTTTCAAGTCATCATACATCCAAGAAAAAATGTCTTTAAATTCTTTAAATAGATTTATAAAAGAAGATCTTTCTTTCTCGGAACATCCCTTTCCTAGATTAATATTTTTAGGATTATCCTTTGTTCCTAAATTAACTGCATAAATCAAAGAAGAACTGTTAGTTTTACAATTTACTATCCCTCTAAATTTATCATGCAAGTCATAAAATTTCTCTAGTCTTATGACAGATTTGGGGATAGAGTTTACCAGCTTGGATGTAGATTTAGGAGATCGAGGATAAGAAATTACCATGAAATTTCGGAGGTTCTCATCGTGAGTACCTTCATCAATGACTGCACCTTGGAAGGTGTCTTCCATATGAAGGAAGTTGATAATTTGCTGGTCATCATCGAATAATCTCCAATTTGTAATGTTATCCAGGACCGACAAACTGAACACCAATTCAATTGAAAATGCATTAGGGGAAATACCTTTAGCGGGGAATAGTTTAGAAGCAACATTGGCCAATAAATCAACTTCTGAATTACTCAATCTAGGAATGGAATGTATGTTGAATGCTAAAAATTTATGCATTAGACTCCATACCTCTGTTTGGTAGCTTTTCAGATGTGGTGATAAGAAAGGTATGGTGTTTCTTACCTGCCTAACCATGATTTTTGAATCACCAAATACTATCAAATTCCACACGTTCATATCCAAAGATTTCCTGAGTCCTTGTAGAAGTTCTTTGTACTCGGCCATGTTATTAGTACATTCGAACTCTAACTAACAAACAATAAAAGTCTTTTTACCTGTAAGATCGATGAGTACAGAACCAATACCTGCTCCTTCTTTGGATTTGGATCCATCAAAGTATAAGGACTAGATTTGTGCGTCATTGGAAGTACTCGGTATACTTGGAAAAGCAAAGAAGATGTTTGAGTACAGGTTACAACTTCAGATTGTTGTGCAAGATTAGTGATGGGAGAGATTTTCATCATGAAATTACCAAATAAGGTATTCATTCCTTGTGTTTCAAATGAATTAGAATATGTAATGAAAGGTTCATTTGTATCATTCAGATCTGTTACAGTATGCTAAGATAACATTCTTTGTTTATCCTAATTTTGTTGGGCTACCAATTTTCAGGTAGCCATAAGTGAGACCAATCTGTGGCAAAGTAACCGTGCAACTATTCTGACCAATCCCTGCTTAAAAACAAGCCATAAACTTCAGGGATATAAAAAATGACAATATCAATTATCTGATGAACCTTAGGATTGGACGATAGTCTAATCGGTACATGCTTAAGCTCACCAATTACTTTCACATTTGTTCGATCCAGTTGAATGATTTTAAGATCAGAAGGTTTAGCTTCTGCATTAATGTTTTGGCATACATATAGAGGCACCATGTTTTATGATGCATTGGAATCGACCATAGAATTATGTACATTAATATTAAAAATTTCAAAGGTTAACAAAAAAGGCATGACATTTTTCTGAGTGTTAACAACAGAATTCTGTTGATTTTTTTATGATGTCCCTAAAACAGTTTTATTTACATTGGCTACAATTTTTTCTTCAAAGTCCCTTTTGTCTGGTGGTTCAGATGTCTTTTTAGTTGGGACGTTCTTAGCTACGTTTGAATCAATTTATGCTGATTTTTTGTTGCTAGAGTCTCTCTTTTTACTGTTTTCAGCAATACTTTGAAGCATTTTCTGCAAAATAAGGGGAAATTTCAACAGTTCAAAAACAGAAATATTAGCCCTCAATTTTTTTAGATCTTCAATTAAATCATATTCTAAAACTGGGGTTGTTAAGCTTTGTTTAATTTCAGTTTTCTTTGACTTCTTTGGAAGAACATTTTTACTTGCTTCAGAAGGGGGTTTGTTTTGTATTTTGCTTCTTGTGTTGTAGGGGTGGACAGTTTCAAAATTCGCTTGGAAAATACTGTCCGATAAGTGACTGAAAATAGGGGGAGATGAGTCTTCCTCTTTTGGTACCTCTTCCTCAACTAAATATTCAAAACTTTCAGGAAGAACAGAAGAAAAATGATCATGTGCTTCTAATATGGTTTGCAAAGCATACTGTAAACTTTCAAAATTTAGACCTTCTGTGGTTGGGTTTGGCCGGTTGGGAGGAAACGGTTTTCTGAAAGGAGGTTTAAAACTTCCTTTTCTTGTGGATTCCTCCTCGACTGATCTCTTCAAGTCGACGACCTAATTGGACAATTTTTGGAAAGATTTCTAAAAGCTCCCCAAGTCTAAAGTTTCTTGTTGATTTTTAGTTTGAGGAGGCCTAGTGAGAATCTCTATTTTCTTCTTAGAGGATGAGGTTGTTTCATCTTCACTACTAACATTGTCTTTTAGGTTCAATATATATTTCTCAATTTGACTTTCTTCCTCAAAAGCTTCTAACAACGTGTTATTTTCAGAGCTTTTGACCCATATAGCTATGTTATTCTGCAATGATTTGGCGTAATATGCAAGAATTAAACTTTCAGCGAGCATTGAATCTACAAGGATTTTGTTCTTAAACGTAAAAAATCTTTGGTTAAAGTACTTCACTTTTTCCTTAGGATTCATTTTTAAGATGGAGAGTTCTGTAACCAAGACTTCAGGAGATTTATCATCTCCAATTTTTTCCAAGAAACAAGTTTCAAACTTGTCCCAAGAGATGATGGTTTGGGGATGTTGAGAAAAATACCATGTGGAGGCATTTCCCTCAAAAGTATAAGGAAATAATCTGCATACTACATCCTCGTGTTCAACACTTCGGAGTCTAACAACCAACATAAATTTTTTGATGTGATCCTCAATGGATTGCTTTGAATCTAGATCGAATTTAGGAAGCCTTTTTTTCAGATGTTTCAATAATGGGTGTTGGGGTCCAGGTACAACCACGACATCTTGATTGAGCCAAGGTCTGGTAGGATTATTTTGGTTTTCCATGGAAGTTGGTGGTGTCGAAGGTTGATATGTTTTTTATGAATACCTTCCTTCATATGGATATTCTCCTCCTAAAGAGGATGGAGAAGAATCATGTGGAGATGGTGGAATACCGAGTCCTCCTGCTCTGGGAATGAGTGTTTCAGTAGGACTGGTAGTATTTCCACCTAAAGGGTTTTGGGGCAGACCAGTGCCTTGAAGTTTTTCTCGGATATTCGAGAAGTCAAGGGGTTGATTAAGTGGCCTACCAGGTTGTCTGATATGGTCTAAGGCACTATGCATTCTTATGAGTGACTGACGAATAATTTATCGGACGTCGGCCCCTCGAGGAACTGGTGTCACTAGTTCAATGAGAATCTCAGGGCTATCGTTTGAGGTAGTTGTTGTTTCAAGTGTAACATTATTTTCTGAGAGACTACGCGTTACGAGAGGAGTGCGAGTGTGTGGTGGAGGAGTCTTGCGACCTCCATGTGCCATCAATTTAATTTAGGTCCTCCTTCTAGTGCCATTTGTTGACGGGTGTAAATGACACACTATCAATTTGAAGGTCAAATACAGACCAGGGTTGTCTAAATAACCCAAGTCATTTGGAATGAAATGACCTGACGAGTTTAATGGCTTCGTTGGCCAACTAAAGTCCTAAAAATGAAAGAAATGGAAATAATCTATGAAACTACGATACTAAAGATATAAATTTAATAATTTATAAACATAAAAAATAGAAGTGTGGATATGTGCATATGGTTTTGAACAATGTATATACAATTTTCAAGTTTTGCCTGATGTCTTGCAAAATTGATGTTTTTTGGAAATTGTTTATGAAGTAGATAAAGAAAGCACATACATTTTATATTTTCTATTTTCTATTTAAATTCTAAAAAACTAAAGAAATACTAATTAAAACACAATTTGAAATAAGAATAGCATAACAGTCAAAGCCAATTTAAATTATTCTTATTTCGTTGATAAATAAAATGACAAAAGAAATAGAATACGAGTAAACTAACTTGTGATTAATCAATTAAGTAGTTTATGTCTTTGCACAATTCAAACTCCCAACTATCCTACCTATGAGAAAAATATGTAACAGGTTGGGGCTAACACTCCCAGAAGAAAACTCAAAGGTGTGTTTTCAGAGAAGAAATATAAGATAAGAGTAATAAACAGACAGATCTAGTGATCTTGCAATGATGAACACTTATAGTGAAAGAAATTTTAACATTAATCATTCATGTAACACATCATTTAACATCAAGCATAAATCAATGATATTTAAATGAAATAATGAACACAGATGTAATATATGAATAACAAATTACAGATAGAATTAAAGCGCTGAATAATATGAAATATCATACGATAATAAGAATAAAGCTTCTATAAACGTAATAACATTCCATAATATAAAAGGCAAAACAAAATGGGTAAGCTCCACACTGGTCTAAATCCAAGGAGTGAGCAACTCGTCCATACAGTCTTGAAAGTTAAATGTCCATAATGTGTCCAAATCAAAAGTCCCTTCACTATCAAGTGAACAGTATTTAAACTAGTTCAGGATTCAAATGCTCATATCATACAAGATAGAGTTGAATCCACAAAAAATGGACAATATTACAAAAATAGCGAAAATAGTAACCACTCATGCATGAGTTGGTTTTGTCTAAATAAGACAAAGTTTTATAAACATAGAAAAGACATAAACCACTGAATATTTGAACGTATGATTCAAAGTGTTTGCTCCAGGCAATAAACAATGTAATCTTCCATTTCCTGTAAATAGCAAAAACCGATTTGATATTCAGAAAAACAATTGTTAATTATTATTCAAAAGAGATTGGCTACAAAATCATAGATTCTGTAGATAGTCTTATTTTTAGCAAATGAAATCAAAAATTAAATATACTTATTTCATTTTTTCATAACAAAATTGAATGAAATCAAAACAAAATCATTTTACCATTAAAAATTAGCCAAAGAGGGATCAGACAGTTCAAAATTTATAATTTCTTTTAAACTAGTTGTGTTCTTAATGACTATATTCCCAACCCTTTTGAATCATTTACTCTCCCTCTCTGTGTGTGCCTTCAGGTCAAGGTTCTCTTGTTTCAACACAGGATTATGAGCAACCAAGCGTTTAACTCGAGCCTGTAAGAGTGGAACATCTGTATAGTAATGCTCTATCAAGTCGAGACAACTATCACAGTGCACTGGGGTAATGGCAGATCGATGTGGATCACAGTCGACAAGGGGTGCTTCATTTTTACCTGTGGTTTGTTCCAGGTTGTGACCGATACCCAAAAATCCTTCTTTACCCTTAAGACACGGGGGTAAAATGGTCACAAAATCATACTGCTCATCATGGGTAATAACCTCTCTCCCGGAACAATGATTTTCTGGGTCTTCATGAGCCAATAAATCATCTATCGCATGATCTGAACATCGATCATCGATCTCAATCGAATTGATTGAGCTCAGATGATTACTCTTTCAATTTCTTAGTTTTCTATAAATCAAACGACTAGCATTCTTATTCTTGAAACTTAAATCCGTGATCTATGGTTTCTTTCCCTTACGAAAATTCTTGACAACATGTTTATTTTTAACGTTTAAACTAGAATCATTCATAGGAACATAACGATCCTTTTATTTTAATTCAGCAATTACTTTTTCCAAAGATCTTCGAGGTGAAAACCTACATGGTAATTCTTTATCCACAGGGGTTTCATCAACAACAGAGACTAATTCAATAAATTCAGGGCCATCAATTGAATTAACGACCTGGATTTCAATTACTGGTCTATTTGAATTAGGGTTTATAATTAAAAGAGGGTTGACTGTAGCGTCAGCCCGGGTGAAGCCATTTATGATCAGAAAGGTCTCCCAATTGTCACCTATTTTTGACAAGTGATAAACCAACAAGATTTTAACGAGTCCATGGTGAAACAGACTCGAATTGATACCATGTCACTTATACCGTTTGGACATTTTGTAAAGACTCATCACAAGTAAAAAGGCATATCCAATTCAAACCCTATGAAATTCATAAGAATATGAATGTGGTACAGAAAAACTAGCCCATATTTGCCTTCACATGTAACAAACTACTTTAGAATTAAAAGGAGATTGTGCTATCTAGGTTTTAACAGAGAAATAGGAACACCTTTTGTACAACAAGTGGTTTCACGGGAAGCCATGAATAAACTCCATGGGACATCTTCTAACTTAACATTCTTAAATTATCTCTGGCCTTTTAATGGGAGTCATGTTGTCTTTCTCATGAAATCCTTTGTTAATTCCAACTATATATCCCCAATCTTGGATCTAAATCCGTAAAAAATTGGTGCAAAAATTTTGCAACCTGGAGATTATAGCCTTTGAAATTCTTGAGGAACACATCCCACCCATGAGCCTTCAAGTCATCAATTGCATGATCATGGGATATAAAATATTAGCATATGTTCGGCTTGATATGAACCATGGGTTCCATTACCACTATGATAGGGATGCAACAGATATCATAAGGGATAGTTTTAGGTTTCCAATGGATGAGCAGCAGAGACAGGTTTAAGAGGGATGTAATAGTACGAAAATCATAGAGTCTGGGGGATATCATAACTTGGACAGGAGAATTGGGGAAAATGACAACCAAAAGCTTCATAAGACTCCAAACCATTTCTCACGATGAGGGCCAAATCCTACAAAGTACAAAACCCTATGTGCATAATGAATGGTCGCATTAATGTTTTGGGCCAGCAAGGTGAAATGAAGACGCAAGTACATCATGTCTGTACTAATTTGCATGAATGATGATATGAAAATTGAACTCATGAGAACAATATCAATAGTTAAGCAAGGTTCTAGTGCATTCAAACATTTCCACAAGGAACTATAGAACCGATGAATTCATAATAACCATAATACACAAAGACTTCAATAGTGGATCAATCAACCATTTCATAAGTTTTGAATTTTAATCATATATGGGTGACTTTTAAAACGATATTTACAAGGTAAAAGATTATGAAACCAAGCCAAGTTTTATGTTTAAATTCATGCTTATAGTCATGATTTAAAAATAAAACAAATGAAAAAGAAAACAAAAAAAAAACTCAATAAGGTAAACTTAATCCAATCATCGCCTCGAAAATCAGAAACATAAACATTTACATATAGAAGGTGATGGAAGCTACATAAAGGTATAGTCTCTTTTGATCATGATAAGTGTAGAAAATCATGTGTGGTCACCAACACCTATCTATGAAAGCAATAAGTATATCCACCCAGGAAGTATTAAGAGAAGGGATATTAATTGCAGACCCTTTGAGGGCACCTCAACAGTGTGAAGCCACTGCACTAAAGGAAGATAAGAATAAGAATGGAAAGAGGAATACATAAATAGTTAAAGAGACTCGGATCATAGGGAAGAAGGCAAGGAAGCTCAATAAAAAGAAATCTAAGTTGGAAAATCAATAGGAAGCTACAGAGATCAGATGGAAAACTTCGCAGACTGGAACCTCGCAGGAGACAGGTTCACGGAATTTGGACCTTGCTGGAACAGTAGGACTGCGTAGAATGGGAATTCACCCTGGTGAAGCTATATGACTATTGGAGGTGCCCTAAACATTAGAAAGATGCTCCAGAATGGTTGGAAAACACATTTATGGACTGATGGACCTCTTTTGGGATGTTGAGACCATGCCATAATGGACAGATTCACATTAATGGAAGCATTCCTGAACGTTGGAAGAATCTGTTACGATGCCCTGCTTATTTAACTCGTTGGTCACTACGTCAGGACCACTTTTTTCCACCCGTGATTAACTAAGCTAAGAAGATAATTGATTGTGTTTCGAGCTGTGTTATCTGAAGCTAGACCTCGTCACTTGTTTGTCTACACCTCTTGTTCATTCATCTACCCCGACCTGTCTATTTAAAAGTGAGAATGTTGAGCAAACCTACTGAATTAGAGAAGTATGTTGAGGATATCTTCAAGAAAAGAATGATTGACAAACCATTATATGAAGGTGTCCAGGCATTGTCGACTAGGGGACTGCAAGCTTCCCCTTCGACTGGACGTCATTCTAGTCGTGTTAACCCTGCAACTAAGCAGCGAAGTAAGCACTGCGACGATCTAGCTAATGCGAAGAAGATCCCGTCCATCCTACCAGAGTATATCCCAACTTTAGCTGGAATCGTTAACCGTGACAACATCCCATGATATTATGAGTACACCCTGATCACCGTGTATATTCCTAAAGGAATACACGTAGTTGGAAACCAGTTAGGACATATCCCACTACTAAAGAATAATGATTTCAATCTAGGTAACATGAAGAACTATGCTATGCTAGTGCCCCACTACTACTTGACAATGTCAACTGGGAAGAAGCCTCACCTCATCTCGGAGCCATGGATTAAGGGACCAACATAGTCCACTATGTTGAATGTGATAAAGATTCCTCATTTTGGCTGCCACTAGGAGGTTAATGTTTGCGTTAAATGCCTCTTGTCATGATATCATGGTGGATACTTGTGGCTTGACCGGAGGATTATTGTGGATCCGACGTTGATAGACCAGATTACAGGCTTAAGCATGAAGGGACCTGACCCTCAACAGTTTTATCCAGGGAAGGCCTCAGACTGCTCCTTGGCAAAGTGTATCAAGGAATATTACAGAGAAGTCAAAAAAGGAAAGAAAGGTTACAAGGTAACCTCTATATAGGATGGTGCAGTGTGCCTCACTTGCCAACTCATAACTAGAAATCTCGTAAGGAAGAACCACCCCACACAGGTCACCGGGTTCGTGGTGGACCTCGCAGGAAAATGTGTGGAGGGCATGCATATGAACTAGGTGATTTACCTCATCAATGAACTAGAGAAGGATTGCCGCAAAGCCCAGGATCTGGGATATGAATTCCACTTCATTTGGATGATATTTTTGATCTCATTTGTCACTTGGAAAATTCTTGAAGGAGCCACCTTCCCGGAGATCGAACCATTGGAGTTGTTGACTGCTAGGTTTTCGACCTTGTGGTACACCAACGACATGGCAAAGCAGTGGCAGTCCAACATTGTGTTTCTTTCATATTATCAGCAATTGAAGGTTTCCATCGAGTCATTTATGCACATGACACTGTACACCTTGCACCAATATAGACCAATATAAAAGTTCCACGCAGACCCACATTTCATCTATATCACTGCGCGTAGAGATGAGAGCAATGAAGAACTATAGTCATACTACAAGCTAATATATGAAGACATGGAGTATATCATAAAGGAATAGTTGAAGGAACTCATTGTACTTTCCGCTGATGCAAAAATCTCTGACACTAACACCATATTAATCCCCCTAGTCACTCTGGTTGAGCATGTCGGACAATCTAGTGGGACAAAGAAGAAGAATAAGTGGGAAGAAATCCAGGATATAGAGACTGATGAGGAGGACAATGTCTCTAAAGAAAATGGATTTGTATCACTAGGAGGAGGAGGAGATGAAGAATATGGACAAGGAATAGGGGATGAGCAAGGAGGAGGTGAAGCTACAACCTATGCAATAGGAATCCTACTAGATGTTCAAAAATATTGATGGACATGGCTCATAATTGGACCAAGTGGTGAAGTGGTTGCATCAGTATAACAATTCCTGGAAGGGCCTGTTACAGAATGGACAATCCAAGAGCTCGCTGAGCAGGAGGCTCAAGAGAAGCAGCAAGTCAAGGTAGCTCGAGTTAAGATCAAGGCCTTCTAAGCAGCATTTCCAAGACCTGAGTGACTCGGGACGAGTCACATGTGCATGTTGGGGGCATGTTGGTCCTCAACCAAGTTTTGAGGAAACCTTGGTCAGGTTTGGACCACTTTTGGACTTCGACAGGATGGTCGAAGATAGAGCACCTAGGCAGAGTTGAGATCGCATATCTCACTTGTTTTGTGGGCTATGTGGACTCAGTAAGGGGTTCTTTAGGGTTTTGGTAATAGGTTATGGAATGTTGGCCCATGGGGTTTACCCATGATTAGGCCTTATTTTAATGGATTGTAAAAGTATAAATAAGTAATAATGTATGGTATAAGTAGATAAGAAAGTGAAGTATTGGTAGCTAAGTGAAAGTATTTTTGAGTTTCTTTGTGAAACAAAATGTGTATGTAAGGCTATGTGCCTTGAACTAGTGTTGGGAAGGAGGAACTGGTGCTTAGTGCGTAGATATCCTGTCTTATGCAAAGATCAACTTTGTGTCTTAGTGCATAGGAGTCACTGAATGTAAGATATTGACGAATAATAGAGAAAGTGAAGCAGTTAGTGGACATAGCCCCACACTAGGGTGAACCACGTATATCTTGTGTCTTTGGTTTGCTTTGTGCTTTTTTTTATGTTATTTATTTTCTTAGTGACTTGATTATTATGTATGATAGATAGATATATTATTTCTTAGTGCTTTACTTGTGTGAAGGATGAATGGATGATAGATCTAACTTATAATGCTTAGTTCTCTGGGTATATTTTCATTTGTTACTATGTCAATCTATCCTTGGGTATGTTCTGCGATGTTAATAACATTAATGAACTAATGAATGTTGTTCCTAAGTGTTAATAGAGTACTCTGTGAAGTGTTATTATCACAGATCTATGTCCCAACTCAGTTACAGACACCTATTTCCTATAACCCCCCTGCTTCTACCTCGGTTGAGACTTCGCCTGCTCCGCAAGTGTTGTAGAAAGGGTCGGTAGTTAGGTTTTTATTGGTGTGTTGTTGAGCATTGAAACCTGGGTCTGAACCTATGCAAAGAGAAGGTGAGGATATCTCAAAAGGATTCCAAGGCCCAAGAAAGCACATAAAGAAGAAGGGTGAACTCATCCTGTACGATAAATTCCATACACAGAGAGGCAGATGAATGACTAAAATTGACCCAATACTACTAGAGATGGTTCATACAACCTCTATGTGATCGCTAGAAAGGTTATGTGCTCATACTACAAGGGAGAATGCACCTTAGATTCCCTTTCAGTAGCAGACTTCTGTGTCAATGGAGATGTGTTCAACTAGTGAAAATACCTACTAGAGGAACTCCTAGTTGTGTGTAAGGAGGCTTAGGAGAAAGGAGGAATGTTTACATATAGATACCTATTAGTTGTGTTCATCATGTGGAAATTGACATCACCCATAGGAAGACAATTGTCCCCTAAAGACAAGGGTCACCTAGACAAGATGTTTGAGCCCTGACACACAAGGTTGGACTTCAAGAATATGGAGTTCAACAATCCAGCGTTCATGAAGTGGTACAACTAGATTATCGATGAAACTCAGCGGTTACACATTGTTATCAGACAAATTGGTAAGTGCAAACACAAAATAATCTCCCTAAATTCAATAGAAAGCTAGAACAAAACAAGACAGAATACAAACTTCACCTTAGACTTCATTGTCATATAAACTAGTTCAAATAAGGACAAATGAAATACCTTTTAAATGAAGCTTGATCCTCACTAGTATCATCCTTGTCGCTCCATATTTGTATTTGCGGGATGGTGAACCTGTAAACCAACAAAGAGAGAGAAAACACACACACACACACACACACACACACACAGATATATATATATATATATATATATATATATATATATATATATATATATTCCAATGAATTCTATGCATAAGATCAAGGAGTTATACAATAAAAGTAAAGACACCTTTATAGGGAAGAAATATATTGTTGCATTATATTATGTGGAAGTGGAGAATACAACCCATTCCTTGATGTTGCAAGGTCCCTTCCAATGGATCTTTTCTCCAACACACACACCTTTTCTCCAATGCCTTTGATGAAGAAGATCCACAATCTGACTTACAGAGCTAAAGCAAAGCTATCTCCAGTATAATCTATAGCATAATTCTTCATGCATAATAAATCCTTATCCTTTTCCATAAGATATCCCTCTTTATATAGGGTGAAAGAGGGATGGATGACGAGATTAGGATGATCCCACTAAATCATAGAAGCAAGTAAGATCCAAACCAATCGGAGGCCACCTCATATTCTAGAAGATTCCCTTCTAGAACATTCATGAATTTCAATTTTCCCTTGTTTAAGCATCGTTGCACCCTATGCAAAGACAAGCTGTGAAGACACTACAGTCCAGATTTGGTGCAGGGTGCGACGATCAAGCATCATCACACCCCAATAATAGAGCAGGGTGCGACAATATCCTTTGAAATAGTTTTTAAGGAAGAAAAGGTAAACCACGTTTCTCATGGAGAAAATCTCTTTAGTGTTTTCAGGGAACATGGAAGTGAGTCATGCACATATTGTCAGTTGATCACTGGGGTGACCAAAATAATGTGTAATAGAATCCCCCCCAAATTAGGAAGTTGGAACCTGTGACAGCTGGAATACTTTGTATAATGTCTGTGTCGAAAACAAGGATCGCATCGGTCAGGAACCTGCAAACAATCAAGCATCTGGATAATAATAAACCATATTCTGAGGTATGAATTCCCATACTCAGACTACAAGTGACTCTAATAATAAGTGTCAAGTGAGTCATGGCCACTAAACATACACTATGGATCCATGTCATCATGCTCTTAAAGAATTCAAATTCGGACATAGCCACAAGTCATACACATTGGATCTATGTGTCAGTACAAACTTATGAATACTCTGTCGCAACCTGGACCGATATGGTGAGATCTAGGGTCTTCATTTCAATCATCCATAAGTACGAATCTATCCATGTGATTACAGGTGTTGAAGTCAAACATGTTAGAAACCACTTGATTACTAGTTATTAATGAAAACAATTAATAAGTGTGAGGGAAATCACCGTTGATGTCAATGAGTTCCAAGGTACTCTAGTACAATCCAACGAATGTGAATGAATGATTTGAAGTTGAACACTCAATGAAATCTTCCAATTAGGGGTCAATGATGTGAACCCATCATTGAAACTGAAGAGACCTTCCATTGAGGCATGCATGTTCCAAGGTACTAAATGATTTCTAGGTCTTGTTCCTAGATAATGAGTTGAAGTTGATAGGAAAAGATTCGTCATAAGAGGGACTTAATGTATCCCCCATCAATGAAAAGAAATATGTAACATATTTGAAGTAGATCAGAGTATGAAGTGATTTAGAACTGATGCAAGGAAGGCCAACATGGTAGAAAATTTAGAACTGCAGATGTTCAACTCGATAGAAGGCTTGTTTAGGTTGGACTTCTCTTGAACATATGAATGAAACAACAATTGTCTTGGAAGCATTGACTCAAGGAGGACCCAACATATGGACTTGTGGATGGTAAAACAAGAGACAAATGGATTTCCCAACCCAAATATAGTGATGAAAAGGGGGTGTCATGTTCAAGAGCGACTTACTTCCACTAACATAGATACAGATACACATTTCTTTACAAATTCCCCCCCACCATTTCTGGTGAGTACCTCTTTATTTTTACGCAAGCTTGAGGAGGATAACATATTCTTGTAATGTAAGCTCATCCTTTTGATGAGTCCCTCCGAGTATTTTTAACAAACCCTAGGAAGGAGTGGTTCGGTCCTATATGGGCCTTTCAATGTTTGTTTTACGAGTCCAAAGAAAGAAAACTCAAGAGTTTTTCATGTTTAGACAGTCTGAAAAAAACTTAAAGAAAACTCCAAAATGTCATTTTTTGTAATTTAGTCTGAAGAGACCGAAAAAGAGATAATCTACCGCTCATCAAACATTTTCTTCAAATACTTTTACGAGCATGAAAATAACAAGGTCACTCGACTATATTTTCATTTTTAGGGAGCTTGAAAAGAGCTTAAAGGATACTCCATAGGGTTCGTTTTTCGTAGTAACATTGCGAGTTCAAAAAAGATATAAAAGGTTACTCGATTGCATTCTCATGGTTTCACGAACATGAGAAAGAATTAAGACTGCTTGAATGTTTTCCTAAAAAACCCTAAAAGTATATGTACATAAGAAAAACACAAAGAAACGACCAAAAATGGAGGATCCATATCAAATGTCCCATCCTTATATCTTTTAATCTGTAATAGAAAACACTTTGAAAAGTTCATTAGACTTTAGGGAGTAGGTAAATTATTAAAAAATAATTTAATTTGCAATAAAATATGGTAAAAAGTAATAAAATAGGTCAAAATAACCCATTTACCAATTCATTTTGCAATTTCACTCAAATAGTGCCCAAAACCCTCATTTTCTTCCAAACATCAAGCGTCGATTCCAGAGAGCCTGGTGGACCATTTCACAAACCACTTCCATAAAAAAGGTAATCTCTTACCCCTTTCTCTTTTCATGGTTTAAAATTTCATTTTCAATGGTCTATTTTTGAGTTAAGGTCGATTTTTTGGGAGTCCTTACACTTTGAGATCGTCGCAAGCTCACGCTATGGTCACCAATTTTGTTATCAGACAAATCAGTAAGTGCAGACACAAACTAATCTCCCTAACTTCAATAGGAATCTAGAACAAAACAAGGTAGAATAAAAACTTCACCTTAGACTTCATTGTCATATAAACTAGATCAAAGAGGGACAAATGAAATACCTTTTAAATGATGCTTGATCTTTGCTATTGTCATCCTTGTCGCTCCATATTTCAATTTATGGGATGGTGAACCTGTTTAAGAAGCACAAACCAACAAAGAGAGAGA